>CM063589.1:6590802-7004569 GCA_032356905.1 Salix exigua
GTAAATCAATGATCTAAAAAAAATAAGAATCAAAACTGATATAAAAAATTAAAGTAATTTTGTAATTAAACGGGGAAAATTAAAAGAATAATAACTTTTACAAAATGAACAAGAAAAAAACAAAAAATAAAACATGGAGTATCAAATTGAAAAACCTAATACATCAATTTTAAATTGAAAAATGAAATTAAAAACCACTAATTGTTTTGCAAGAGAAACAAGGAAGAAAAATAAAAATTCAAAGAATAGGAGTTACACTGGAGACAATAATATTTGATAAATCAGGTTTGGAAAATGAATTAAAAACAAATAAAACTTTCAAGACCGAGAATATTTATTTTTCAAAGAATACAATCGAGGTTAAAATACCAATAAAAGGTTCGGCTATAATTTTTTGAAAACAAAAAAAGACCCCCCAACATCAAACCATACCGCCATTCGATGACACTCGTTGCATCATATGAGGAACATAGCATGACAAAGGATTATAACCGGACAACAACAAGACATTTTTAAAAGTGTTGGTGCCTCCCACATTCCATTGAGAGCACCATACGTGCGCCCATTCTTTTGTTTTTTTGCCAGTTACATAATTGTCCCTGAGCTGACCATATAATTACCAAAAAAATCATAGTGGAGAACCGAAAGTGTCCATTGAACCTGGACTTAGATTTTCTCGACTTTAGAGTATTTTCATCGTTTTACTTTCCATTTTAGTTGATTATTTTTTTATATATATTTGTGCAAATACAAAATGATCTCTCATCTTAAATTACAATAACTATAAAATCATAATGAGAATACAAGAATACTAGTTAATGATGGGTTTAGATTTTTTGGTTTTCAAATATATTTTGGCCGTATCACCATGCAATCATCATGAAAAATGATTTAAATTTGGTAATTATTTTGAAAACAACAAATAAACCATGTAAAAAAATTAATATTTTTAAAATTCTTTTTAATGTTTTTTGGGATAGAGGGGTGAAAAAGAGTGTAACAGTGAACAATTTAAAGCTCTCTACCACTGGTGTTTTTCTTATATCAATTATCTCTTTTTATTTTTTCCGTTTTTTCAATTTAAAATATATTATAATAGAATAAAGTATATTTATAATACCAAGTTACCAACACTTCTTAGGTTAGAAATTAAAATGAAATTTTAATCTGCAAAGAGGATGCACTTGCTATTAAATATTAAGAGGTAAAAGAACATGAGAAAATATCTCGTTTAAGTCGTGGGCGCACTTGCTTGTAAATATCGCGTATCGTAACCTTGGTCCAGTGATCTCCATCGCCCCGGTTCATTTGATGTTGGGTTGGCCCTGTCATGATTTGTCTTCTTTATTATTTTCTTGCATGGGTCTTGATTGAGTCTTAATTTACCTCGATTAAATATGAAATTAAATTGAAGAGTTATAAAAAAAATTAGAGATGAAATTTGAAAAATAAAAGCAGGCAATTTTTTTTAAGTGAGTTGATTTTCCACACACCCATGAAATTATGTATTCGACTTTGTAGTTTCTTGGAAGGAAAATTACAACACTGGATGGTTATATTTTAACATGTCGCTCATTCCTCCTCCTTCGTCTTCTCCCGAGTTTACCTAACGATCTTGACAGCATGCTGAGATGGTTGGTGGTCAAAGGTTGGTGGTAAAGAATAAGGATTGAATTTGACATAAAATAGAATGAAATCAAATGTTGAATTATGAAATTAAAAAAAAATGAAAATTAATTAAAAATTAAAAAAATAGAACCAAACATGAATTAAATATTTATGATAAAAGAAAACAAAATAAAATGATAATTACACTACGTCGAAGCTCCCTTACATTTTGGCTTTTTTTTTCTTTTTTTAATGTTATGTTATTGTTATCGCGGGTCCCCTCTGAGCTATCCAACGTCAACCCCTCGTCTACGCTAAAAGCGCAATTAGCGTTTGCATCGAGTCGGAAAACTGAAAATGGTAAAAAAACACCAATGGCCCTTGTGCTCATGATCCTCTCAAAGGTCGTTGAGAGTGAAAGGTGACACCATTCCTCAATCAAAGGTTACGTAATTGATTTAGCTTAGGCTTTTTAGCTGGACGAGACTGGGATTTCAAGGCATTACACCAGCGGCGTGATTGCTGTAAATCATGGCTCTTTTCAGGTCAGCTGTAAATTTGGGAGGCTACTGATGCATCAAGGTTACGTCTATTTTTTTTTCTATTATTATTTTTAATTAATTTTCTATTTTTTTTAATTTCATTATTCAACATTTTATGTCAAATTCTTGGTCCTCGAAATTTATGATTTTTAACAAGGCTGCTGCTGTTTCACCGGTCTCTCTTTCTTCAGTAATTAATTCTCGTTGACCATGTTTTATAAGGATCGTTGATTCAATAACAATAAGTTTTCAGACATGCATGCATGATTATGAATAATGAAAAATAATAAAAAAGAGGGGTCTTTCTATGCCCATTTTCCTATAATATTTTCATTATAACATGTGTTTTCTTTTATGCTTTTTTTTTCAATTTCAACTTATCCTTCAGCATAAGATCTGTTAGATATTAAACTTCATGATTCTTTTAATTTAATTCTCATGCGTTTATTTCACTTTTATAATCTAGATTGCAAGTTTGAAAGGTTAGATCAATTGACTCCTAGTTGTTTTTCTATTTTCTTGATTGATTTATTTAATTTTATTCTTAAATATTAAATTGATTGAGATTTAACATTGTGATTTGCTTTATACTAGGTTATCCTCGTTTCATGATCTGAGTCACGTGTTTAAAAATTTAACTTGAATTGACTTGGATAGTTTTCCCGTCCTTTTTATACTGAACTAAAAACTAAAATAAGAAAATTGTATCGGTGTATCTCTCCTAGCAAAAAAAAATTCATTACAAGTGTTTTTTTCTTCCTTTGGCTTTTTCTTTTTTACAAATAATGTTTTTTTATATAATTTTAATCTCATCCTTCAACTTTGTATTTGTTAGGGGTTTAAACTTCATATTTTGTTATTTACTTTTTATGGGATTATTTTAGTTTTTGATCCATGTTACAAAATTTGTCATGTTAACTCGGCTGACTCAACTTTTTCTCATTGTTTTCTAATTGATTTTATTTTAATTTCATCATTTAACATTGAATAGACCTGAAATTAGACTTCATGACTTATTATGACTTGTTTTCTACAATGTTATCTTCATCTCACGACCTCGATCATGGATTTAACAAATTAACTCTAAAAGACTAAATTAGTATTTTTTTTAATTGTGTTTTCACTTTATTTTTTTTTAATTTATCTTTTAATACCAATGTAATTGAGAATTGAGCTTTGCATTTTATATCATTTTTTTTTCAACCGTGCTATTCTGGTCTTATGTCTTGTAATATAACAGGTTAATCTGTTTGTTATGATTTTTTTATTTTTTTTTAATTTTATCATTTAATATCAAATTTATTAAAAAGTAAATCTTATAGTTTGTTTTGGTTGCTTTTTGCGAGGTTACATTGTCCCCTAACCCAACATACAAATTCAAAGGTTATTTAAAATTGACCTAAATTGATTTTATATATTGCTATACCGGTAGTTATAAAAAAAACATCATCTTTAATATATATATTTCGAGTTCAACTATATTTTTAGTAGTCATAAATCTATAAAGTTCACTACACCATTCTGGATTAATCCTTGCACAGTTATTATTTTTTCTTCCAATAAAAATTGATAATGACTTGATATTTCTACAAGATTTAAAAAATTGACGTGTCTCACACTGTGACATTTCTATAAATCATTCCAGATAAAATTATTTTTTATCATTATTTTATGTAATTTTCAATTTTTTAGGGTATATTAGTTTTAAATTTTTTCAGAGAACAATCAAATTACTTAAATACTAAAAAAAAAAGTGTGTGGCCGAAGGAATTCCACATCCTTTTAATTAAAATTAAATTACTTAATTACTCACATGTTCAAAATTAACAAGACTATATATTTAGGAGTTTTTTCTTGTCTCTTCATTATTTTTTAAATTGATTTTAAGTTAACCCATAAACTCTTTTTTTATTAAATATTTAATATTGTTTGTTTAGAAAAAAACCTTGATGGTGTGTGCTACATGTGTGTCTATAAAAGGGTAGCCCTTGCATGTTATAGACTATACATGCAAGGTCACCTGGTCACCAAACATTAACTTCCACAAATGATATTTAAAAGGTTTCAGCAACCTATCTGTGATGTAGTGGCTAGTGCTCTGATCACATTTATTAATTTTATTTTGATTAATATTTTTTATTTATTTTGATTAGCCTATGAAATCACAATTCTTTTCAATTTGATCCCTTTTTATTTTTTATTTTTCAAATTTAATCTTCATTCTCTAAATTTTTATTTAATTTGTATGGAATCATTTTTATTTTTTTGATATAATTTCATCCTTATTGAGTTATTTCCTTTCAAATTTCATCCTCATTCATTTAATTATCATTTTTTATACCTTAACAAGTTTTTTAATTTTTTCATGGTTTTACCATTAAATATTAATTGATAAATAATTAAGCTTATTGATTGAATTCGGGTTCATAATTTGATAGGTTGCGAGTTTTATGGATTATATCGGGTTTAAGATATTTTATATATGGTTTGCTTGCTTTTTTATTTTTATTTTTATATGCTATTTATTTTTCATTTTTTTCTTCAAACATTTATTCAATTATAGTTGAGATTTTTTATGTATTTTTTTGGCTAAATATCTGTTTTACTTATAAAAAAATTCTCCACCTACCACATAGCACAAACAACAAATTTATTGCGCGCGCGTATCCTCCACTACGGCCCGATGAAAGAGAGAGGGAGAACAAAAGAGGGTGACGTGTACAAGCGCAGCATATTAGGAGGGAGGCTCCCGCTTGCTCTGTTTTGGACCTCCTCCTTTTTTGCTTTACCAGCGGGTTTCCGTTGGTATTTCATTTCTATTCCCCTCCCCCAAACATTCCAAAAAAAGTAAAAAAAAAAAAATTGCAAGAAAAAAAGAGAAAAAGAAAAGGAAAAACAAAGAAAGAAATCACCTTCACTAAAAGCCTTCACCACCACCACAGGAGGCAACAAAAGACAAGAAAAGACTATAGTCTCTCTCTGTTCCCTTCTTCACGCTTCTCTCCCCCCCGCTCCGCATTGCCTCCCCATTACCTTTTCAAACATCTAAACAACCATCATGTGATTCTGTGATTCCTGGACGATCAAGTCATGACCAACAACAAAAACACGGAATCTTCCAAGGTTTGTTTGCAAATAATTTCTTACTCTTGTTTTCCTTTTCTTTTAATTCACAATGTGATTCATAATCACGTAAATGTATGGTGTTTACGAAGGGAGATGGCGGCCCCCCTCCCCCCCCTCCACCTCCAGCACCAGGACAACTTGAAAATATGCGTTTTCACGGTGGCAATGCGGTAATTCCCCCCTTTTTTCCACGCTTTTATTTTTCTCAAGACCAAGATCATACTGATTGTTGATCAGGTAGCTTATCTAGATGATATCAATTTTTTTGTGTTTGCTTCATGGATCGGAGTCTGTTGCTTCTTTTGTTCTCAAGTATAATAATCCATGTTGCAGATTTTCAAGAGCGGGCCGCTTTTTATTTCATCCAAAGGTGTGTGTTGTATTTTTGGTTTCACGAATTTTCTCACGCTTAATGACAAATAGCGAGATATGGAACGGAGACAAAAAAATGCTGTTGACTTGTGCTCAATCGACCACTGTCTATGATGATATTCTCTTCTGATTTTAGTTTCATCCCAGTTGGAGCTGGCTTGTTCTTGGATTTTATTTCGATGCTGTAGTTTTATCCTGCCATGTTATTGTACTGTCATAGAAAGAAATAATACACAGAGAGAGAAGATGGGGTGCGAGTTCTTTAATCTAAAGAGGCATTTCTTAACACACTTCATTAGACACTGCAGATATTATGTATACATATAGTAACATCTTTTTTGAGGATCCAATCAAGAAAAGCAAGCCTTTTCTTCCGAGAACAACTGTACTGTGAGCATTTGAATATGCATTTCTCTCTGATATTCTGAGGATCTTTCTTCACCTTGGGGCTATATTTTTTAACCCTGTTGTACAGGAATTGGATGGACATCCTGGAAGAAAAGGTGGTTTATTCTAACACGAACATCACTGGTTTTCTTCAGAAGCGATCCGGTTAGTAGTTTTGCATATGGTAGTTATTGCATCTTTTTAATCTGTGCTTCTCTTATGTTTTACTGGCAATGGTGGTAATTCTCATAATAATGGAAGTTTATCCCCCACCCTTCCAGCATCGTTGTAAAGTTTTTTTACTATGTAACCTTTACCCACTGCATTTTTATTTTATCAGAGCGCTATTCCTCAGAAGGGGGGTGAAGTGAACCTGACCCTAGGTGGTATTGACCTCAACAACTCAGGCAGGTTGGCTTACTTTTTCAAGTTAGACATTGTTAATCACGCACTCTTCTCATTGTTTTTCACAACTGGAAGTAGTTCTCTAACTTTGTGTTACTTCTTTTGGAACTTCACAGTGTGGTTGTCAAAGCAGATAAAAAGCTCTTGACTGTTCTCTTTCCTGATGGCCGTGATGGACGGACATTCACTCTCAAGGTGTTTTTTCTTTTTTTCTTCACTGTGATCCCTTTTAACGTTTCTTTTGATTACATTTCTGATATGTGCTCACGTATAACCTCCTGATGTTGTAAAAGAGTTAAGCCAGGGGTATTCACTTGGCGTGAGCTTAATCCGGGTTGTAACTTGGCAAAGAATAAAGATCAGGCTTTCCAGCTTTGTGTCTAGCTTAGTCTGCATTTAACCATTCAGTTTTTTCCCACTATTTGATATGAGAATGCATCAAACTATTTCACCATACATGATCTCAAGAACATGAGCAGTTCAGTCAGTCATAATTGTAACTTTATAAGATGACTCTAGGTGACAAGGTCGCAATGCCTTTCATAAGCTCTATCCATCCCACTTGTTCTTCATCCTAAACATCCTTGTTTTTCCACAATGGATTTAACCTACATAGTTATTCTCTACTTGGAAATCCTATGGGGTTCAGTGAGAGTTGGGTGCGCTTTTTTGTTCCTTGTTTCGGTCTCTTTTTGCAATCTTGATTACGTTTTTGTGGTTGCTTTGTGTTGCTTCCACAGGCTGAAACTTCTGAAGATTTATATGAATGGAAGACTGCTCTTGAGAATGCTCTGGCACAGGCACCGAGTGCCTCTCTTGTGATGGGGCAAAACGGTATTTTCCAAAATGATCAGACTGACGGTTCTTTGGAACAGTGTCAGTATTCATCCTTTTGGCTGGCATCATTTTACTCTGTGCTTATGTGGTGTAATTTTTGTATAGCTCAGAAAAAATAATCAATAGCCATTGCCTAGATGCATTTAGAAATTAAAGTTTTCCTCAGCAACAGTATGATGTTACATTGAAGATTGGATTGGGTGGAAAGGGTGGTGGTTGTGATTTCCTAGACCCTAGTTTTCAACAGCTCCCCCTCTCATAAGAAGGATAGGTACTGGCCTGCATGCCATTTTCTTTATGTTTTTCGTTCTTCAGTGAATTCTGTTTGTTCATGTTTTCTTTTTCTGCATCATGATGTGGTGTTTGCGATGACCATTATAATATTTGGGGCTGGACTTTTTTCTTATGAAATTGTAAACTTAAAAACTTTGTTTTTATTTTCCGGTTCCCTAAGATTTTGACTTTTTTTTTCCTGTAGTGAAGGATAAGCAGCCTGTAAAATCTTTGGTTGTTGGCAGACCGATTTTACTTGCTTTAGAAGATGTTGATGGATCTCCATCTTTTCTGGAGAAGGCTTTAAGGTTTATAGAAGACCATGGTGGGTTTCCTTTTGCATTATGTTTTTTTATGCCTTTCCTTGTCCACATCTCTGGATCACTTACTTTTCCTATTTCATCAACGGATTCTTTTATCTCGTGGTTGAAAGCTGAGAGATAAAATTGGCAATACCTGGGACAGCATAGTTCCTGTTTTCTTCCTTCTCTGGTACACAAGGATATGATCTACACCATAGTTCATTGTCTGCATCTTTTCTGTTGCAATTGTAAATAAAGAGTCTGACTACCATCTATACTTCATCCGATGCTTGCTTGTGGAGTGCTGTAATAGGACCTTCAATACGATTACTATAATGAATGAGGAAAGTTCTGTGCTGGCTGACACTCGCACCTTTCAACTCTCATGCTCTGATTTTTATTAGTGACCCCTTATAAACAGTGTTTTCCATCACATTTGATGGTGGTAGTACCAGAAATAGAAAAAAAATTTAACCTGCTGTGTAAGTTGCAAGTAGTTTTCTGGGTTATCCACTTCTAAACTGTCAGCAAAAAATATACATGAATTGTTAGATGTGGGTTGACTAAAGATTACTTTCTTCTAGTGTTACAGATTATTATGACTTTGAAATGTTTTTTACTGTAGACCAATATAATATCTCTTCTACTCTCTCCCTCTCCTTCTCTTACACACACAAACAAATAACAAAAGAAAGATTTAACAATGATAGACTGCATTCGTCCATTTCAATTTTCATCCTAACTTGTTTACCTTCATGCATTTCACAAATAATTGTCTTCTTTATAGGAACTTTGTTAATCTAACATCAGTTTTGGAATTTGGAAGACTTCTTACATTATTGGAAAATTACGCAATGATATATTTTTGTTTTTCCTCACCTGTCTGAATTTGATTGACTGAACAATTAACAGGAACAAAGGTGGAAGGCATCTTGCGGCAAGCTGCAGATGTTGATGATGTTGAGCATCGAATAAAGGAATATGAACAGGGTAATATTTTCAGATATCCTTTGTCCACAGTAAACCTCTACTTTTTGTTTATTACTTTATAATGCAGGCCCCATGGGTTGTCTTTTCTCATGTTTCATATTTTAGCCCAATCACACTTTAAAGCTTTGATATACATTTCATTAATTTAATATTTAACAGCAGACTAAAATTCACATTATTGAGAAAATATAAGAATCAAAACCCCCTATACTAATGAAGCAGTAAAGGCTAGGGTGTCATAGAACCATCTCACCTAAAAGGTTAAGATGTTAGGTGAGGTTCCAGAATATAATTTATATTATTTTCTAACACTCTTCTCAAGTAAAAACCCTTTGAGCTTGAAACTTGCACACAAGTCCACACTACCCTGTACTTATTTTTTATCAAATAGAATGAGGGTTGTGAGATTCAAACTCGTGATTGCTGGGTCAACAAAGCTCTGATACCATGTCATGGAACCATCTTACCTAAAATCGTAAGCTGTTAGGTGAAGTCTCAAGATATGATTTATATTATTCTCTAACGTAGAAAACTAGTTGCATGGAAATGTCATGATAATAACATGTTTTTCTTTTTTTAGTTATTCAAACTAATGGTTTCGGTGTGCCTTAGGAAAAACTGAGTTCTCTTCTAAGGAGGATGCACATGTCATTGCTGATTGTGTCAAGGTATTTCTCTTGCCAGATGCAATATTAGTATTCATTCCTGTAAATGACAAATTGTGCAAGCTGTCTTCATGTTTCTTTATCAAATATCTTCTTGCAACACTACAGTATTTCCTCCGAGAGTTACCATCATCTCCAGTCCCAGCATCATGCTGCAATGCACTGCTTGAAGCATGCCGTAAGTCTGTTCGTGGAGTGTGTATTTCATTATCTTCATCTATTCCTGTTCTGCCTTATGTGTTACAATATATATGCTGAAAACTTTTCTAATGCATTATGCATTTTCAATGCCCAACCATTTTATTTCATATACAATTTATCAGTTATTATTTATACGTCCAGCGATACACGGCCCACAAAAATTGTTTCTTTCATTAGCGAATTTGGAGTGTTGTGGAAGCCTAAAAAGGTACCATGACATTACTTGTTGGTTGAATTAAATGGAATACAAGTACATGTGGAATGCATGTTCATATATATTCCAACTTCATTCCATCCGTGTTCTTTCTAGTTATCAGCGCTGTCTTCTTAATGTGCATATTTCAGGTATGCGCATTGCATGTGCTGATTAATTAGTGTCCTTTATGCTCACACTTCATGAATTTGGTCATACTCTTCATTAATCTGGTTGCTTTTCTCACGATTGGAATCTTTATGCTACCTCTGAAGGAATTATATGCCTGGATGTTAAACATTGGGAATGATGGTGATTGGTTAGATGTAGTTTAAAATCTGTTAGAAGCTTTATTTACTGTTTGTCATCAACAAACCGGTCTGCATTAAGTCTTACAAACAATTTTGTGGATTTATGGCCAAGTTACTGACTTGGATCAAAGATTGAGTCTCTTCCCAATCCCATGGTGTTTGTTGAGACATCCTAAGGATCTGTAGACATGCCATGACTGATGAAATTTGAAAATTCAGTGGGAATTATTCTGTGGAGTTTTGTTCAACAATTTTCTTTTTGTACCATAATACTGTATTTTCAGTAGTCTCTGTTATATAATTTATTTGCTATCTGATTTTCCACTATTGATGATCTTATCATGTTTAGGAACTGATCGAGGCAGTAGGGTAAATGTCATGCGGGTGGCAATATGTGAAACATTCCCAGAGCCAAACCGTCGATTATTGCAGAGGTAGATAAATTCTCTCATACTTTTGACATGTATGATGGAATTTGACACCCGGGAAAAGAATTTCTAAGCTAAATATAAATGATATTTGTAGACTGAACTTCAGTTTTTAGTCTTGTAGATTTGGAGCATCAAACTATCTCGTTTGTGTTTTCTTTACCTATTTTCTTTCTGGATCGAGGCCTAGATGTTGCTCCTCTTCTCTGCATTTCTTGCATTGATCTTGAATCAGTTTGCTTCATTTTCTTTCTTATGTTCAGAATTCTTCTAATGATGCAAACTGTAGCTTCTCACAAAGATGTAAACCGAATGAGCACTTCTGCTGTGGCCGCTTGTATGGCACCCTTACTTCTTCGTCCTCTTCTAGCCGGTGACTGTGAAATTGAATCCAATTTTAATGTGGGGGGTGATGGTTCCATTCAGCTTCTGAAAGCAGCAGCTGCAGCTAATCATGCTCAAGCCATTGTTATAACATTATTGGAAGAGTATGAAAAAATATTCAGTGTAAGCTGCACATTTCTGTTGTTTTAACTTGAGCATGGCATAGCTTCGTGTATTACAGACACTACAGATTCACTACAAGTTTTTTTTCATAATCAGGTGGACTGGTTCTGACTAACCATATATTAAATAGGTTTGAAACACTTTCTGTTTACTTTGGAGCCTAAAATGAATATGAAGTGAACAACAGTCATTTGATGGATAACAAAAGTTAAGCTCAACAGTTTTTTTCATTTACCATTGCTTAAATTAGAAAGTTTTTCTTCCTCATCAGGTGTAAACTGGTTCTGACTAACTAAATATTAACTAGGTTCACTTTCTGTTTACTTTGGAATCTAAAATGAATATGAAGTGAACAACAATCATTTGATGGATAACAAAAGTTAAGCTCACCATTTTTTGCATTTAATATTAATATTCCATAAGGCATAAAGGCCACTTAAAAGCTTTGCAATTTTGGTTACTGATGCCTTGGAATCTTTCTCATCCCGACCTTTAGTGTTCTGTGTACTTGAGGAACAAGAAATACAAGAAGAGCATAAAGCCTGGGATGGTACTATAACTTTATAGGTCAACAGAACAAGGATAGGTCATAGAGGCTATATTTAAATGTTATTTGATGGTTAAGTAGATTCAAAGTTGAATGTCTTGTCCATTTTTTCCCCATGCTGTATTTCTTACTTCAACTGCTGCTATTTTTTTTTTTTTTTTATGCTTGAATTTGCTTTGCATCTGCAGGAAGGTTCCATGTCCCCAGGATTGTACTCTGATTCAGATGAATGTGGAAGCGAGGATGAGGAGGTAACTGATGATGATGAGTCCTACGTAGATGATGTAACAGAAGAATCTGATTTATATACAGATGATGATCATGCCAATGCATCGAGTGGAACCTGCGCTCAGAGTGGTGACTCTTGCGAAGATGATCCATCTGACCATGAGGTGCATCCATTGGACTTTCTGACCTACTTTTTTTTATACAAAGTGATGATATTGTTTAAACCTAGCAATCATCAAACTTAAAGCAAGACTACTGATATATGCCTCCTGCTTTTCCACCTCTGGGCATCTTTCCAATGCTCTTAATGTGCTGCATCGAATCTCGAGCCATAGTCTAATATCTTGTTATCAGTTCATAAATCCTTATAATTTGAATATCTTATTGTAAAGTCATCTACATATCTGACTCATTATTGATTTAGTTTCCTTTTTTTTTTTTTTGGTTTGTGAAATGAAATTTAGGAGCAAGAACTTTTCTTATTCTGTGTGCGTTAAAGATGCAGGGCAGTGATGATCTTAGTTCTGGTTTCAAGTCCCTTGAAGCTGAGGCAGACAATGATTTGGAAGTTGAACAGAAGTTGTCATCACATCCAGTTCAAGCTTCATTGCCTGATACTCTAGATCAAAGTAATAAGATTAACCTGTCTGTGGATGTTTCCACTGAAACAAGTTCGGAGAATAAGATTGCTGATTCTATTGCATCCCCAAATGCTAAAAAACCTACAACCATATCAAATGGACTTGTACGCGGAAAGCGTCCAACTGTTTGGGGACGTACTGCTGTGAGTGCATGTTATCTAGATTTATGTTTTGGCTTATCATTTTCTTCAGTCATCTCCCCAAAATTTAATGTTTTGCAACTAAATGATTTCGCTTGCAAAAGGCATTTGACTTTCCATTGTGAATCATTGTCTCATCACAAAGAATTCCTTTTTGTGCGATACAAGCATTTCTAATCTTTTTTTCCTTTTGGCACAAATTCAGGCAAAGAAGAACCTTTCTATGGAATCCATTGATTATCCTATTGAGGATGAGTACGTATACATTTCCTTTATGGATCGTGCTTATGTTTACGCAAACATTTTTCTCATGATTCTTTGGTAGCCTTTATGCATCTCTCTAATCAAACGTGTGGTCAGCATCATTGGCACTACCACTGCAGCTGGGGGTTTTTTCCTTCCATTTGCTCTACACTTTGTAAAAGAGATGAATGTGGAATGTGTTAGACACAACTTTTTGTTGGTTTAGATTATGTAGTGGGGCTAGGTGCCCATGTACGTGGGTGTGTTTTAATATCCAATGTAGGAAAATATCAATCACGAGCAAGACTTTCCACAGCCAGCTGTCACTTTCTGTAAGTCTGAGCTAAAGGAGTACAATTACTATTGTATCTCAACTGGATAAAAAATACATCACCAAATTCGAGGAGATGATTCTAATTAATGTAAAGTTCAGTTCTAGAAAAATATCCCCTATAAAAGTAAGGCTTTTTATAGCCAGTGGCCCCTTTGATATATCTGGACAAAATAAGGAAGTTAGCTGGATCAAATTGATGTCTATGAATTATGTGGAACTAACCTCTAGTTAATATACTGTCTTACTATTCATCAGTGGTAGTAATTAGGAGAACCTTGGGTTTGAGGTAGAAGTTCGGTCTAGCACTAGATAAATTGAATTCCATTGTATTACCCTTGTTCATCGAAGATTGATTGGAGTTTGGATTTTAGCTAGTGCCCATCACCATGATGGATGTTGTCTATCCTGTTCAACCAGTCTAATGCTGACTCTATCTGTATATGGTGAATATGCTCGTAAAGCTTAATGCTGCTGTCTTCCTTCTATTTTTGCACTAAATGAATAGATACTGCACAATTTTGTTATAAGACGTAAAACAATGTGAAACTGTAAATCAGATCTGTGCCATTGTTCTCAGGTGCGTTTGGGTAAATAATCTTGGTACAGTGCTACCCCTACTTTTATACGTTGAAGTTTTTCTTTAGTCAGTTCAATTAGGAAATGCAAAAGTGCACTTTTATGCATTGACCATATCGAGGCATGTCACATCTTTTAAATGTCTAGCTCCCATGATTTTTATTATGGCTGTAAGATAGCACTATTAATAGAACAATCCATGCATCTTATTTAAATTAAATGATACAGAAACTTTCATAATATGGCAGGTTATACATTTTACTTTTGGAATTGATATAAAATCTTGGTTTTAGTGTCATAGACTGTTCTTTACTATCTCCAGCCATGCTGATCATCTGAGTTTTTGACTGTTTAGTGTTGAGATCCAGAAGCTAGAGGCAACTAAAATTGAGATGCAAAATAGAATTTCTGAAGAGGTAGGGACTTAAATAATGCCTCTTGATGTCAGTATATGTAGATTTCTTTGTTTTTTTACCTTAATAATATGCTGTATTTTCCTTCACAGGTCAAGGGTAATGCCAATCTCCAAGCCAGCTTGGAAAACCAAAAGAAGGCATTGCATGAGTATCGTCTAGCTCTCCAGCAAGATGTATGTTCCATCTTTCTATTGTTATTTTGATTCTTCCCTTTTCCCTTTTCCCTTTTCCCTTTTCAGGATAGCTTTAGCATATAAAGGAATCAGGAAGTTTTGATTGGAGTTGTCAAGACACCATAAAATCATCGCTATTGCATTTTCTTTTCTGTTACAACATTGTGATGCGATGACCATGCTTTTTTCTTTATTGTTGCAAAAGGTTATAGCTAGGATAAACTCTCTAAATCCCGAGGAAACATTGTTTACTATTCAGCATAGATGTGAATTGGAAGTCTATATACTACTAACAAATAAATGTAAGATCATTTTAGACAACAGAATGATCCGGAAATAGAAGCTGCTGCTTTGACTATTCTATCATGTCTGTGTTTCTTAAGAACCATGCTACATAACACGAAAGGTAATGACACAAATGGGCACCAACAGACACAAGGAATAAACCGTCATAAAGCTGCAGTTAATTACAACTATGACTTTGTTTCTGTTTACGACACATTCATGCCATAATTTTCGTCAACTATATCCTTACTCATTTTTCAGTGCATGTAGATTACAATTCACAGTCGTTTCTGACTCAGTAAACTACAAAGACTAGAGATTTCTGAGTTTCTTGAATTGTGGGCATTCTTTGTATTTACAGGTAGCAAGATTGCAGGAACAGCTGCAAAAGGAGAGAGAGAAGAGAAAGTTTCTGGAAGCAGGACTTAACACTTCCAAGGGATCCTTGCAAGTTCCAGTCACAATTGATGAAGAAGTCAGCTCACCTCTTCTGTAACTAGTTTGATTGTTGCATTGAATTCTTAAAATTATTATTGTGCAACAGATGAAGGCGGAGCTTGAGGAAATAATTCAAGCAGAGGCAGATGTTACCAATTTGAAGAAGAAGGTTGATGATCTACATGCGCAGCTTAATCAACAGTGTGATGAACGCTCTGGTTCAAAGTATGGTTTGGGCAATCAGCCTATGAATCCTTCATTACACAAGGCAAAAGGGTAAATTTTTTTATACCTCATCTGATAAATATTTAGACATTTTAGTCACCAACATTTGTATATGAAGCCTCATTGGGACTTCAAATTGATAGATGAAGTATAGAAGAAGCCATCATTTAAAGAAACGCCCTTTCCATTTCCTCTTTTTTTTTTTAAGAGGACTGAACAGAAAGCAAATGATTTATGCACGTGATAAAAAGAAACTAAAGAAAGGCATGCTCGTACATGGGTGTGAGGGTGGATGTGGTACTGTGGTTAATATTGCCTTCTTGCAGGAATGATGAAGTGAAAGATGCCGAAGCTACTTCTGCCTCACAATTTGGACGTTCTGCAAGCAAGGTATGCACATGCAGCATATGGCTAGATCTATCTTATGAGCTTCACTCTGGCCCATTAAATTTGTCCATCTCAAACGCTTGAATATCAATAAAATGTTGCTTTCCTGAACATCTTACACATCTTTATTTCTAGTCTTGTGTATAAATGTCCAGGTCAATTTTTCTCTCCAAGTTAGGGAAAGACAGACAATATTATAAAATTACCTGAGTTTACCTTCAAAGCCACAAGGAACCGATACTTGCCATTATATTAATGCCTCTTTTTTATTTATTTTTACCTCCAAGTTTGCCTCTGTTTCTTGGCTTAATTTCCTGAAACCAAAATGACAAATTTCTTAAGCTGTTAATCCTGGTTAATTTGTGCATGGCAGCTGAAACTTTCTTCTTTTTAAGATTGGGATTAGATTAATAGATTGTGAGAGAATCTATTGTGGGAGCCTCTCAGGATGCCTAATCAACATGTTCCATCTTCAGCTCTTCCAATTTATTCTCTTTTATAACATGGATTAAGTCAACTATGGAGGGTTTCTTATGGCAGGATACGTGTGTGTATGGAGCTGAAACCCTGGAGCTGGATTCAAAACATCGTGGCAACTCCAGACCCATTTCTTCAACCAATTCCAAGAGGTCCAGTGCAAGGAGTGAGGTAGGCCGTTAAACTTTCTAATTGTGCTTGTGAAATAGGGTACTTTATACCAAATCAAATTATTATTTGTGTCGGTTCTGGTCGGATGGGTAATATGCGTAGGAAGTAAACAATCATTGTTTTCTGTTAAACCTATGAAAGTAATTGCTTATTTCAAGGCCTAAAGCACGTTATTTCATATAAGTATACAGTATCAGATATATTCATGCCACTTGCCACAACTGTGCTCAATAGGGATTGAATTCCACCACTTCTGCATTGACAAGGTTGACAACCCGACTCAACTTTCTGAAGGAGCGGCGTAGCCAGATCACAAATGAACTCCAGAATATGGACAAGGGCCGAGGTTCAGAAATATATTCGGTTCAAAATCTAGAAAAAGGTAAAGGGTTGGAATATCTTGGAGAAGAGGGGAAACCACTTCAGAATTCTGAAAAATCTACAACATCAGATAGGCAATCACTACAGGACCTAGATGGTGGACGAAATTCGGAAGATCAGCATCTGCAAAGTTTGGAAAGAGGAAAATCTGATGGCAATGTATCCTATAATGCAGGCGGGGGTAAACATCAGACGACTCCAAGGATTAACTCGAGATGATACATGGACTATACTTTTGTGCCAGGGGACGGAGATTATGTCCTCAACAATTTGTTTGAGACAGGTACGAGTGACTAGAGAATCTTACGGGATGGCAGAGCTGCAAGGTAGATATATGCCCTTATCGAGATGCTCAAAGTCCTGGCACCGCCGTAAGCTCATGATGGACATATATTAACCATCTCCTTCGTGTAAGAACTGCCTGTAATTTAGTTATTGAATTTTGCTGGTTCGGAGATGATCCAGTTTGATTTTTTTTCTCTTTCATATGGCTGGAATCGCTGAGCCTTTTGCCGATTTACTAATCATGTAGAAACGTATATTTTACCATCATAACTTGATGAAAACATATTAGCCATTGATTTTTTTTGGAGATGCTCTCGAACGTGGACGTTAATTTTTATAAAAACGCAAAAACTGATGAGAAACATGCCAGCTAGGGAACTAGCTACTAATAAATTCCCCTTCAACCGGTAATTTCTTGCAACTTCAAAGTTCCACGTGGCGATACAAAGGATCAAACCAAATAACCAATTGCTCCAGAAAATTGAGGGCCCATCCTAGAAAGCACTTGAGTTTTGACAATAAAAAGTGGTGATGAAGGAAAGACACTCATTACAATAAAGTATAAACAGTACGCCACGTTCTGCGGTGACGGTGAAACTTGTCAAAAAAACTTGGTAATTTTAAAAAGATATTTTATTTTTTATTTTGATTTTTTTTAATTGTTATTATTAAAAATATATTCTTTTAATATGTTTTTAATCCCAAAAATAATAACTAATCACAAAATAAAAATGTCCGCGTGATCTGAATGTTCGGCGTGCTACCCGCAAATCCTCCAAACAGTCAGCATAAAACACCAAAACCATTTTTTATTGGCAAAAATCCCTCTACTAATCTTTCAGACGACGTCACGATAGTTTATGGTATTTCCAGTTCAATGTTCAACTAATGACTGAATGCGGAATGATTTTAATATTTGATATAGAAAGAAAATAATATTTAAAAAAGAAAAGATAAAAAACAACTCCGATCATTCGGCATACATAAAGCAATCCTGGACCATTAATTTTAGTCTCTGAACAGAAATTCAACAAATAATTCGGAAAATATCCCATCATTGAAACTTCTCAACAAGCAATTTTAGCCGAATCAAATCATACTTTTGAGAAATTAGGAGAAACATTTTGTTTTAATA
Organism: Salix exigua; assembly: GCA_032356905.1. Taxonomy (NCBI): domain Eukaryota; kingdom Viridiplantae; phylum Streptophyta; class Magnoliopsida; order Malpighiales; family Salicaceae; genus Salix; species Salix exigua. The sequence goes on from CM063589.1 coordinate 6,609,032, forward strand.
ATTCTTCCATTGATAAGATTAACGGTGCATCATCATAGCAATAATACTAATAGTTATACCGATAGCCCAAACTTGCTATCTTTTTCGTCATCGTCATCAGCTAACTAGAATTCTTTGAGCAGCTTTCTGACCTGCTCAAGAGTCACAAACAAAACCACAGTAAAAGGACCTTGCCTTGAAATTGTAGGTATGAAGCCCTTGTAAAGGGACTTAACCCCTTCAGCTTTCACGGTCTTCATGGCGCAATCAATAGCTCCACTGTAAGGCGCAGCTTTCCCTGGCTCCACTTTCATATTCATAACCCTGGTCTTAATCACATCCACCGGATTCGATGCCACCGCCGCCACGAAACCGGCCGCAAAACTCGCCGTCACATGAGTCCCCAACCCATCCCTCATCATTTCTTTCTCCAGAATCATTTCCTTTATCTGATCATACGATGCCAATTGCGATGCTGTGACAATCATCGCGCGGTTCACCGTAAGAGATGACCCGCGCCACAGGCTAGTTACGCCTTCCTGCTTCGACATTCTCGCGATTGCGTCAACCACGCTTTTATAGTTCCGCCTTTGGGAGACGGGTAAACGCCCGTCAGCTTGCATTCTAACCATTGCCACGTCAGCTGGATTGCCGACAGCCGCTCCGATCCCTCCGGCGATCAAGCCAGAGGTTATTTTGCTCAACAACGGCAAGTTCCCAGTCTCCGGATTGGTCCATTTCTGCTTCAAAATATCGTAGATCCCCATACGGGTAGTGGAGTATAGTGTCTGGCGGAGGACGGTGGCGGAGACGCCGGAGTAGAGTGCGGCGACACCTTCTGACCGGATGATGCGGATTCCGACAGAAACTGGCCCTACACGCGTCGGTGGAGGTGGGGGAGGGACATGGATGGAATTGTGAGGGATCGCGGCGGAGTTAAAGGCATAAGCAGGGCGGGGATTGTGAGCTTGTGGGTTGGGTAAATTCTCGCCTTGGAGTTGCATACGGACCTTGATTAGATCTAAAGGGTGAGTGGAGCACCCAGCAACAATTGATGCAATACCTCCTTCAACAAAACTCTTCACACCCATGATATGACTGATTAGTTTGCTAGGTTAAAAGATTTCCCGTTACCAGTTGGGTTTCAGGTCGATGGAGACGTGGGAATGGGAATGGAGGCTAAAGGAAATAGAAGAAGAATGGGGGACCTTTCGTCTTTGAGACATATGCTAGATAAAAATAGGGCGAACAAGAGAGGAAAAAAAGAACTTGTCGATGGTGGTGGAGAGCTGAGGAGCATTAATAGGTGGCGCAGGAGGAGAGAATAGGAAAGTTGTGAAGAAATTTGATGCTCTGGCCTTGTAATGGTGCGTGTGGGAACATTGAGAATAGGATACGCGGTTTGGTGGGGTTGGAAAGTCTAATCTTTATAATGTGTGTTTCTTAGTAGTTTCAAAATTGTTTGTAATTAAAATTATTAGTTTCGAAATATTTTATGTGGAAAATATTTCTGCATGTGTGTATTATAATAAAATTAAAATTGATTTTTTTAGATTATTTTGCAAATATTGATATTAAAAATAATATTATTTTAATGTATCTTTTTAAATAAAAAAATATTTTCAAAACAACCACAATTACATTACAAATCATATTCGTTTTAATTTTTAATTTTATTTTGTTGATAATAAAATAATATATATATATATATATATTAAACAATATTCTTAAAAAATACCTTCCATTTCATTGCCATACACTCTCCAAGTTGGCAAATGGCGCTCCGAGAAGGGACGGAATTGAACCCAAACTTCCCTGGCTTGACTTTTTTTTTAAAAAAAAAAAATATATTATCTTTGGGTGGTCCCTGATTTTCCAAGTTATAGTTTCCTTTTTCATCCCACCTTCCAGGATCTAGCTAGCTAGCACTATTTGTTTCTTTATTTTACTTTTTTAACGTTATTTATGGTATTTACACCGTTATGACCGTTCGCAGTTTTCCTTTACGAGAACAAAACTAGAAAGGATTCACAATTGGGCCTGATAGAATTAACAAAGTATATGTAAATTTTGACAAAATTATAAATGATATTTTTTAAAATATTTTCTTATTACTTTTGACAAGTAGTAGGTTTTGAGGTATTTTCATTTCTTGCCTGAAATTTTTTATTAAGTGAAAGTAATTTTCATTTCATAAGTATAATTGATAAATATATCTTATTTATTTTAAAGTGTTTTTTTTATTAAATAAGAATATTAAATCATTATCGATCAGCCCTTGATTTAAGTCGGGCCGGGCCGGGCCTAAACAATCCATTTTCAGTTGCTAAATTTAATTCGTAATCGCATGCCACCTATGAATTGAGCTTGCTCCGATCAATATGGTAATTGTATCATAAACTTGTTGGTTTTATAGTTTTTGTTTAAAATTCGTAATTGATAATAAATTTGTGTCATTCTGCATTTTATATATTCTTCATCCATTAAAAAAGTAAGAATCTTGTCTAGAGTCTAGAGAGATATACATAATCTTGAGAGATAAAAATAACCTTGTTATAGATATGTATTTGTTTTTAGCATAACAAGCTTTGTATCCCATATAATACAATTAAGTATTTTCTAATTTTAGGGACTAGGTCCTTCATGATACCTTGGAAGACATGAGATCATTAAGGAGGTGGGGCATCATTTTTTTTTAGTAATATCAAGGCTATCAACATTGTCATTGACTTTTCATGCTCTTGTCATATTGCTTCAAGTTTCAAATTGTTTTATAAATGCATGCACTGACTTTTCATATATATGACTTTAGAAGTTTTTTAAACAATTTACCGTGCAAAACTTTTCTTCTTATCACAAATGATTTTTAATTTTTTTGTTTTCATAAAAATATGGATACAAGACACTGTTATTGACATGATAATCAGGAGCTATTACAGGATTTTGCCGAGGGCTAGAAATTATTCTCATCGGAATCATATTTTTTTTTATAAAAAACTATATTATACTAAGGCACTATATTAATTATTTTAAAATTACTTATTAAACCTGTTTATAAGAATATCTTGTTAAATTGAGTGGATTATAAAAATAATATAAAAAAAGTTCAAGGAAACCGAAAGTATGAAAATTATTCGAGTCTGTTGAAATTTCATACGATTACAAACGAGAAATAGAATTCAAAGTTTTCAAAAATAAAAACACTGCTGCCCGGGGTTACGAAAAAGCTAGTGAATTTTTATTTAGAAATATATTTAAATAATATTTTATTAAAAAAAATACTTTTGATATCAGCACATAAAAATAATTTAAATTATTATTGTTAATTTAAAATAAAATTTAAATATTTATGTTTTGAAAGTCACGTACAATTGACCGGTTTAAATATATAGTAATAGTTTGATTTTCAACGCTGTACTGAGCTGCGAGATGAAGTAATGGTTTTTTGTTCTATGGAAAAAAGAAGAAGAGAAAGACGTGGGTGTTGTTTTTATCTGCAAGCTTAATAAATAATAATAAATATATTAATTCTAATCATGAATTGAGTTGGAAAGCTGAATAAAAATATTATTTTAAAAAATATATTAAATATCTGTTCCAGTTTTAAAGTTGATGTATGAAGTTTTGATGAGTTTGAATCGATCAAGTAACTTTGAATTTATCAAATCAAACATTAACTGAATATTAAAAAATATTATTAATAATACTGAAAAATCCCATATAAAGTCAACTAAAATAGTCCCAAATCAACCTAACATGAAATAATCAAATTTGGAAAAAAAGAGAGAGTAAATTGACAGCAACAACAATTATATTCTAAGATAAAATGATTGAAAATGTTAAAAAAAAAAGAAGGAATAGTTGGTGTAGAATAGTCTCTATCTTTTATTTGCAACGTGAAAATTAACTTCTTGTTTTATATTTAATTACTATTAAAAAAAATTATATTTATTGTTTATATTTTTCTTAAGTTGTTACAGCACAAACACCATTTCTGTCGTTGCTCAATTATAAAATATTATAATATTTCTAAATATATTCATAACATAATTTTTTTGTTCTTTTCATACTTGAAATTAACTTAAAACTTCATCGTAGGCAGATCACTCTCATATATTTTTAATTAACATTAATAATTTTTTCACCGACTATATTTTTAAAATCTATTTTAATAAAAATAAATAGCATCTTTGTATTTTCCATTAATAAAAAATGGCACAACACAACGCATCCATAACATCCATGCATTTTTATACTATGTTAAAATTTAATTTAAGATTTTGCCATGGATAATATCACAATATATTTGTTATGTAATGTCTTCTAGATTTATTTTATGCCATGCTATTAATCCTTTAAATTTATTCTTAAACTTATTTGCAAAAAAAAAAAAAAATTGTTCAAATAAATCATGAAATGAACATAGAAGGAAATTTTCCATGGCTTAAAATACGAAATCAACATAGAAGAAAAATCACGGCAAAAGAATGGATCTAAAGCAATAACAAATAGAGATAAGTTTAATTTATCACTAGACAGATTGACGCTGTGGGTTTTGTTTTTGGTTGGTTTGTATAGGTTTTGCTAGAATGGGTTGCCGGCTGCTGGTGTGATGCTGAGGAGGAGGTTGACCGTGCTTGTGGTGTATAAGATTCTGTATTTTTCATTAAGTTATTAACTGCAATTACAATGGTTTAAATAGATAACTATCTTTGCTATACAGAGTGCTATTTGAATTTTGAATTTAAACAAAATCTGTAAATAAAGGAAAGGAGTGATCTTCGGGCTTCTCATTGATCTTCAGCTCCTCAATCTGCAGATAATATCATTGCATGATTATCTGCAGATTTCATGCTTAATTATCTTCATTATTTACTTGATCTTCTACATGCCCCTCAATCTAAGGGGTAAAGAATGGACCCTTAGATTGGAACGAAGAAGTTGAAAACGCAGAGAAGGCAACGGCTTGGTCAGTGCATCCGCATATTGATCCTTGGTTGAAATTAACCTAACCAGTAGTTGTCCGTTAATCACTTGATCGCGCACAAAATGAAAGTCAATTTCGATGTGCTTTGTTCGCGCATGGAACAACGGATTACTGGTTAAATATGTGGCACCAATATTATCACACCAAAGTGTTGGAGGCTGAGCTTGTGTAACCCGTAAATCAGATAGCAATTGTTTAAGCCACATAACTTCTGCCGCTGCATTTGCAAGTGCTTTGTACTCTGCTTCTGTGGAACTTCGCGCAACAGTAGGTTGTTGTTTGCAGCTCCAAGACACAAGATTTTTACCAAGATAAACACAATAAGCTCCAATAGATTTTCTGTCATCCTGATCTGTTGCCCAATCGGCATCACTGTAGGATTCTAATTGCAAGTTGGGATCAGGTTGGATGAATAAGGCATGAGAGATAGTCGATTTTAAATACCGTAGGATTCGTTTGACAGCCACCCAATGAGGTTCTTTCGGATCATGCATGTATTTACTGACTTTGTGAATCGCAAATGCAATTTCTGGTCTTGTAAATGAAAGATATTGGAGCCCCCCAACAATGCTTCTGTATAACTGCGGATCATCAAACTGTTTCCCATCTGATTTTGTTAACAATTGAGATGTGGACATAGGGGTGTTTGAAGGCTTTGATTTATCCATCTGACTGCGCAAAAGAAGATCAAGAATGTACCTGCGCTGTGTTAAATAGAGCCCCTCAGGTTCTCTTATAGCCTCCAAGCCCAAAAAAAAAACTCAATTTGCCCAAATCTTTCACTGGAAAATCAACCTTCAGCAAACTTATAACATTTTGAATAAACGGCAGATCAGCTCCTGCTAAAATAATGTCATGAACGTATATAAGTATATAAGTTAATGCAGAATCACGGTGATAAACAAACAGGGAGTGATCAGCCTCACTTCCCACAAAACCCATATCTGTCAACTTCTCTGTCAGTCGAGAAAACCATGCTCGAGGTGCCTGGCGAAGTCCATAAATTGATTTCTGAAGTTTGCAAACATGCCGTGGGTACTGGGGATGCTGAAATCCTGGTGGCTGAGCCATAAACACATCCTCATCTATAAATCCATGTAAAAACGCATTCTGGACATCAATTTGTCTCAGATGCCACCCACGTGAAACTGCGATTGACAACACCATTCGCACCGTCGTGGGTTTTACCACTGGACAAAACGTTTCAGAGAAATCAATTCCCTCTTGTTGATTGAAGCCCTTTGCAACCAACCTAGCTTTAAAGCGCTCAACACTTCCATCAGCTTTCCTCTTGATTCGGTACACCCATTTACAGTCGAGAATGTTTGCAGCAGGGGGTGAAGGAATCAATGTCCAGGTTTCATTATGTAAGAGTGCATCAATCTCAGTATTCATAGCAGCTCTCCACTCAGCATGCTTGTTTGCCTCGGTGAAGCAAGTGGGTTCAATTTCCAGTGGCTTGACAATAGCCATTAGGGCCTTTGGGATGGGGTACCTGATGTGGGAATTTGGTGAATTTTTGGGTTTGTGAATGTTGTTTTTACTTCGGGTAGCCATTGGATGAGTGTTTGTAGGTTGAATTTGAGAATTGATTTGTGAGGTGAGAATGGGTCTGTCAAAATCGGGTAAGATTGGGGAAGGTAGCTGTGATGAAGAACCGTGATTAAGGTGGTCTGGAGAATGAGCATTTTGTGGAATTTCACTTGAGGCACGTGGCAATGGTGTTGGCTCGATGACGAATGAATCTGCAGTGGGAGGAATTAATGAATTTGAAATAACAAGATTCGAAGGAAAAGTGACTGAGTCGCGATTTTGAGGGACAGTAACGGGTGGAGTAGACTCGAAGGGAAAAAGATTTTCATCAAATACGACGTGACGGGAAACATAGATTTTTCCCGTGGAAGCATCTAAGCACTTGTAACCTCTATGACCAATACTATAACCCAAGAAAATGCATGATTTGGAACGAAAATCCATTTTGTGTTTATTATATGGACGCAAGTAAGGCCAGCATGCACAACCAAAAACGCGTAAAAACTCAAAATCAGGTTTGCAACGATTTATCATTTCGTAAGGTGATTTTTGTTGTAAAATTGGAGTTGGCAAACGATTGATGATAAAAACAGCTGTTGAAAATGCATCTTCCCAAAAACATTGTGGTAATTTTGAATGAGCAAGTAACGCAAGACCAACTTCAAAAACATTGTGGTAATTTTGAATGAGCAAGTAACGCAAGACCAACTTCAACAATTTGGCGATGACGCCTTTCAATGGCACCCGCTTGTTGATGCGTGTAAGGGCATGTTACTCGATGAGTAATTCCCAGATTTTGTAAAAATTGAGTGAAGCTGCGGTATTCTCCTCCCCAATCAGTTTGGATGGATTTAATTTTGGCATCAAATTGACGCTCAACCGCAGCTTGAAATTTTTGAAAAGTTGGTAAAGCGTCAGATTTTAATTTTAAGGGAAATAGCCATAAAATTTTTGTTGCATCATCCAAAAAACTTATATAATATCGTGCACCTGTAGTGGAAATTGTGGGTGCTGGCCCCCAAACATCGGAGTATAATAACTCTAAAGGTTTTGACGCAGAAACATGTTTATGATTAAATGGTAAAGTGTGGCTCTTGGCCATTTGACAATGAGAACAAATAGGCATTTTATTACTGGAAAATGGAAACGAAATTGCCTTATTCATGACAGGAAGAGAGGCATGGCCTAGACGTTGATGCCATAATTTGGTAGAGACTTGAATGCTGGAAAATACTTGCGGACGTAGATTAGCAAGCAACATGGAGAAACTGTAGAGACCATTAAGGAGTGGACCCCGATGCAGGACGTTCCCCAAGTAGTCCTTCACAAGAAAGAAAAAATCATGAAACTCAAAGAACACATTATTATCACGACAAAAACGATGGACTGAAATCAGATTTTTGGTAATATCAGGAACTAATAAAATTTGATTTAAAATGAAGGACTTAGACGGAGAAGACAAGGTGGATTTTCCACTGCGAGTGATATTCAAACCTGCACCATTAGCCACCTGGATTTGATCATGACCAGTATAGTTCTCATTTGTGAGTTGGATGTTGCTCATCTCATTGGTAAGGTGGTGAGTGTTGAAATTCACGGATTAAAGCAACTATGCACCTAAAGGCGGAATTGATGCAAATACAATAAATAATGCAATCTTAAAATTAATTACTTGAAAGTAAAGAGATAAGAGAAAGAGATTGCTAACTCGGTTTTTAACGTGGTTCGGCAAGCCTACGTCCACGACTCAAGTACCAACCCGTACTTGAGTATTGTACTCTTTTACTAATCCAAGTAACAAGATTACAATTTCTGCTTGATGAATCCACACCAGGACTTTACACCACTTGAAGATATGCCATCTTCAAGATTTTCCCTTTCCACTTGAAAATGTCCCCTCTTCAAGATTTTCCTTTTCCACTTGAAGATGTCCCCTCTTCAAGATTTTTCCTTGGTGATGTTCCCTCACCAATACCAAGAGTTTTATACTTAACTCTCAAGAGTTTCACAATGGTTGTTTTAGTAAAACAACAATACACTCTTAATAGTGTGGATATTACAAATGAAGATCTATGATCTCTTTCTCTCACTTAATAGCACTTAGGATATTTGAAGGTGTTTAAGTGTAGTGAGAATGAGAAATACTCTTTGTGTTAGGATGTGAAGATTTAAACACAAATATGAGTATTAATGAGGATTGATGATATGAAGGTGTTTATGCACTTCTAATTGCCTCAATATAAGATATGAAAGTTACAGTATATTTAGTTTTGCAATTAAGAGGCCTATTTATAAGTTTCCAAAAGAAACTAGCCGCTTCTAGCCGTTTGAGTGCAATCTGTCATATCAAGCGATCGACCAGGTTCACAATGGATAACCCAAGCGGTCGACCAGGTTCACAACGGATAAAACAATTTGTCTTCCAAGCGGTCGATCGATTCACAACGGATACTATTTTTCCTTCTCTCATTCTATGCTAAAACCTTTCTTCTTCTCTTACATTAGCGAAGGCGAAAGCCTATATCCTATATATTATAGGTCTAGGTCTATGCAAAGAGAACTCGGGCTAACTTGACTTGCTCTGCTCCCATCCATTGATGTAAAGATTGGGCGTGGGAGAGGTGAATTTGATGAAAGAACCTTTCCATGCGATCCTCTTCCGAGGTAAAAACTCACATCTGCTACCGATCCGGAAAAAGCCGGTCTGCTATCCAAGCTTCTTCTTCCGGTCCATCGGCACTCTTTCTTTGAAAAATAAAAAACTAGCTTAGCTCCGACTCCTCTTCTTCCTATTGAGTCGGGTGATTTCCAAAATCATTGAATCATTCAGTTCCTTCGTTCCTCGCCGTTTTCTTTTATACCTTTCCTTTCTCTTTTTGGCATTAGCCCTCCTACCTAAATAGATAGACCATTTGTAGAACAAATCTCTCCATAGCTTTCTTCTTGCCCACCTTTTTTTTTTTCTTTTGAGAAAGAAAAGATCTCAGCTTGTCTTGTACACCATAAACTGATTTTTCATAGTCTCAACCTGGTCGAAAGTGGCGTTTCTCTGGGCATTTGAAACTTGATCGAGAAGAAGGCGAGGCTAGCATTAAACAGGAGAATCACGATGGAATATCCCTTTCTTTTTTCGTATGCTGGGGAAATGTCTCTCTTAAGTAGCCGTTCTGGTTGTTAAGTCGTGACATACTCATTTACAATCTTATTGCGGATAAGGAATCGTTGATACGTAGGAGTTTTGAACCAACACTCCTACCGAGGGTAAGGTTCCAGTAGTTGTGCCCGAACCATCTTTTAAGGCATACCGGCCCATCTGAACGAGGTAGGTGTCGACAACGACAATTAGGTTATCTTTCTTTCTATAGAAAGGGCAGGCGATGCCACAAAGAAACCTCGAATCAGGAGCCCCTCTGGATGAGATGCCCCTAAGGACCTTACTTAGAGCTCTCGCAAGGCGCAGAGTCAAACCAATTTGAAGAAGTGGTCCGGCACGACTTGAAGAATCACTTATAGAAAGGATTCCACTTCGTTCACAGATTCTCTCCTCAAATATGAATAAGGAAGGAAGCAACTCAAGACAAAGTCGGAGAATCAGGCTATACTATAAGGTAAGGTGCATCTTTTCTGGCTATGATCAGCAGAAGAAAGGGTGGGGTGCATTGATCCGACTACCAAAAAGTCTTTAAATTTCCAAATTTCGCTTTCGATGAGGCATCATCATAGATTTTAAAAACGAAAATGTAGTACTCGCCGGATTCCAGGATGCTAGAAAAAGTATGCGGCCCAAGCACTGAAGCAACAAGAGCCTTCTATTGTGAGTGACTCGGATCCGAGTCACCAAAATCAGCTACACGAAGCCCTCAAAGCAAGTACAAGCAAAGGTAGGGGAAGAAAGGTGTCGAGAAAGCCCAAGGCCCACGACCCGAGAGTGCCTTCGTCAACAAAGAGTGATAAAAGCAACTCTATCAATCAGAGAGCAACAATATATTCAAGAGGCTCGCGAAAGGCACCGTCCTTGATAGCCAGATCGGACTTATAAGAAACAAGGATCTAGAAGCCCAATCCCAAGTATACAGAAGCCAGCTATGCAGACATCGTGAAAGTGTCACGATCTTAGTGCCTCTTAAGATCGGAAAGTTGAAGAGCCAAGCTCAGGTTGAAGAAGCTAAAGGCGAAAGCCTATATCCTATATATTATAGGTCTAGGTCTATGCAAGATTTAAACACAAATATGAGTATTAATGAGGATTGATGATATGAAGGTGTTTATGCACTTCTAATTGCCTCACTATAAGATATGAAAGTTCAGTATATTTAGTTTTGCAATTAAGAGGCCTATTTATAAGTTTCTAAAAGAAACTAGCCGCTTCTAGCCGCTTGAGTGCAATCGTCATATCAAGCTGGTCGACCGGTTCACAACGGATAACCCAAGCGGTCGACCGATTCACAACGGATAAAACAATTTGTCTTCCAAGCGGTCGACCGGTTCACAACGGATACCTCAGCTGGTCGACCGGTTCATGCAGAAATCTATTTTGACAAATTATCTTTTCTGAATTTCTTGAACCGATTGATTATGACTTAAACCTTTTAATCATCAAATCCTTTTAATGCATGCACTGTGAAGTGTGTGAGTTTATTTTAATTTGTGCTATCAAGATAGAAATTGAGATTTACATAAAGCACTAAAATGAACACTTATTCTAAGTCTTCACTTGCTTGCATCTTGGACTTCTTGGAGTGATTTCTTCGTGTACTTCGTTATGCTTGTTGATGTATTCTTTGTATAAAACCTGTTTATAGCTTAATCTCATCCAAACATATTATTAGCCCATTTTCTTTTTATTGTTATCATCAAAATATATAAAGCATACAAAGTATGACATTATATGTCAACATTGAGTAGCACCTGTGTCAGGATGCCATTCAGTAGAGGGATGGCTTTGTCGAGCAGCAAAGTAGGCTGAGGGGGGTGTTCTTTGGTGGCTTTGGTCCTGAAATGTTAGATCAAATCTATGGTAACATTTCAGTGCATGATGACCAGGCTTTTGGCATACCTGACAGACAAGGGAAGTGTTTGTGATCGGGCATGTTCTCTGGTATCGTCCACCCTTATTGTGGGGGCGAAATTGATTTCCAGCGAGATTGATTTCCCATAAAATTACCAGGACGAGAGTGCTATTGAGGGGTTGATCTAGTAGCTATATTGACAGAAGCAACTACCTGGATTGAATCATGATGCTGATTGATTCGTGCTTCAGTGAGAAGAAGCATGGAATAAAGTTCTTCTAATGGAACCTCATCAAAACGTGAAGTGATTATGGATACAAAGGAATCATACTCTTGATCGAGACCAACTAAAACATATGTCAAAATCTCTTAAGTCTTCAAGGGTTGACCTGCAAGAGCAAGGTCGTCAGCCATGCACTTAATTGAAAGGAAGAAGTCCTTAGCAGACATAGCACCCTTGCGAGTAGTGGTAAGCTGGGTGCGAATTTGAACAGCCTTTGCCCGTGAGATAGAGGAAAAGTTTTGTTGAAGAGCAAGCCACACATCTTTGGAGGTGTTGTAAGACATAACTTGAGAAAGAACCTCTTCAGTGAGTGAGGAATTGATGGTGGCGAGGATGATGGAGTCCTGACAAAGCCATTGTGCATATTCAGGATTTGGTACTCTTGAAGTGGCACCGGTAACAGTTTGTGGCATCAATTTCTTGAGGAGGGGCTGTAATTGTGTCATCGAGATAACCAAGTACACCTTGACCATGAAAATATGGTAGTGCTTGAGCTTTCCAGACAGGATAGTTGGAATGATTAAGCTTAATATGTAGAGTTAGAGGTAGTTGATTGAGAGACGGAACAAAATATGAAGAAGGATGGTTGGTAGGGACTGCTGAAGAAGAAGAAGCCATGAATAACAGTGGGAGTTTGAAAAAAAATTATCAGACGTTGGCCTGTTTTTGAGGCTTTGATACCATATAAGATTCTGCATTTTTCATTAAGTTATTAACTGCAATTACAATGGTTTAAATAGATAACTATCTTTGCTATATAGAGTGCTATTTGAATTTTGAATTTAAACAAAATCTGTAAATAAAGGAAAGGAGTGATCTTCGGGCTTCTCATTGATCTTCAGCTCCTCAATCTGCAGATAATATCATTGCATGATTATCTGCAGATTTCATGCTTAATTATCTTCATTATTTACTTGATCTTCTACATGGTGGAAGATGGTGAAGAAAGAGGTGGTTCATGTAAGGGGATTAGGCTAATATTTGTGATTGTTTTTTAAAATATTTTTATATAGAAATATATTAAAATAATAAATTTTTTATTTTTTAAAATTATCTTTGACATCAACACATGAAAATAATCTAAAATTTTTAATTTTTTAAATCTAAAATAAAAAAATAAAAAAAATTCATTTCCCTCAAAATACTTTTAAAAAGCAATGTCAAATACCCCTTTAATGTTATAGTTGAACTAGTTCGGTTTTGTCCAATCCAATTCAATCAGTTTTAAATTTTTAAAACCAAAACCGATGTAGACCAGAATATTAAGTTTTTAAATCGGTCAATTTAGCCTCTCTCTCTCTGTTTTTTTTTTTTTATCAATTTGGCTTCAGCTAGTTTTTTTTTCCTCCTGATTTCTCGGTTCAATCAATTTTTTCTCCTCGTCTCCTGTAAGTTGTAAGAGATTTTATTGGATTGGTTTTTTTAACAAAAAATATGTTGTTGATCTCTAAAGATAGAAGATTTTGTCAAATTGAAATTGAAATGATTTGTTTTATATTAATCCCTAAAAACAGCAGTTTTTGCTGATTTGAAGTTTTGAACCATTGTTTTTTTATATTATTATTATCAATTTATCATTGTAATTAATTATTATCATCACTAGTTAGCTGTGAGAAAAGATGAGAATATCCCAAGTTCGAAGAGACGATTTTTGTTCTTAAAAGTCATAAATATCATTTCACTATTTACTATAATAATAAAATGTATCTATGATCACAGTAATATATATATATATTAGAATAAAAAAGTCCACAGTCAGCGATATATATTGAAGATCAGCGCTTCCGAAGGAGAACACAGGAGGAAATTATAGCAACAGAAACAAACTAAGGTTGTAGCAACGGCTGAGCTGATTTCTCGTGAAACCAACCATTTTTAACAAAACAACGTTGTTGTCATACCCTTTTTTCACACGTCTTTTCTTCTTCTTCTTCTTCCTTATATTCTCTTCTCTCTCCATTAACATATCCCTAGCATCCCAAATCAAATAATTCCCTGTAGAAAAAAAACAAAAACAAACACTGTCCCCGTCCCTCCATTATATTTCTGATCGATGATTCGAGATATTCGCAGATAATGTGTCGCTAATGTGTTAGCACCAGGAGGTTAATCAGTGGCAGAGGAATAAATCATCGATCGAGAAATGAAAAAATAAGAAATGGAGGTGCAGCGGTCAAGGCAGTTGATGTTACTTTGGTCTAGAATACAAAGTAGCCGGGTGGCCCTCGTGGGTGGCAATCACACCGCCGCCAGGTTTTGTACTCGCTAAGCTTTTGTTTTGCTGCTCTCCCTCCCGTTATTTACCTTAGAGATTTAATTGATTAATTAGACATCTTGCTTTAAGTTGATTTAGATTTCTTCCTTCCTGCTTGGCTGCGTAGCTTGATTTTCTCGTAGAAACCATTCACGTTCAACACTTAGCATTCTTCACCAACCTCTTTTTTTTTTGAAACATTGCTTCTGCCATAATCAATTTTTGCAATTATGGCAATTCAATTTATACAAGGATTCCAATCCAAAAGCCTCAAGAAATACGGGCACTTACCCTTGCATACCAAAAACATTGATTTTTATGGGGGGAAATATGTGATCATCAAGCTCCCTAAGATCAGGGCCTTGAGGATTCTCGCACAATCTTTGCTTTTGGCGTTGATCTTTGCCACATTCTCCTTGTTGAGAACAATTTCCGAGGCTTCTATATCCTCTGAGTCACCGATTCTTGAGCCTGAATCTGGTTCCTATTTATTCAACGCCAAGGTCTTCCCTTTGCTTGTCCATGATTTAGCAAACGAGGGGCTACTTAAAACGGGGGGCAATGCAGTTTTTGTTGGCAGTGGAATTGGCAATGCCATTGACACTTCTGAGATCCTCAATGTCAATGATACAAAAATCATCTCTGCTACTAATCTGGATCAACAAAGCTCAATTTCTGGTGAAGCATTCGACTTTGCCTTCACCTATGATGACTTCCACACGACCTCGGAATTCATTGACCGGACTCTCAAAGTTGGTGGCATTGCGGTTGTTCAACTCAGCAACGATCCTTCCTCTGCATTCGACAAGCCTTTCAATTACAAAATAGTTTATCTCAGGAGATTTCAGGCCTCTAATATTTTGGCCATGAGGAAAACAGGAAATGGGGATGCTAATTTGATCACTCAAAGGCGGCTTCTAGGATATGATCATGCCAACGAGGCAAAGAAAGCAGCACTGGAGAACCTGGAAGATGTTCTCCTGGAACCTCCGCGGGCAGCATCGGGTAAATCAAGCAGATACCTGAAAAAGACAAGATATCTGCCAGACTTAATGGGTGATTCACTTGAAAGCTATCCTCGTCGCGTGTTCATTGATGTGGGATTGCCAGAGAAAGAAGGTGGAAGTGGTAATGGATGGTTCGCTAAGAATTATCCTACAAGAAATCTTGATTTCGAAATGTACAAGATCGAGACAATGACTGAGCAATCCTCAGGGAAGGAGGTGCCTCAGGTCGAAGAGGTTGGGATGTCAGATTGGTTGAAACATAACGTGAAGGGGGAAGAGTATGTGGTGATGAAGGCGGAGGCGGAGGTGGTGGAGGAGATGATGACAAGCAAGGCAATAAGGTTGGTGGATGAGCTTTTCTTGGAATGCAAGCCACGAAGGAATGGGAGCAAAAAGACCTATTGGGAATGCTTAGCGTTGTATGGAAAGTTGAGGGATGAGGGTGTTGCAGTGCACCAGTGGTGGGGTTGATCGAACGAACAGGAGCGAAAAACGAGAAGGGAGACCAATTTAAATTAACTCGTTTCAATTTATGCACTTTTTTTTTCCATGTCATTTTAAATATTTTTAACTTGCGGGGGTGTTACGAGCTTATTGTAAATTATTTCATGTGATTGAAGATTTCATCATCAATGAGATTGTACTGTTGGGGTGTTCAAAACCATCTTCATTCGGAAGCAGATTTCTCCAAACCTACACACACACGCGCACACAATATATATTTACCACTCTCAATCTTTTTCAATAATAAAAACAAAACCCTTAATCTATGATACAACACAGCTTCTATGACAACAGGACGTTTCCTGTTAAATTATTCAGCACAGCCTATTTAGCAGAGAAACATAACTCAGCAAACGCTAATTAAACATGAAAAAAGAACAGAATACTAGCTAGTTACATAGCTCACGGGCAATTCCCAGACGAGAATTGATCGTGTCAAACATAATCCTAAGGTTCTGCTGCTGCAAATTGGCTATAACATTCAGCACTGAATTCACATTGTTTGGTGCCGCAGCCATGGACAAGCATGCTAGCGAGCCAGAACTGCTATGTATCAAGCTGTTCTCCATGGGCAAGACCAGGCTCAAGCCCGAGAAGTGTAGCGTTATAGCAGGCGCTTCCGCTTCATTTGTCGCAGCAAAGCACGTGTCGAAGGCACCTAAGCTTGAAAATGGGCCATTCACTTGCTTTCTAAACTCATCGCGGATGGCAAGATAAACGGGTTGGACGAACCGGGTTATGACTGTACCTGAATCGATTATGGTCCCCGCTCCGGTATTTGGGTCAAAAACAAGTTGCTCTGGGGGAATAGGTACTCTGATCCGGCCCACGCTAACCCCGGTTAGGTTAACGTAGTATAGGGATGGGCGGTGAGGGTTTCGTAGAAGCGGGGTGGTTCTGATGGACTTGGGTTGACCAGCAGGACCGAGTTTGAGAGAGCCTGAGAAGTAGTAGTTCCTGAAACTGGGTAAACAATAAGAGAATACACCCGAGTAGATCGGCCCTGCTTGAGAAAGTAAAGAGATGGGACCACGGCCCAGACCCAGTAATCCTTGGGGTGGTATTGAGCCACCGGAGACGGCGTTGATGCATCCAAAAGTGAAACCTGGAATTACATCCGCGGCTAATGTTATTGCATCTTGCACAAGAGTAGCTGATAAGGAGGAATCTCCGCCGTAAGATTGGTTAAAAAGGCAGGTGGAGGACCCGGTAGCTGGGCAGGAAAACCCACGGACCTGGGAGCACTGGGGTCCAGAACAGTCCAGCGAGCCTAGAGTCGTGGAGGCGTTGGGTGAGAATGTGGTGCTGGAGCACCCGGCACACCCTGAGCATGGCACCCATGCAGCATCGTTGCTAGTGTCAAGGACCATAAACATCTGTTGACCCGGGGTTCCCAACTTGACCCGGACCACATAGTTGGCAGTGTGTAGGACCTGCTGGCCCGGGGCAATTGGTACTGCAGTGGTCTTTTGCGCTGCTAACGTCGATAGATATTTAAGCCTTTCCGGGTCTTTTGAGGCCATGGTGATGACCGTGTCGACCCATGAATCTTGCTTGGGTGGAACAAAGGGTGAGCATTTGCCGTAGATGGGGATGACAGAGAGATCAGAGCCGTCCGATTGAGTGGCACAAGGATCTATAGCTTTAGCAGTCGAGAATAGAAGGGCAAGCAAAAAGAATGCGGCAGCACAGTGAGTGAAGTCCATGACTATGGACCCTGGACTGAGAGAATAGTAGACCAGGTCAGATTTGCTGCTGTCTTTGCATGGGTGGAAGCGACATGCATGTACACACACATATATATAAACATATATGTGCAGTGAGACTCTGGGAGGGTTTAAATTACTGAAACACCCTCGCAATAATTGGAGCGTGATAACAGTTTAGTCCAGGCAGGACAGATCTTCGGCTCATATCAAGCAACGTGATCTGGGGTCCAGTCACAGAATAATCACAACGAGTCAAGATGTGGATAATTAAGAACTCGCAAACTACAGAGAATTTTATTTATTTATGTATTTGATCACTTTCGGGCTCTTTTAGAACGCTACAGATAAGCTGATGGGTCTGGAGTGGTAGACTGCTAAGCTACAATGCTCCGGTGAACTAAAACTCGGCTAAGAAGAGGGCTATAATGCTCCGGTGAGAGGGCTAAAATGCTCCGGTGAACTAAGCTCGGCTATGAGGAGGAGGTCCTTCTTGCTTGCACATCTATCAGTGTCATTATCAGTTGAGTTCTAAAGTGAAAATGATAGCGTCCTGGAAATGAAAAGTGGCTCCAAGAGCATCTCGTGAACCCACCTCCTATTGGGAGGGTCAGGGTCACTCCATTGATGATAAGGATTTTTGTCCGTAATGGACCAGCTGCACGGGATGCGGTCGGTCACGGGCTTACAGAGACTTTCCCTTAATAATTGGAAACCAATCTGTAACACAGAATAGCACTTCCCCATCCTCGCCTTATAGTTAGATGCCTAATCCCTCACCTCTCTCTCCTCCGCAGCGACCTTAATTTAAGCATGAAATTTGGGATAACTTGCTTGATTAGAATCGAGGTGTTTTTGTATTCTCCTTAGGATCATTTCAATTTATGCATAGTTTTTTAGCCCTTTTCTTCTTCATCATATTAATCACTTAAACATTAAAAAATCCTTTAAAACGGCATGAACTTGTTTTGCAAATATTCATCTAATCAGTCCAGCAGTCTCACAATTATTAGAGAATAATATAAATCATATTATGGGATCTCAATTAAATTTTTAAGTAAGATTGTTCCTTAACATGGTATCAGAGTCTTGTTGACTCAGCGGTCACGAGTTCGAATCTCACCACCCTCATTCTATTTGATAAAAATTAAACACAAGGTGATGTGGGCATGTACAAGTTTCAAGGTCAAAGGACTTTCACTTGAAGGAGTGTGTTGAAGAATAATATAAAACATATTATAGGACCTCACCTACAACCTTAAACTTTTAGATGAGATGATTACTTAACATCAATTTACCCGTACACCCATCTGTCTAAAACAAACTTGCCTTGTGGGGTTTTTGTGGACTTCTTCCATGTATTCAGAGGTTAAACAGAGTAAAATGCCATGATTTATTTGAGGTTCTTATTCATGTCAGTGTGATAGATCCCTGCATGTCAGAGATTCCTCTATTCCTGTACGGTCTTTCGCCTCTTATTTGTTATTTTTCTGTGTCGAAACGCGTTTAATATGTCCAGAAACCTTTCCTTCTGTGCTACTTTAACATCATTTGATGATAATTTGAGTCTCGATCTGCTACCCTGATTAGAAAACAATTTTTGAATCTCTCCGCTCAATTATTTAGAATGTCTGACGATTGCATTAGCTGTAGCCAGAACCTTTGGGGGTCCTTGCACAAGGATTTTCTGGTGAATTAACCAAGCCCCGCATGCAAACGCTCTGTCAGCTCGGAAACATGGCACTTTCCTCCCCTCGTTTTCTATACGACTGGCGAGACAGAACAAGCTTCTTGCGTTTCGAAATCCTATGACCTTCTGTTTTCCTGATCCAATACAGCATGAAGGAAGACACTTCCCAATGCTTCTGATGAAGGTCCAACCGATCTCCCTGGAAAAAAAATGTCTATCCAGTCTAAAGAGAGCCTGATGTAGTTTTACCAGTTCAGGAAAAACGGGTGGAAGCCCCACGTATACAAAGGAATATGCTTACACACAGTGCAGATGACACGGGAAGAGGACATGGACAAAGACAACTCCCTGTCTAAGTCCTGGATGATTTACGAGGGTCCCCGTCAAGTTCACGAGGCTTCCCTGTTTAAATGCGTTGAATCGAATGAAAAATTGTCGGCTTGTAGACAGAGCAGAATGCTGCCAAACCTGTCAGCTCTTTTTTTTTTCCCTCTAGTAGCCTAAAAAGAATAATCTTTAAAATTATAGAAGGGATGATCACTAATGGCCAAAGCTATGAGATCAAGCAACTTTTGTCTGTCTTTCAGCTTACCCACACCGATACCCAGCAAATATTTTGTCGCTGTGATGACCCATTCAAGGATTTCACCTTTCTAAAACCAATAAGCAACATTCGTGAAACTTTATAGCAGAAACGGCGCAACCATTCTGCGGCACTGTACGAGCATATTGAAACAAAATCAAAGTACCACTGCACAACCACCAAGGATTTTTCGCTTGATAGCATGAAATTGGAATTGAGAAAGATTGTTGAGCTCGAATTATTTGATAGAAAGGAGGGAGGGGTTTGGAAATCTTATTATGCAACGCAAAAGCCGCAGTTCACGCATGAGCATAACAGCGCATGAAACTTAAAATCAAAGCCCAACTAGAAAGTAGAAATACAGGGAAGTTGGCACTCAAGCATCCGCTCGCGGTCGAGGAAATTAATCAATTTCCTAGACTATAATCAATAAAACATCGCCTGCCAAAGAAAACAAAAGAAGGCAATTTCATACAAATGATTATACAACAGGACGCTAGTATACACCCAACAACAGTGCAAGCACGAATGACTCCGTGCCGTACTACCAAGCTTTCCCTCCAAATTCACTCGCGAAATATATGGAACAGAGTGGAGGACAGCGCCACTGGTTGAAATTCTTTCCAATCACGTTCACAACAATCTGCAGCCAACAATAGGTCAGTAGTGGTCAAGCATAGCAATGGCACTGCATGAAAAATTTGATTGGCAATAGACATAACCCGGGGACATGAGCTAAAGAAAAAGGCAACCGACTATTTATAAATGGCATGGGAAACAATTGGATGTGGTGATGTCCAATGTAGAAGTCGAGATTCAAGAGATGGTTTTTCAAAACATATTCTTGCTGCAAAATTTAATCTGAAACAGTGTTATTCTATAAAAACATTTGGGGGTCCCTGTCGAAAGCAACAATAAACGTGCCAAAGATTAGGAAAAGAGCCCATCAAAACTGATGAACAGACCTATTTGCTTGTGTTCTCGCTTTCCTTGACTTTCTTTTAGTTAATTAAATAAGTAAACTTAAGCCCCCGATATTTGTCCAGGCAAGGCTGCTTGTTAGCATGATAATTTGTGCAATAACATAGGCATCCTATATAACAGCCCACTGATCAGGAAATCATATATGGGAACAAGGTACAAATACTTGGGTTAAATTAATTTCTTGGGTATTTTTTTGATTGCATTATGCAGTATCAATGAAACACTGGCTTCTTTCTTTCTTATTTTTGTAGTTCTCTTTATTTCTTTGGATTGTTTAACTCAAATATTTAAAAGATCGAAAAGTGTGCAAAAAATTAATGTATAGTAGGATTGAAGACACAAAGCGCTGCCATCACTCCAACGTAGTATTAATAAGCATACCTAGTTTAGTTCATGATGAGGGGTCCTTTCCCTTGACTATCATGACAGGGCATTGTGCATGGTTGGTGCAGTGATTGCTTACACTTCCCAGAAACATCCTGCTCAGAAACAAAACACTTGAGCAATTTTAGCATTCTTAAGGAGCATATTGACATGCCAGTCATGCCTTTATGTCTAGCTAATGAGATCATGTTCTTACAAAAGAAACAAAAATAAAAAAAACTTTGTGGCTTGAAGGTCTACCGAATTTTCAAATGCATGATTGAATTGAGAATAAAGTAAATGGATGTGTTCAAGATGCCAACAATTAATCGAAATGAAAAGCTAACTCGACAGGAAGTAGCAAGAAACCTTGTGCATATATCTATCTGATGGGAAAAAGAAATCGTTTGAGGGTTGGTTAAATGGATGCTTGAATAAATATTATTAAAGAGCCCGCATTTGCAATCCTTAGCTTTTCTGTCCAAAATAACCGTTATTGAAATTGCTCCTCCTACTAGAAACAACGGGCTGCACTGAATGCAATCATATCAGTAATATTGCCCATGCGTAACTCTAACTCTCAGTCCGCCAAAATTACCACCAGGAGTGCTCTTGGAATTCCTATAAGACCTTTATTTGATTTTCAATATCAATAGAACGAAAAAAGCTGTTGGAGCTCCAAAATGCTTGTTGTCAAATAAACTAATCTCGAGCTGAACTAGCTACCTTTTGATAGGGCCGAAAGAACGAGATCCCATCACAAGCAAATCGGCAGGTAGATTCTCAGCAACTTCACATATCTTCTCCTTTGGATCCCCAATCACCACTTGTATTTTCACATTCACCTGACGTAATTCTCAGCAGAACAGCAAAACGAATTAGTAGAGATAGCAACTCATGAAGCTGACATGAAATGACATGACCAAAAAAAATAAGTTACTTTCTTTTCACGGTAAATCTCCGATGCATGTTCAAGAATCGCCTCCGTAATCCTCCTCTGATGCGCTTCAATCGCCGCCGTGAACGCGGGCACCTCCAAATCACCTTAATTGATCATTTTAAAAAAAAAACCATTCAGTAATTAAGCTGAAACGGAAATTAGAACTAAAAAATACAGAGGATTTCAGTACTTAACTGGGTCCGCCAAAAGGGATGGCACCGGGATTAAGGCCAGCAGCGATAGACGGTGGTGGCTGGACATGGAGGATGACGAAGTAGCCAGGAGTTTCATTGGAGTCGGGAGCAGGAGATCGGGGCTTGAGGTTATCGAGGGCAAATCTCAAGGCGTACATGCTCTCCTCGCTTCCATCAACGGCTACGACCACGCATCCAAGGTTTGCACTCATGGTTTGATGGATTGATTTGCTCCCTCAGCTCAGCTGCTAATTACCCTTTCGATGATCGAGTTGACAACCGAGTCCTAGATGTTTCTGTGGATTTGTTTATTTTTTGTATTAATTTACGTGAAAATTAGATAGTGACGGTCAGAGAGACAGAGAGACGTGCATAATCTGAAGATGACGGCTCTCCAGTACTTAGTAAACTTATGGGCCGGATAAGGCCTTTTTGCAATGGGCTTATGGTAGATAAATCATCACCTGTTCCAAACCTGTAGTTCTTAGCAATTTCTCTCGGATTTCCAGTCTTCGAACTTCAAAGATTTTCCCCATGCTTTAGGGTCAGTTCGTGCACCTTGCAAGATTCGACAACATCGTATTCTAGCCTCGTCCAAGAAGGTTCCTGAAAATCTCCATTTTCCAAGGCAAACACAATTCTCACACCTTCGTCTTTCAAAGTAAATTTTCTTTAAATTATGCTGACTATAATAAACATTTAACTATATAATTCTCTAAAAAACTATGTTTGAGATGAAGCATTGGTGTGTTTAAGATAACGTAGACACGCGTCATTCATTAAACTTGTGACTAAAGTCTCCTGGCTACAGATATTTTTTTTTTAAAAAAAATAAGCTCAATCTAAAACTAATCAAATGTTAAAATATTTCAAGTTTGGATATATATATATATATAATTATCCCTCAACCAACCAGATAGATAAATAAAAACCTGAATGAAAGTCATGTAAAATCTACTCCCAGTAATATACAAGTCATTCTACTATTTATATAAAAGATAAAAGATAAAAACACTCATGACTCTCAAGAATTTAATTATTTTTTAATATAAAACAAAGAGAATGTAATTGGCACCTTTAAATTTTGAAAGCCAAATGGACCATAGTAAATTACTTAATGACCTTCAATAGAATGATTTCTTGGTTTTTTTACGAGGGTAAAACATGTATCTCGCACTAATGTTTGAAAATTCCACCCATTCCCTTCATTTTTTATATATTTCAATTCTACATCTTGAAATTTCATGTCTCTAGCAAATTAGTCTAAATTAATATATAACTTGGTTCCCTGAGAGCTAGATAAAAAAGAGAAAAAAATCACTATATATAATTTGTCAGCAATATACCGCGAGGGGTTTTATATTAGGAGGGTGTTTGAAAATATTCATATATAAATATATTAAAATAATATTTTTTAAATTATTTTAAATAATAATATATCAAAATATCCTTAAAACATTAAAAATATTTTTATTTACAGTAAAATAAACAATATTTAAAAAAAACACTTCTGAAGTGATTCTCATACGCTCCATCTACCAAGAATAACTAACTGACACCTGCTTACGTTGCCATGATTATATATAAAAGCAGAGAAAGATATCTATACTCTTGGATGCTCAACCAAGATCTCACCCACAATCATTTATTTTTTCCTCGCTAATCATCTCTAGAAATGCGATAACATAATGTTTTTTTTAAAAAAAATAATCTAAAAACTTTTAAATTTTCTAATTTAAAATAAAAAAATAAAAAAAAAAAATTCTAATTTTTTTCAAACACTTTTACAAAACAGTTTCAAACACCATTCATCTTGCAAAATTCTGTTTTCGCGGCGCGGCTATAATTTAATTCCGGACATCCAAGTTCAAACCTCACCAATCACTGTTTTTTTTCTTTTTTCCTTTCCATGGACCACTAATTTTCCAGGCGTGGAACAGTTGTTAAAGAATTCACGCATCTCAAATATCAATGCCCCCCTACAACAAAATTCCTCTCTCAACCATTAAATATGTGTGAAAACAAAAAAATAAAAATAAATAAATTCTGTGGAACAGTTGTTTTGACTTCTAGATCACCACCCGAACATTATTTTTAAGGAATTAATGTTTATTTTTTAAATTTATTTTTAATCAAAACACTATAAAAATATAAAAAATTATATCAAAATCACATCAGATCTGTTCGCCCGTAGAACAAGTTGGAAACGAATGACTGGGAAAGAGTTAGGCAATTTGGAAGCTATGCGTCCTCCTCTGACTATCCATTGACTAATGAATCTATAACTACCACGTCAACAAATTTATAATTTTTAGTAAAAAAACCCGAACATATAAATTATCAGAACCCTTTACCGCTGCTGCTATTTTTATAAAATAAGATTAAAATACAAAATTTATGTCACGGATTCTCGCTATCGATGGGCACAAGAAAATGGTTTGTTTTGACTGATTTATAATAGGCTTTCTCTTATTTGAACAAGCCCCTTCAAATCTGTTTCTCTTGGAGAGGAGGAAAAGTAGCCGTATTATCGCGTTTAAATTATATTTTTATTTTTTAATCATTATTTTTTAATATTTAACACGTCATTATGAAAATACATTTTCTACAAACAATTTCAAATATTTTTTAAAATAAAAAATTATAAAAAAACAATATCAGAACGGAGACATGGTAGGCCACAGAGGTCCGAATATTTGACGAGCAAAGAATTCACGCATCTCAATGCCCCCTTAAAACAAAATTCCTTTCTCTCAACCATTAAATTTCTTTATGAAAAAACAATTAATTAAAATAAATTATAAATCCAATTGATTCCCCACGCTTGAAAAAAAGAATATCACATTTCACAGCAACAATAACAAGAAGCCCTAAAATCTCGATCAGATTGTCCGAAAACCACGGGAAAAATCGAACAGCCCAAATCTTTCACACTAGCTCGACATCGAAAAACCCAGTCAAATTATTTTTTGCTCACCAAATCCTCTTTTGACCGTCACCGTCTTTTTTTCCCCAGCGGTTCCCGTCTAGCAATCTACTGATGCAAAATCATCAACGAAGACAGTACCACCATCCATGTACGAGATACAAAGGTTAATTATCTTGAAATTTGGTGGATGCCTGCTCATTTTCATAAATGCATGTCGAGGGGGATTTAGGGTTTTCGAGCCTAGTGGTCCTTGTTTTCTGTGTAGTGGCTATTCCGGTGGGTTGGTTTGTAATTAGGTGTAAATGGCTGGGTGCGGTTGCGAGAAAGGAGGAGATCAAGAGGTTGATGGTTTTAGCGGCAGAGGAAGCCGCTAGGGCCGAGTTTGAGGCCACGGTTTCGTACGGCACCGTTCAGGTTTTAAAAAATAATTACCAGTGTGCTGTTTGTTTTCGTTCGACAACGACACGGTGCGCCCGCTGTAAAGCTGTTAGATATTGGTATGTTAATTTTGTTTCAATACTTGATTTTAATCTGGTGTTCTAGTCCTTAATTGCGTTGAATTTGGGTTCGGTTCCAATGATATTTATGTCTTTTGTGACTGTTTTTGCATGTGATGAAGTAACTAGAGTTGATTGTTGATTATAATTGAATGATGTTTTGGAAGCGAAGCTGTTTAATAGTGTACTTTTAGAAGACTCTTATTCTTTTGCTTCGCATTGTTCCCAGTTAAACAGGGAGGTGGGGAATGTGGAATTAGGTGCTAATTGTTGAAGGGAATACTGCAATGCTGACTAAATCATAGATCTTTGTTCGTTCGTTAGATGCTAGATGTGAACTGGCTAGTTTCTTGTTATGCGTGGGTTATATGATCATTTCATTCATATATTATCATTGTTAAGTACAGAGGAAACTAAGGAGAAAACTTGTATTAATAACTGAAAACATTTTAGTTTGTCAAGAAGACAGTGTGGCGAGTGTCAATCCTTGAAGGATTTTTAGAAATCTGTATCTTATAGATCAGGACTTGTACACCTGGTTTTATACACATACAAGTCACTACTGGAAAACTGCAATCTAATGTTTATCATTACATGAAATTAAATTCAATATATAACTCTTGTTTTTTAAATTGTATGCCAGCAGTTCATGCCATCCACGTGCTCAATTGTGTCAAGGCATTAGTGGGAAATTTTGATGCAAATTACATGTACATTTCTCAAATATTGCAAGATGGCAGTATACATGGATTACAATGAAATGCTTGTTTGAAATGAACAGTGTTTTATTCCACTATTATTCTCTTATGCAACTACACAATGGTTTTTTTTAAATAACCAGGAGTGTCCTAAATCTACTACTACTCTGTTATGTTGTTGTACAAAAGTTGTTTTGCACAATCAGGAGTACCCTGCAATTTAGCATAATTAGTTTGCTAACTTTTGTCAAAACATGTTTTATAAGGACCTAACAAGGTTTAGGCAACTTGTGATGTTCTTCTCTACAATCTATAAGAATGCCTTTTCATTTAGTGATAATAGTTTTTATTGTTTTCTTTTTCCACCTTCCTTAAGTGGGCTTCTGATCTTTCTATTTGTATATTTATGTTGTAATTTGGTTTGTTTCAGTTCTGGTAAGTGTCAGATCATCCACTGGCGACAAGGTCACAAGGAAGAATGCTGTCCTCCTCCCACCACACACCACATCAATGATGATGGAGACGATTCTGGCCAAAGGGCAGCAAAACAAGACCAACATGATATTTATGATGGCAGATATGAGAAAAGACCAATTGAAACATTCTCTGTGGAATCTGCGGTGTCTGATTCCAGTTGCTTTCCTGGAGTTTCACTCTTAAAGGATGATGATATTATAGTTGATTCTGTTTTAGACACAGAGGGAGCAGATTCTATATCTGAATCACCAGGCACCTCATTTTCTGGATTTTCCACCCCTACTGGCTCTCCATATTTTGGATTCTCTGCTCATTCAAATGGGGAATCATCTGACAGTGTTTCGGTAAGTGAGAGTATTAGTTCAAATGAAACAGAGGGATCAGAAAGACAAACACCAGCTGATATTGCCCCTGATAAGCTGGAGTCCAGTCTGAACAAGGTGGATACGACCAAGCCATCATCTCCGAAGTTTGCTACTTTGGTTGATTCTATAGATACTTTTAATAAACTGGGTAAATCAAATCAGAGTGAACCTCATGGAAATGACAGGGAGAGTCAATGCTCATCTAGTTTTTCAAGCCATAACCTCAGTGCCAGGAATGATGAAAGAATCAAAAAACCAGCAAAGGTTTCTTCTGGTTTCTGGGGGAGAACTCTGGATTCTGTCAGGTCCAGCAGTGATGATGGGGATGGATCTGCTCCATCAAATTTCAATGGCCCTGGTAACAGCAAGTCATCTAATGATAAGTCATCCCTACTTTTCAAGTGTAGTCTATCTGGAAGTGATGCTCCCACCTCGGATGCAAAAGGCTTAAAGGTGAACAACACCATACCAGATGATTCACTCCCTTCTGTTCCTGGGGTTAGGCCTGCTGATGGAGCTATTTCATCAGAAAAGAATGGTGTTGATGCTCTAAAAGTCAAGAGATCGAATCTTGTTGATAATAACTCTAATGGAGGTTCAAATGTTTCCTTTGAGAGTAAATCTGTATCATCATCCTCTCCTTATGCACATGGTTCTTTCGGTTCTGAAGTTAAATTAGATTCAAGTGCTTCGAAAGTATGCAGATCTCAAGCTTTGAGATCTGAAAGGTCAAATGTTGCTGCCAATGAAATTTTTGGTACTTCACATCTATCGAAATCCAGATTATCATCTAGTGCTTCGGAAACCCATTTGACTTCTAGTGCCAGTGGGCGTTCAGTTTCAAGTGTGAAACTTGGAGGAAAAGTTGGAAATGTTGAGCCAGGAGCTGCTGCTTCTCAGATGGCTAGCTATTCTCCAAGTTCTATTAATGGATTGAAGTCATCAGTGTGGAAAGTTGTTGACCAATTCAGAGGGCCTAAAAGTGGAGGATATAGTAATAAGGTTTGGGTTATATATTGATTCTTGTTTACATCTCTTACATTTTATTTTTCTCGAGATGAAAAAAAAAATCTGTATCATCATCCTCTCCTTATGCACATTTTATTTTTTGGCTTTTCAGGGCCTTTTCCCATACGATTTATTTGTAAGGTTATACACGTCGAATAAGGTGGAAATGAGACCCTGTGGCCTTATCAATTGTGGAAACAGGTACATGACATGTTTCTTTTGTAGGGAAAGCAGATTGAAGTAACAGAATTGTGTATTTTTACAATCCGTTGTAATTAAAATTGCTTCTTTATCCCTTATTTTGCAATATTAATACCCCGTGCAGTTGCCTTGATGTTAATTATGCCAGTGGCTATCTGAATGCATCCTCTCTACTTTTTATGCCAGCATTACATAAACTACCCCAAGTTGTAGATAACATATCCTGTGTTCCATTTCTGCAGCTGCTATGCTAATGCTGCTCTACAATGCTTGGCATTCACTCCTCCTTTGACTTCTTATTTTGCGCAAGGACTCCACTCTAAAGCCTGTATGTTTTCTCATCATGGTCAACTTATCAGATTGAGCATGCATTTTTTAATAACATGGTTTGCAACCTTTTCAATATTAGCTAAGGCTATTCTTTTCCATGTCAGGTGTTAATAAAGAACGGTGCTTCTCTTGTGAGTTTGAAAGTTTAATTTTGAAGGCAAAGGAAGGGAAATCTCCACTATCTCCTGTTGGTATACTATCCCAATTACAAAATATTGGGAGCCAGCTTGGTAATGGGAGAGAAGAAGATGCACATGAATTCCTGAGGTGAGCTGGTTTCTTTGCTCTGTGATCAATGAAAAAGCAATTTGCATGTTTTTATGATCTCAGCTTGTGGAGAATTTCTTGATAGAGAATATATGAACAACAAACAGGTATACAATTGATGCAATGCATTCTGTTTGCCTTAAGGAAGCTGGGGTAAATGCATTAGACTCCTTTGAAGAAGAAACCACTCTCCTAGGCCTTACATTTGGAGGCTACCTTCGCTCAAAGGTAATATCTTTTGGAGTTAAATGATACTCAAAGACTTGATGCAAATCAATTTTCTTATTATTATTTCCTTTCTTTCCATAACACTCATTCGCATTTAGGTGCTTTTTTGAGAAGGGTTCAATAATTTAGATCATGCATACAAACTTTGCAGATTCAATGCATGAAGTGCCATTACAAGTCAGAGTGGCAGGAAAGAATGATGGATCTTACTGTTGAAATAGAGGGGGATATAGGGAAGCTTGAAGATGCGCTTAGACAATTCACGCGTACCGAGATTCTAGATGGTGACAACAAGTACCAGTGTGGCAGGTCTGTCAATTTTCTTTTCTGATTAAGCTCTTGAGAATATTGTTTCGAATGTGTCCATTCTTTTGGTGACTTATTAGTACCAATTTCTATACTGCAGCGAGACATTGCAAACTGAACTTGACCAAGTTATTCCAACCTTAAATAGTTTAATAATGATTTTATATTTGACTTGCTATACCAAACAGTCTGCAACTGAAAACATACTGAGCTGTGTTGCGTTGTGTTGTGCTGTTTGACTATTGCTCTACCAGTTTTTACTTCCAATGAAATATCATGATCTGACTTTTCTATTAATTGTAGTTCATATCAAATCTTCTCTTTTGTTGGAGTTGTTGGCTTTGAGCATTCAGAGTTTGCTTACCATCATCATTCTATTCAGATGCAGATCTTATGAGAAGGCTAAGAAAAAGTTGACAATATTGGAGGCTCCTAATGTCCTTACAATTGCATTGAAGCGCTTTCAGGTAGATCTTGAGATCAAAGATGGTATTTTTTATCCATTGTTACAGGCAAATCCTTATTTCTGTCCTCACTGTGCTTGATCTTACAGTCTGGTAAATTTGGAAAGCTCAACAAATCTATTCGGTTCCCAGAGATCCTGGACTTGGCACCATATATGAGTGGAACTAGTGATAAATCACCCATATATGGGCTTTATGGAGTGATCGTTCACTTGGATGTCATGAATGCTGCTTTTTCTGGTCACTACGTGTGCTATGTCAAAAACATCCAGAACAAATGGTTCGAAATTGATGACAGCACAGTATGTTCTCTATCTTAATATGAAAAGCAAGTTTATTTGGTCATTTGATGTGTTTTCCTCCTGGTTGTTTGTACTTGATTACCTTCTAGTTATGACAATCTCTTCACTTTGGCCCTTGGGTATGTTGACTTTGCCCTGACATCTCCATCTCTCTTAGATTAACTAAAATAATTTATTTTTAATTGTCAGCCATTGGTGACAAGAAAATTTTGGGTTCTGTTGTTCTGTGCTTTAGTTAAGGAACCTTACATTTTCTGTTGTATTTGCAAATATTATCTGATTAAGTCGTTTTTTAGATGGCCAAGCCTGTGTGTTGTTTATATTGTTTATCTCTGTAAAGAAGTCAAATCCTTGAATATCAGAGACAAACCTACGTTTAGCCCATGTCTGTGAGGTAGCAAACTATAAAGAAAAAAAAAATTGTTTTCATTATAGCAGTATTTTGAAGGCTATTGTTTGCTTTGGGTCTGGAAGTCTTTCATTTTAAGACCTATCGGTATCTGGGTCCCAAGTTCTTCTTAGGGTTTCCCGCACTGTTTCAGTGTTAACACCTTTCTGCAATGCATCTTTTTAGTTTTTTAATGGATAGAACACATGCCTGTGTTTATGCACCTGCTGTTTTCTATAATTCCTTTTTGACAATTATTGGTTAGGTTACAGCTGTGGAACTTGAAAAGGTTTTATCAAAAGGCGCTTACATGCTTCTTTATGCAAGGTGATTGGTCTCTGGAGATTAGTTCTATGAAGATTGAGATTTTCTCAATGTTCTTTTGTTGTGGTGTTTGACCCATAAATTTTTGCAGGTGCTCACCGAGGGCCCCGAGATTGTTAAGGAGTGGAATAATATCTTCTGATCAAAAAAATAAATGCAGTCCCTCCAATATCAAGGTAACAAACACTGCATTGAATTCAAGATCCATGTCTATGCAATCCAGTGTTGTCCAATTGCATCCGGATCCAATTCATTCAGACACTTTGGCCAATGGTGAATCTTTCTATTTGAAGTCCCACCGGCTTCTGAGGATTTCAGAAGAGGACTCGTCGAGTGACAATTTCTCTTTTGCCAGTGGCAATTCTGATAAAGGTTCCTGCAGTACCGACAGCAGCACCCGTGATTCTACAAGTACTGATGATCTTTCTGATTAAATTTTTGGAAGTTGGAACTCTTGGAGGAACACATCTGATTCAGACTTTTCTTCATCTTCCTCCCCTTTGTTCTCAAAGGTATTCACCCCACGCCGATAAGAACCAGAATGATTTGCGTGCAGATTCAAGGATTGGGGGGGCCTGATCTTCGGGACAGAATACCAAGCGGGGGCAGGAAGCTGTTGGATCTGGAAAAGGTAAGGGGGTAAAAGTTTTTTGCATCCTAACACGACTGAACAGTGTAGAAAGTTAGCTAGTAGTAATAGCTGTAGGGATAAGGTGTCGACAAAATTAGGATCAGTTAACCCTTTAAATGGTGTAAATTCCGGGGGTATCCTTGAGAAGATCAGTAAGCGAAAGAACAGACTAACTAAGCATTTTATGACGAGTTATTAAGTTAGAAGGGGTAAATAAGAGTTGGGAAGGAGGGGCTGTATGTAATCTTGTAGTTGGCTTTGTTTAAAATAGATCGGCCGTCACCATTTTGTCAAATTCCTTTACGGGAAGTCCTCAAAGTGTATAGTGCAGGGGACGTTTTCCAAACGTTGTCCCAAAAGGGTTTTTGAACCCTAGATAGTTGTTTACAAGAAAACAAATATGAAAATGATCAGGTAGATATTGCATTATAAATGCTTCTTCGTCGATATGAATGCGTTTGAATATCTGTTCATGCATTAAGTTTCTTTCAGAATGTTATAGGAAGCCAGCTGATGAAAAACAGTCTGGGCCTGAGCCCACTCTAATATGGAACTACTGGATTGTTTGAGCCCACCCCTCAAACAGGCTAAAGTCTTTTGTGAGCTTTTTAGTATCAGAAAGCAACTCCTTAAATTCACGTTTTTCCCTGATACGACAACAAGCAGTGCTTCATATGATTTTTATTATTATTATTAATATGTTTACCTTCATCATTTCTTATTTCTAATGGATATGTTTTTTCTATCTCATGATGAGTACTCATTCTTCTCATTTTTTGCTTGGTATGATTTGGATTTGTGCATACTTGGGTTTAAATTTATTTATTTTCTTTGGTCAATATTTCTTTTTATTTAATATTATTTTATTTTGATTGGCTTTCAGTCATGTTTTTTGTTTAAGAGTCCTGTCATTAACAATATCTTTATTTTTTATAGTTTTTATATTGAATGGTATTTTAGCTTTATTTCAACACAAACCTGAAAATGATGGTTTTTAAGACGAAAGAACCTTTTGGAATTTGAGATTGTTAGATGTATTAAAAAAAATATTTTTTAAAAAAATATTTTTTTATATCAATATATCAAAATAATTTAAAAATATTAAAAAAATAATTTAAAAATATTTAAAAAATAATTTAAAATAAAAATAAAAAATATATTTTTTAATATTTTTCAAAAATATTTTTCGATCTGAAAACCCAGGATCATCCCATTCCCATCAGCACCAAACACGACGTCGAGAGGAAGTCAAAAGACAAGAACAGTTTCGAACTTGCAAGACAATTGACAGAAGGAAAAGACAGCCACGTGGGGTAGGAACACTGGCTCACCCACCGCTCCACCAAACTTCCTGCACTAGAAGATTTCGTCCCTTGCGAGAACCCTCTAGAACTGGAGTTGAATACCCCTACCTCCCTCATCGGTTTTCAATTTTCTCCTTCGTTTTTTTTTTAAATTATGGCTCATCACACCGATGATGACTGGTAAAAAAAACGAGAGAAATGTTGATATCTTATTCGATCGATTATGCCCACTTGCAAGGCCACTGCAAGTCGTTTCCGAGTTCTTACAAAAATACCATCGAGGTTAAGAAAATACATGTCGTTGAAATATCATGTTTTTTTTTCAAAATGGCATGATAGCTTCACGAGGGAAGCAACTCTCACCTACGCCATCTATCTAGACACGTAAGTGCAACTTGTGTGACCCGTCAAGGGGGGGGAAAAGAAAAATGTAGAAGAGACAGCGAAGCTAAGAATAAAAGGCACGGGAGAAAAGAGAGAGCAAAAAAAAAAAAGACATTGGAGACATATTAGAGATCGTACGATAATATTTCTATATCAATATTTATAAGTGCTATTTAGCACCACGTTTTAGAAAAAAAAAAATTCTTGTTATTTTAAATGATATATTTTTTATATTTTTAAATTATTTTTATATGTTGATATTAAAAATAATTTAAAAAATAAAAAAATATTATTTTAATATATAACTAAGCAAAAAAATATTTTCAAAAACAATTTCAACCACGGAATACTTTTGATTTGAACAAGAAACAATGTTGTGTTTTTAAATTATTTTTATGTGATGATATCAAAATAATTTTAAATAATTCTAAATAAAAAATATTTTTAAATATAAACTCAATGACAATCTTAAACCAACACTAAATAAAGTTAATTTGAAATTAACATTGAGTCCCATGTTCAATCGAAAAACGATGACTTGCTCACCTATTCGTTCACCAAACACAGAGAAATTAATCTTCTAGCGTATGCATCGCATGCGCCATGAATAAACAAATCAGGCATGCTAACACGTGTATGACAGGCATCAACTATAAAAAACAATGAGGTCACACGCGCGACTTCGACGTCCCTAGTATGCATACTCACGAAATATTCTATTTCAAGAAATAAAATTCCAGATGTGTTGTCTTGGATATGTTCTTAGCCATCGTGCTATTTTAGAAAAATAAAATAAAATAAAATAATAGCTCGCTACTTCACCGAAGATTCAACTTCAAGATCAAGGGGGCTGTGTATCATGGGCGGACACGTCAACCTCTTGTCTCAAGTGGAGTCTGCGTTGTCGATTTGCATCCGAATGTAGACCCACTCTGTCTGGTTTTTAATTTTTCACATTGCGGGGGGAGAATTTGGGGTGTCATTTTCTGCTTTTTTCAACTTCGTAAAGATGTATTGTTGCTGGTGGACAGAAGAAATATTCAAGCCATGGATTATAGAGGAGCATTAAAACTTTAAATTAAAATAATATTGTTTTATTTTTTATATATAAAAAATATGATTTGATATACCACTGTAAAACTATTAAAAAATCTATTTTAAAATATTTTAAAAATTATTTCCAAGCAGTTCTCAACAAGTTTTCATCTCTTAAAACACTTGTTGGACTCTCTCTCTCTCTCTCTCTCTCTCTCTCACAAAGTAATTGGATGTAGATGTGCAGGGCAACTTGCACAGCTTTGGATTTTGGTGAAACTAATAAAGAGGGGTAAATGCTTTTGGAATCGAAGAGAGATGTACTTTTAAAATCAATAAACCAATCAATAATGTTTGAATTGAATTTGAAAAGAATTCGTGATTATCTTGTAAGAATTTGAAATGATTAATATTTTATTTGTTTAATACAAGCTACAGAAAATATTTAAAAAAATAGAGTTTCATCAAATTCAAAAAGAAAATCAATACTTTCAATTGCAGATGTAGGATTCTCTCCAGCACAATCTTCTTCTTTGTACACGTTTAGTGATCCCCGCTCTGGGCTTCTCACATTACAGTTGACTTCAATCATGGAAATCATAGCTACCCTATTTGCGGTTTATAATAACCACGTATAAATATATCCCCACGTCAACAGTGACCATTTATTTTTCAATCATCAATATTCCATCGCCGTTGTTATTATTTTTATTATTATATAAGTATTTTCATTTTAATCTGTAAAAAAAATATTTAAATAATTATTTTACCAAACTAATGAATTTACACAACTCATTATTGGTTGACATTTTGCACATCAAGTGATTATTCTATCTCATCTAAATTAATTTAATTTATTAGAAATGTTCATCCCAAATCACAATATTTTTTCTTGTTATTTATCATTTTTATAATAACATTATTATATTTAAACATTGATTTGTTGATTTTTTTTGTGACTGGTGTTTATAGGTTGAGAATTGGATTTTCAACCCAGAGAACTCATCTCCCCGTCATACAATGTGCTATCTATCATATTAGATGACATGTAGTTTGTTTTTTATTTCACTGGATAATTGAACTGCTGGACAAAATTTATTTTGCTTCTTCCTTAAAAACAAATTGTAATCTTATTAATTGTAGACAACAAATAACTAATTTTTCATAAATTTTATTAATTATAATTTTGCTATATACCAATTAAATTATTACACAATCAGTTAAAAAACAATCAATGATCAAATTGTTTGTTAAAGAAAATAAATCACTCCTCTATGCTAAATTTAATCAATTATAATTTTACTATTTACCTATGAAATAACTAACCAAACAGTAAAATCATGCCCAAGCATTAACTAGTTAGCTGGTAAAAACACATAATTTATTTTTAATGAATTTTACTGATTATAAATGTGCGATATATCAATTAAATAATTACTCAGACAGTTAAAAACTAAAATAATATCAATATTTAATCAATTCAATGTAGAAAACAGATAGCTTATTTTGATGAATCTCATCTATTATAATTTTAACAATCAAATATTTTACTAATCACTATAAACATGTAAAAAATATAAATGAATAACAAACGTGAAATTCCAAATTTTCCTTCATGATGCCACGCCGCTGCAAATTGACTCCTCTCGGCGGTTTACTTGAGTGAAAAGCAAAGCAAAGAAAAAGGGAGACGGTAATAGATAGCGTATCTCATTTGCCGACAATAAACAGCCAGGTGTGACTGTATTTAATCCACGAGAAAGTAGATTTTACAGATGCAATGCATTTGCCTGCCTTCTGTGATGTTTCTAGCCTGCTTATTAAGACTCCCAGAAGAATTCGATGTTCATCTTTTAATGATTTGTCATTTTCTGTAGCGAAGCCCCACAAGATGACAAAATTAATTGCCTTGCCTTGTTTTACTTGTTTCGAGTCTCAATTAGTAAAACAGACTATGCTTAGCTAGGGGTCTAGCGATTGCTAGCTCCTTGAAAAAAAGAAAAGCTTTGCCTGAGAGCCCTTTTTAACTAGCCGCAGTTTCTGGAAGAGAACAAAGTTTCGCCTGAGCTGTGAGACGGTAATAACACAAGCATGCATGAAAATAAAACAAAAAAGTCCGCCGCCGCACCACAGAATCCCTTGTGTGCCGGAGATGTCGAGCAAAGCAGCAACAGACATTGATTCTTGGCGCGGTGCTTCCATGTCAAGAAACTTCAGTGTTTTTCTAACTTGACGTCTAAAATGTTTAAAAGCCAAGTAGTTATCTGGCAGCTCATTTATACAATTGTTGGGATCAGAAGTTTAGAATCCATAAAGAGAATAGAATTATTTACATCCTGTATTTTCTTTCACTTGATAAAAAAAATTATGCTATACATTTACTCGATTGAGAGCTTATATTTTTGTTTTAATCAATAAGCAAGACCTTATTAATTGAATAAAAGGAGAGTCGATAATAGTACTCGAGTAGCGAAGAAGAGTACTGATGGTTGTGATGAATTTTCAATTGTGAAGAAATATATTCAGTTGGACGTCGATATCGAAACTACACGCCTTATTATTTGGACAAAATGATGGTTTGGTTTTATTTTATACACACACACTTAGCTAAACAAGTGAGTTATATATAGAGTGGAAAATATGGATTTCTCGACCGGTTACAAGTCAACTATTTTCTACTACAATTCGCTGCTTAATGTTATGAAATAATTTTGGATTTTTAATTAATACACAAACATACATACATACATATACTTTTTTTTTTCATTCCGAATTAAACAAGTAAAATCACAATTATTTCCGGAATTACCATACAAATCACCCTTTATCGCCCGATCACTATATGAGTTGATTTAATTGGCCCAATTGTAAGGTGCCTTAGCTAGTCGAAAGCTGACTATTACCCAAATACCAGGCGAGAATTTATGGTTCAAACACATCCATTCTCGGTATGAACGGGTGTGGAAAAAAGAAGAAGAAAGAAGAAGAAGAAAAGGAGGAGCTAAGGTGCCCATTTGCAGGAGATGGTGGACAGTATATAAAACCATCAAGGCGCCATTTTTGTTGACTTCAAACATCTCACATACGTTCAATTCAAACATGGAGACGAAAGTCATCATATCCAGCACCATGTTTATTCAACTTGCTATCTTAACTGTGTGCGATCTTAGATGTGGATTCATATGACCGATCAGTCACTTCTGGGTTTTAGCTGGCCTGTTTCGAGAAACAATTTTCTTCTTTCTTTCTTAACTTGCAATCTTGGTAGTTGATTATGTCTCATAATTAATGTCTCCTGTTGTCCATTGCTGACATTCCTTCCTTTTCTGTCGGATTTTTGTTTGTGTATCACCACATTTTCGAGAAACTTTACGGTTTTTTATTTTTCTTTCTTTATTTATTTAATCTAGGTTGATATCCAAATTCATTTAACTAATAATACTTTTAATCATCAAGTTTAAGAAGAAGAAGATAGGTCATTCTTACGCATCCTAGAGCTCAAGCCCTCCTTTTGCAACCTTGGGCGTTTCAAGCTAGATCGAAGAAAAACCAAGTCCGTGCATTTAATAAAAGAATGAGGAAGGTTTCGATTCCAGACATGAAATAGACTCAAGGGGAGCCGAGTTATAGATACCATACATTATTTATGTATGTAAATGTTGTCACATAATTTTTTTTCCTGCTACCCTATGTAAATAAAAACATTACCTCTGACTTGTCATGAAAAAAGACTTTGTTCCATCAAGAATCAGAAATCAGCACATAAAATACTATAGTTTGAACCCTAAAACTTCTGATTAGAAAAGAATTTCAACAATGGGAATTGATTTTTCCAAGGAAATAGACCCTGAAGGATAGTTTAAATGAAAAGGTGTGATGCCAAGAACAAGGATTCATCGACATAACTTAACCAATACATAAAAGCCACGTTTACTTTACACAAAAAAGGCTCGTTCAATTAAATCATAGTTCCCCCCACCCGACGCAGCGAAGAATCAAGCGGGAATACGACCAGCGTCAATATTTCGTAGAAATCAAAGAAAACAAGATTAAATCTCAAACAAACTCAAGGTTTCTGCTCTTAGAATGAAAAGTGAGGCGGTTGCAGGGTTCCAAGGGGGTACTTAAAGATAAAACCCTAGCCTAGCTCAATACTTAATAGGAAAAGACAAAAACAGTAAATTTGCCATAAATGGCAAATTTGAGATAAATGCATAATATGAAAGAGCTAAGAATTCTGAGAGAGTACCAATTGACCAAAGTCAATTTGGACTCTTAATTAAAAAGTTATTGCAAAAACGAAACTTTCCTAAAATAGCAAAAACGCTGATTTCGGGGCCGAAACGATGGAATTTGGCCAAAACGCATCGACTGGGTGAGTTTCGTGTTATTCCGACGTCGACGACCCGGCTGCCGAAATTCAGTTGCCCTTGAATTTCGGGTGATCCCTATTCAGCATATCACGATTCCATAACCTGTTCCCCCAAATAGTTGTAAAAAAATATTTAATAATTTACCATGCATTAGTTAAGAAATTATCGAGCCCCCTATCGTATACTTTTGTTTCATTTTTCTCGATATTGAAATTCAGAATCTTCAAATAAAGATTTCAGATTTGAAACCCTAAAATATTTTCCTGCAACAACTAACATCATATCAAATAGTCTACCTGTTTTCATTGAGAAGGGAGACGAACCAGAAATCTGAGCAGATTAACATCTGTAGTCTAACTAGACCTATAGCTTGCTAGAGGTTTTTGTTTTGTATTTTGAGAATCGAGGAAACGAAGTTCATGCTCAAACACTCTCCTGTCATTGAAATTTAAATTTCAAATTACGCAATTTTCCATATAAATATATGAACGTCGTTTATGTAAAGCGTAGTGTTGAACAAGAAGTGGGGAGCCCCCAAATGAAAATAGCAAGATTATATCACACCTAAACTAACAATTAGAGAAGGCAATGGCATTTGCATTTCTAGCATGCAAATCCAAGTCATTGTGCCGAAGACATTGATTCCGAAAGAAGAATCCATGTAGGGGTTCACCAACTCGGGGAACAATCTCTCTTCCCCGAAGAATAAAACTACTCACCCAAATTGTTCAGCACCTCCAATTATTTCTCAGCACCACGAGTCAAGACAGTCGCTGACTGCAAATCGTCATATTAGATTGCAGATTCCATACTAAAACATCTCTCGAACCCAATTTTAATCCCAGTTGATTTATCAATACACAAATGGTCATATAATCGAATCTGATCACGATATATGGCGGCATATTTTGAGCTAAAATCCCAACACAATAGCGAGCTGAACTGTGAT
Organism: Salix exigua; assembly: GCA_032356905.1. Lineage (NCBI taxonomy): Eukaryota > Viridiplantae > Streptophyta > Magnoliopsida > Malpighiales > Salicaceae > Salix > Salix exigua. The sequence continues at coordinate 6,648,508 of CM063589.1, forward strand.
GACGATCGCCTTACTGGTGAAAAAGGTCCAAGTATTGCAAACGACTGGAAATAAATAGTGTGTGCTGTCCTACACGTCCATCGCTCGCTATTCAATTAATACATGGCCATTCTGGGCTAAAAGTTGAGCACAGTTGTCTTTTGGGTGGGGATAGGGCATCAAAATGGGGGAGAGATTGGAGGGGCGACCCTTATCATCTTTGCTTTCATTACGTGTTCGTTCTTTTTCTCGTCGAACAACGCCAGCAAAGGGAAAGAGACAAAACAAAGTACAGGTGGATCAGAGGATAAATGGAAAAGATAGAAATTAAAGTGGGCCATGGAAGAGAGCTTTCAAGAAGGTATTGAATAAAAGCACGTCCCTTCTCTCACCACCCTCGCTGTATCTGTGCGTGAAAAGAAAACTGGCAAAACATAACCCCCGCCACGTTCTCCACTGCCATACGCTTTACCCCAGTCAAGAAGCTAGGCTGAGCTAAGATATCTCAATCAAGAATCCACCGCAGAGCCCTTATCTTTTGCCCAGTGGGGCAGTCTCCTTCGAGCAGAAATCAATCAGCTCGCCCATATCATGCAGCAGCAGCAGATCGCAGAGATAAATTGGCTTTCACTATCTCAAAATCCAAAGCAAACATGCCATCACATTCCCCATTTAAGTCCCCTACCATTTAAAATCCAGCAGTATTACAGACTGACGGAAATTACTGATATGTCATGTATGAAGCTTTCACAGTCGCATCCTATCTCAAAAAACACCGCCCACCCCTTTCTATGCACTTTCTAGTTATCAAGATCAGCAAAGAAGATACTACCAAATAAGTGTTAAAATAAAACTAAATCTAATAAAAAAAAAAGAGGCCAATTACAAAGGAGAGTTGAGGCAACTGGGAGCACTGCTCCTCTTTTATCTCCATGAAACTAATTTTTTTTAATTAACAGCATGATTAACATAAATAGAGATGAACTGGAAAAATAAATAAAAGAGAAAAAAAGTGACGTTTCAAAAGCAAACTTCCTAGAAGCTAAAATAAAATTTTGGTTGGTCGGTTGGTCCTCCACCGATAATTCATCTTAATAAGGAGGCGGCGGCGGTGGCCTCGCAGCGGGTGCCCAAATGACATCATTAGGCATGTGACAATTATACATGGCCGTCCCGCAAGGCTCTCCTCCACCACCTCCACTCGCCGCGCGTCCACTTTCTCCACCACCTGCACCAGACACGGCCGGTGACTGCCCTTCCCCACCATCTCCAGACCCAGAAGTCCTCCCTTCTTCCTCAAGCGGCAACCGGTGATAGCTCGGATTATTAATCGACGCCGCAACAACAAAAACAGTACCAGCCGCCACCAAGCTTCCAGCTACAATACCTCCAACGATCTGCCCTTGTGGACCCGCAAGCGAGATTGTAAAACTATTAGGCACCAGATAGGATGCTGTTTGAGGCAAAAACGTCGCCGAAATTGACAAGATATCGAATCTTCCATGAAACGTAACAGTAGCTCCTGGTGTTGTCGATGGCTGACGCAGAGTGACGTTAGCTACCATGCCGGATCCCGTGAGGGCGCAGATTCCCATGTTTTTTCGCCGACAGAAGCGGGATAAAGCCTCAACGACGTCGTTCCCGCCAGGGACCTCTAAAATGTAAGGACTCATTGAGGGTTCAGGTTCCCGGGTAATAATAACCTGTGGTTTGGGTCTGTTCTTAGAACCAGGCGGTCTGCCTCTGGGCCGACGAACCACCTCAATAGTAGCACCATCAGTGCCACCACTGATGTTTGGCTCGTTGAGTTTCTGTTTTTGCGTGGCGGGCGTGGCGTCTGCACCAGTACTACGAGCATCTTCCTCCTCGGACTCCCGAGAAAATTGAAAGAGTGGAGAGAAGGGAAGGTGCTGCTGCTGTTGGTGTTGCTGATGACGAGAGTGAAGTTTGGTGAACATGCTCGGAGTATTTTCATGTTTTGACTGCTGATGTTCTACGTATTCACCTTTCATGTTTGTTTATTACTTATAATTTGTTTTTACGGCTGTGATTGGCTGGGACTGGATTTGGATATCTACTTTGGTGAGCAGAATAAAAAATAGGAGATGGAAAGAAGCTCGGACACAAGACACGGGAGGAGCGTTAGAGCGGAGATGGAGAAATAGAAGGGATGTGAATAGCTTCTTGCTTTGCTTTGCTTTGATTTGTTTATTATATAGCTTGATAAATATTGAAGAGAGAAATAAATAGAGAGAGGTGAGTGGTGCTTCGAAACCAAGTGAAGACAAGTAGGGTCCATTACAAAACTTTCACCTCCCCCAACTTGCAAACCAAGACCAAAATATATTTAGAAAATATTAAATTAATATTTTGTTTTTTAAAAATAAAAAGATATTATTCTAAAAAATAATAATCAAAACCAGAGGCAATTAGCATGTATATTTTTAATGGACAATACATTAATTTAATATTTTCTAAATATAAATATAATTACAACTACAAAGCTAAACGTTCACAAGTATTGTTTAGCTCATTAATTGTAAGACAACACGCGAACGCCATGAATGGCGAGCTTGAAGCTTTGCTGAGCTCGAGCTGGTTAAGAGAGCGGACTTTTGGATCCTCCCGATCTTCTCGACCTTTCTGGCTACGGAGGCATCGACTTAATGCATCTGGTGTTACTGTTCATCGCTAATCTCTGTCTCTCTCATCATGTGCTCTCTCTCTCTCTCTCTCTCTCTCTAGGATAGTCAGACTCTCTCGCGAGCTGGCCCTGGGCAGGGCTGATGTGCTCACTCCGTTGAATTTCAAACTCCACGGCTAACTTCCTTTGACTGGGTTAATGTCAGGGATGAGTTTTTTGAAGCTTCATTGTAGGATAATTAGAGGCTCTCATTTTTGCTTGGCAAGCACATTTCGTTTGAGTCTGCTCTCGTAAAAGACACAGATTGCTACTACTTTCCCGATTTAAACCAATCAAAAGGTATAAAGGTAGTATCTTGGTGGGGCCCCTTCCTTTTTCTACTTGCAATTAAGTTCTCTCTCTTACAAGGGTATATTTATTAGGTAGTTTTTATTATTTTTTATTCAGAAATATATTAAAGTAATATTTTTTTAATAGTTATCAAAATAATTTAAATACATTAAATTTTTTAATTTAAATTAAAAAATAAAAATATTTTCTTAAAAAAATGTTTTTAAAAAACGAGTGTCAAACATATCATATCTCATGTGATAAAATTCAATACTCGCAGTAGAATGTTATTAGGGGTGTTTAGGAATGTGTTTGAAACACAATTTGATAAAAAAAAATTATTTTTAGTTTTAGTTTTTAATTTAAATTGAAAAAAATAATGTTTTTATATCATTTCCACAATTTATAACAAAAATACTTTTTAAAAAAATAAAAAATGTTGATGTATTTCTGAATAAAAAATATTTTTAAAAATAACATCAATCACACTCGTAAATATATACTACGTGAGTACATGCTGGTATTAGATATTTTTTTTAAAAAAGTAATAATACATTTTTATTTTAAAAAAAAATAGATATTAAAAAAATCTGAACATATAAAGTTTTTTAATTCAAAACAAAGAAGAAGAAAAACTTACAGAGTGGGGAAAAAAGAAAAGAAAAGAGACATGTAATGTCTAATCTTATATCACGAGACAAATCTTACTTTGGTCTGAAAGTTTTTTTTTTTTCCTACAGAAAACAGTTATTTTTCTCCTAACAAGAAAGTCTGTTCTAGGCATCATTGCATGGAACAACTCTTGAATTTCGGTGAAAGTATCAAATAGAAACTTTGAGAGCTAAAAAGTAAAAGAAGTGTAAAATTGATAGCTATCTACAAGTGTTTATCAAATTGCATTATGGTTTTTAATTTTTTTTTTCTTTCTTTTTTTCTTTTTTTCTTTCTTGGTTCCTTAATAGGAGAGAAACATGGATTTATCAGAAAATAAATTTATAAAAAATAACTGTCTCGATTCATATGATTAAAATTATAATGTTTAGTGTCAAAATACTATATTTTACAATAAAAATCTGGTGATGGTTATTCTGGATTAAAAAAATGTCATTACGTCCCTTTTTTTATCCATGCGCTTGATATTTTTTCTTCTATGATTTTATTATTTGTGTTGAAAAAACTTATAGTTTGACGTACAGCATCAAGCGGCAATGATCTAGTTTTGTCTGTACCGCTGAATATCTGTTTGGAAATGTTATTGATTTTTAAAAATATATATATATATATATTTATTTAATTTAAAAATATGTTAAAATAATATATATTTTTTTATTTTTAAAAATTATTTTTGATAATCTTAAAATATCAAAATAATTTAATTTAAAATAAATAAAAACAATTTCCAAACACCCTAAGAGCAGACACGGTTTCTAAATTTCTAATAGCAGTCACTAACCGAGGGTGAAGTAACTGTTTCTCTTGTATTACAAGTGATTTTGAAAAAGAAAAAAAAAAGTGTTTGTTGTATTCATAAATATTGATGTGTAAAAAATATTTTGTAAGAAATTCAAAATTATTATTTTAATATATTTTTAATAAAAAATATTTTTTAATACACTGACAAACAGAAAAAACGTCAGAGCATAGCATAGCCTAGCTGATATGATGTAACGGGGCATGTGTCGCGAGAAAATTGTGTGTAGCACTAATAATCTTAACGGCATGTGAAATAAAAAAAATATTAATAGTATTTACATTTGTATACAATTAATAAAGAAATTACTATATATGAAAGCATAGCCTAAATTAAAAAAAAATATCAATAATATGTATTATTTTTTCATTTGGCGTCAGTTCTACGTCCATATCATATTAGTTTTTATTTATTTATTTCTTGGAAAAATATCCCTTGCTCATTTGAAAGAACAACCTTTACTTTGTATCAACAATGGAGTCCGCGACGTGGTTGCATTGCCCATGCCAGCAGGTCACGTGACAAACCAAATGATTCTAAATGATTCTAAGATGTCGTTTCTTGATTGGATTGCTCTAGGAGAAAAGGGGATCCCCTAAATATTAGTTTATCTTTAATAGTTCGAGGTGATTTCAATCCCTTGTCTACCAGCATTAAATTCTCATTGGATATTCCGATCTAATCGTGTTTTTTTAATGTTTTTAAACTCTTTAGAATTATTTTAACATGCTATTATAAAAATAAATTATAAATAATAATAATAAAATCCGGTCCGGTATATTTTTAATTAGATATTTTTCATCTTATTTTATAATAAGTACAAGAGAAAATATACATTAAGTGCCTGTTTGACATTGCGATCCCACTGTTTTTTGGCTGAAATTTGAAAAAAAAATCATTTTAAATGAATATGTTTTATGTGTATTAGATCAATTTGATGTGCTGATTTTAAAAATAATTTTTAAAAAATAAAAAAACATTATCTTGATGTACTTCGACACAATAAACACTTTGAAAAGCTATCGCAATTACACTCTCAAATAAATTACTTGAAGCAACCGATTGGAATAAAAATAGCTGAAGCACTTGAAGTGCCTTTACATGGTCAGCATGTAAAGCAAGTGATGATGCTTGAATAACAAGCAGGAGCCTGTTTTCTGGTACCGAACGAGGTAGCTTGCACGAACCTTAGGGCAACAGAAACCCTAAGTGATTTCCTGCACCGAAAGGTTAACGGTAATTTCAGTCGGCGAGTGCGGTGGAGGATGGTTGCTAAAAATATTTATGTGTCGTTGTACTGCAAACAGAGAAACATCGGTGATTGATCTTTCTTTTTTCAGCAGCAAAATACATGTCGGCCATATTTGTTTGCGCGTGTTTCATTTCAATCCTTGAGTTTTTAATTTCTTTTTTTTCTTGATTTTTTCAAAAGAAGTTTTTACTGTTTTTAATTGAAAGTGATCTATGTACTGTTTTCATTTCAGCTTTTAAATTTTTTTGATATTGATTTGTTTTTTATTTCATTAATTTTTTCAGTTTTCAAATTTTAATTTATTTCCATTTTGCTCTCCAATTTACACTAGTCGTTATTTTTCATTTCCATCTTTATTTTTATATATTTTTTAAAACAAATGACATTTAATCTCAAAGTTTTGATTTATTGTAGTTTATTCTTTCAATTAAAATTAATTAGATATTTTATTTTTTACTTCGGCCCTTGTCCTTTTATTTTTTATTTACTGTTAACTCTTTTGGTTTTTCAGTCATTCTCTGCCAATGTTTGTTTTTTTCCTGTATTTATGCATTTATATTTTTAGTTTTTTCTTTCAATTCTTGTCTTTTTATATTTTATTATGATTTTATTTTTATTCGATTTATTCCTAAAATTTTAATCTATACCCCTATTATTTAATACTGTCTTTTTTGATATTCTTTTTCTTTGCTCTTTTGTTAAAGTGTTTTTTATTTTTCAAGATAATTTTATGGGTTCATTATTTGCGCAACAATAACAATAATTTTAGTGATTTTTTTTTATTTTATTGCTTGCTTTTCTTGTAAAAATATATTTTATATATATTTATTTTGTTGGGGCAATTTAATGATATTGATTGTTGGATGATAATGGTGATTAGTAATTTTAACTATTAGTCTTGACATTGATGGTAACGTAGCGATGAATTTTCAATAATATTTTCTTTTTTATACAGGTAGAAAATCAACTATTTATATTTGTTGTATAGTTATTGTAAATATTTCCATAATTTATATCTTGTTATTGTGTGTAATTTACATTATATTATAAAATGAACTAATCCTATTACAGTGAATTCGATAAATCAAGTATTTGAATCTTCTTAATTTTTACGATGAAAAAATATGATTCTGGCCGCAATGAGACATGGATAAATGACTGGTATGTGTATACACACACGGGGCTGATAAAGGACACATTTTTAATAAATAAATAAAAAAACACAAAACTCCATTCTATTTAAATAGGATTTTGTGGATGAGATTATAACGATGTTGTATTATATGAGTGTGGGCATAGTGACTTGACCACCCTTCAATGTTTCCTTAAATATGCATATGATTTCAAAGAGAGTCTTCTTGGATTTTTGTCTTTCAATGTAAGCTATGAATGTCACCGGCTAGACATGTTCTGCCGTGAATGTCAAGATAAAAGAAAACAAAGGTTCATTCGGTGCTATGGTAGTTAAATCTTCACATGTTAAAGTAAGCATCGACTGACCAGAAGCCAGTGACTTCGCGTCATGACAGGAAAATCAAATAAGTTTTTCTAGTGATTTCGAAAGAAAAGCAAAAGCAATAATTATTTTGCAAGGGACACATTTTTTCGTCTGCCACCACGATTAAAGATCTTTAAGTTGTGGTCAATCACTTCTCGTTAAGAAAGCTCCAACGACCGTGTTTTTAACATGTTATCAATATCGTTTTCTGATCGTCATTTTAATTTTTTTATTGGAAAAGGATGTTCTAATTTCAGAGCAATTCAGTGTATCATTTTGAGGTTATACTGTTTGTATATATATATAATATTTAAATATCAATTTAACAAGCATAATTAAAATTTAAAATATATTAACATTAAATTATACAATATAAACATAAAGTCAAACAAACATAATCTTAAAATTAGAAAACAAATCATAAATTAATTAAAATAAAGAGGATTTAATTACGAAAACAATCCGGAATGAGCTGGAATTAAAACCGAGATGAAAACGACGTCGTTTCATCTTGGTTTTTTCAATAGAACAAAATGGAATTGACAATTTTAGTCTGTAATGTGGTTGTAATTGTTTTTTATTTAAAATTATATTTCACATCAAAATAATTTAAAAATATTAAAATAAAATAATTTTTTTTTCAAAAATATCTTCTAATAACACTCTCAAACACCCAATTAGGCTCAATTGTTATAAAATGTATCCTTCGAAAACAGCCAATCAATCAAGTGATTATTTATTAAAAATACTTTTGAAAATATTTTTTTAAAAAAAAAATATTAAAAAAATATTTTTTAAAAAAACAATCTTTTCTGATATAAATACATTAAAATATTATTTTTTTAAATTTAAATAATAAATAATATCAAAGTTGTATTACAAATTTCTTTTCTTTTTTGCACTGATACCATAAATAGGAGATGGAAATATGAATCCTGTATTGAGATAAAAATTGATATCACGGCTTAGTAGAATACTAGACACAAATAACATAAATCTAAGTCTTTTTCACATCCAGTATCTCTGGATTTCTCTACAAATCAAGTTTGACAATTTCTTAAATCTATATATTTTTAAATTTCCACTACGTGTCAAGTTAAGGAAAAATATAAATTTAGTGAATTTGTATTGCTTTTAAAATTTAGAAACCCCAATCGAGAATGTTTCCTTTTTTTTTTTAATTTACTAACCACACGTGAAAGTTATTTAAAATTAGCAGCTACAGAAAAAACCCTAATAATTATACTAATATAAGGAGATGTTCACGTGCTTTGTTTTTTTGTTCGTCATAAATAATAATAAGTTCTTCATCTCATTCCGCGTAAATTACAGTAACCGTACAGAGATAGACATCGCGACAGGCCCCAGCTTGTATGGATTTGTAAAAATGATTTATTGCGGGTGATGTTTTTAAGTATATTTTTTATAAGAATATCTAAAAAAAATAATAAAAAATTAATTTAAATGTTATCGAAAAACGGTGAGAAACACCGAAGACGTTTAGAAGATGGGAGGAGAGAAGAAGTGGAGCATTGCCACTTGAGAAAAAGGGACAAACAGATTCAAGAGGCAAGTTGTTGACGGCGACAGCGATGCCCACGGGACCAGTTCTTTCAATCTTTTAGTACAGTAAATCCATGGCTGTGCGCTGGACAAGAAGACGATTAAATAAAATAAAATAAAAACAATTCAAATCTTCAGGAAGTGAACTCCTTTCAATTAACGTCGTTATCAATTTCTCAAGTTAAAGCCCAGATCAACACGAGTTACCGTCTTAAATATTTTTTTACAAGAAGTTTTACACGTGTCAGTTTCGGTCGCTGACATGCAATGCAGCAACTCGCCAAGATCACAGATCGTTTTCTACTGCCACTTTACCCCGCTCACTCCTCTGTCATGATAAGAAAATAAAAACAAAAATATCTAGGTGTTGATAGCAATATTTTTTTTAAAAAATAAATTTAATTATGAATAGAGTGGATTGATAATGGGATGAAAAAAGTTATTTAATCCATTTGATTTAGTTTGGATAAATTTTCTAATATAAATTTGAAAAAAACAAATTGAAAAAATCAATTCCGAATTCATTTAAAGTTGAAAGATGTAATTAATTAAAAAAAATATTGATTAAAAATATAAACTCAAGTAAATTAAGCAAACTTGCTTTATAATCTTCTACACAAGTGAAATGAAAGTGGTATAACCTCAGTTGACTATCTTATAATTTCTATCATTAATCTCTTAAAAAGTTCTCTTTATAACCAAATAACTTAATTCATTTTAGTTTTTCCGCACATATCTTCTTGTTAACCTACATGGAACAAAAATGAGACTGCCGTTTTGACTTTTCCTGATTCGACGACAACTATTAAATGAGCTTATTCAACGATGAAGATTGCTAAGTCTCAATTCACAATCAGATTGAGGATGATTTTCTCGAACATTATTTGATTGTTCATATAGAAAAACAATTGCTGGAAGATTCACAACAATAGATATGATAATCAATCATTTCTATTTCATAAAAGAACTAAAAGCACAATTAAAATAAATGTAAGAATCTTCACTTATTTTTTTGTTACTTCACTTTAAAAGATCTACCAGACATATAAACATTGCTTCGTTTTAGCTAATGTTTCTTATAAACTTTGTATTTTTATATTTAATAGATATAAACACCAATAGAATTAAAAAGCTGAATGCATTATGAAGATAAAATTAATTTCATATATTTGATTCAATCTGATATTGCTCCTAGCCTTTTACCTCATACAAAGATCGTTCTATATTTATAGTAAGTTTCGGAATCACTTGTCTTGTTTGGGATTTTTCATCATTTTATTATTTAATCATTATCCCTTGCTCACTATTCTTATGACAATATTTGAGTTGAATAAAATAATATTTTTCTTTGATCAAAACGAAATCATGGAATCTTTTTATATTTACAACGCATGTATGGTGATTGAGAAAAAAAAGATTATTGTATGAGTTTGTCCCTCCTGAAAAATTATCCTAGCTCCGCTAATGGCAGACACCCTAGATTTGTTTTAGTTTGTAGTATAATGTTAATAAACACAGGAGGTGCAAAGTGGCATCTTTAAACGGAACAATTGCTACAGTGGCCACAAAAAGCTATTGCCGGAAGTACTAGCTCAACTGCTTGACGACTGGTTGAGTGGGGAGGGAGGGGAAAGGAATGCAGAGCTACGTTCATGGGCCAAGGTAGGCAAAGCAGGCTCCGGCAGATGATGTGAAGGTGGCAGATCGAGCTGATTTGGGCCTTCAGGCTTTGCAATAGCTGGGACATGAGAATCAAATGGAAACTGGGGCTGCGGTGAAGTAGGCAACTCAGATTTTTGGCAGCTCTGGAACCAAGGGAGAGGGCATTCAAGTTCAGAAACAGGTGGCAGTTCTGGTTTTGGAAAAGTTGGGATGGTGGGTGGATGCTGCTATTCTGGTCTGGGAAGGGGACTTGGGCACATCGAAAGGATGGCGAGAGGCAATTACATTGCTCCCACTAAAATGTGACAAGGCAACCATGAATCCAGGAAATATAATCCATGAGTCATGGTGATAAGCATGCCTGGCAATTCAGAATTGATAGCTTCAGGGTTTGGCTATGAGAGGCTCATTATAGCTGTGAGAACGGTTAGCATGCGAGGCCTGTCTCGAGTGTTTATAGAGGGTGGATCTACCTGGGGTGTGCCAGTCAGAAAACTACGGCGCAAGATGCAGGCAAGGGGATGCATGCTGTTAGTTTTCATCTCACTTTTCACAAATATCACACAGGCGGGTGCTTGTCCTCCACATAGCTACCTGAAATATTTATCAAAGCCAAGAGTAGTTCATCTACCTGATGCAATCCGCATGACAACAAAGCCACGTGGCAACGGAATACCCAAAGAACATTTTACACAAATGCCCTCTCCCGAGGCTTTGGTTCGTTTTAAACTCCGTATCTCGAGCATGAGCATTAAAACCCATACACTCGACACAGGAGGGGGGCAAATTAAACACAAGAATATCTCCGTGAGAGAAGAATTGATCTAGATAGTCAATAGAACAGTTGCAAGTGCAGAGATCTAAAAAGAGTTAAAATAATACAAGGATCACTGGGCATAGAAATGTTACACAAAAATACAGATGATGAAATTAACAAAAGGTGCAAGGGAGATTAGAGCATCATATACGGGCAACATACGAATTGGCCTGTGTAACGTATCTCACCCATCGATATGGATTGTATGTACTAGATTTCTTCGCTATCTGCAAGTATTTCACCTGCACCAGGTAACATGGTTGACTTGTCTGTTAGGAATAAAGGGAAAAACCGGCGCATGCGATAAAACTAAAAATCATAAAATGGGTGAACTCTTCTCAAATGAGTAAAGATAAGAGATGCATCGTAGGTGTGTTTAGCATCCTTGCAAAACATTAAACCACCTTTGAAATGCAACTAAATCATTGCAAGCCTTTTACCTTGACATGAATATGGAAGGAAAGAAACAGGAAAAGGATATATAGTACATCTACCACTCTTAGTAATATTCTCACCCACTTCATATACAAGCATCATCATATTCATATTTTTAATACAAGCTGCCTGGGCTAACCCATAAATCAATGCCGAGCTATTCTCCTACCACTACTATAGTAGAGTGTTATTGGTGATCGTACTTTTCACCAATTTTTTGCAGTTGCTTCGGTAATAAATTTGATTACCAAAAAATATTTTGTTCTAATGGCAACCTGTAATGGCTTACCTGAAGACGTGAAGCATTATACATTGGAATTGTGAATGTCATGCTAACTGGTCCAGCTTCCTTCGTGATATTCCCTGTATAAGTGGCAAATATTTCATGAAACAACACATGAAATTATTTGAAATTGTCAGTCATGACCATTATGATTTATAGTTTGTACCATGCAACTCCTGTGAAAATGTCAGCTTTGCGCGTAAGGTGTGCTCTGATCCCCCAACAATCTGTCACAACACATTATTGACTCGTTTTATTTGACTAGCACATGATCATTGCTTTGAAAGGAAAAGGTTATGAAATCAAAGAGAAATTTAAGAAATGTTGCCTTCTTTAATGCCCATTCAAGCTTCCTATTTGCTTCCTTGAAATCTGTTGTTTGCCCAAGGGCTCCAGGTTCCAGCTCAAAATTAACTCTGTCATAAAATTAGTAAGAAACTCATTATAAAAATTGATATAATATATAAATTATATACAAACAGCATGGTCTGCCTTTGTGACTTAAAAAATCACTCATGAAGAGCAACTTTCTCAAACCCAATCTCTTAACTACATAATCACCATGCCTGATTTTATAAGGTCTGCTGACCTGCTGTAACGGCAACTTTATAGACTACGATGCTCTTGATAATTCCTCGGAAACTAGATTATCTTTTCAGTAAAATGCACCAAGGCATCAGAAAACAAAAAAGAGACTTCTATCCCTTTGAGATGAAATTCATAGCAAATATTTGCCTTCTACATCTTCAACCATACAGTTTCTAATATTCATGATATCCTGGACTGCCATTCTATTTCTATTAGAGCTCTTTTATTAGTTATTTTATTTTTTTGACATGAAAATCAAACTTACCAATAGCTTCTATTAGTGAAAGGGGATAACCCACTTAATGAAACATGCTTAATTTATGAAAATCATGACATAATTTGCTGAGAGCCTGGGATAACTCATTTGTTCCAAAAGAAAAAAAATTATTCCACATAGAAGAATACCTGGTGGTATATTTTGGCAGTGGCATCTGTACAATGATTGTGTTTGCAGTAACGCTTGAGGGAAATTCAGCAGATACTTTAAGAATCACTTCAGCCTATCAATAGCAAACATAAAGAACAGTGGAATGGTTATAAATTGTACATTAGATGCACAGTGAATGACTTTCTCCTGAATAAAATTTTCCATTTATTTAGTCAATTTGGTTCGAGTGACAAAGAATCAAAACTAAAACTACAGAAATGGAAAACATGTCTCTTGACCAATGCATGAGTTGTTATATCACTATAATTGATTCTTTCAAGCCAAGTAGTTGTCAAGTAGAGTTAGCATGGAGGAAAATAATCACCTTAAGTGCTCCTGCTTCTTCTATCAAAGTATTAATACGAAAAGGAGGTTTAAATTCCTGGGTCATACGGTAATTCATGACAGGAAATTCACCATCTGGCGGTACCTGACATGTATTGGCAGGACAAATACTTAGAAACTAGAAACATGTATACTGAACCTCTTCAATCCACACACACCTTTCAAACTCATGTTGCTTTAGTTTCACTTACCAGAGTCAAAGTTCTATCCAGATCAAAATTATCTAGACGTACAGACTCATGGAAATTACAATCATCAAGTATCACTGCGCCGGACCCAAATGAACTTCTATAATCTGTAACATCAAGCAGCATATATTGTAAGTGAGGGATTTTTTTTACCATATTTAAAAGGCAGCATAAAGACACTGTAGTAGATCATCATGGCTGACTGTCACAAGGCACGCAAGCAAGCACAAAGGGAAAAAAATCCTCTCATTACAAACTCAAAAACTAATTCAGCAAGGACAAAAAAAATCATAAAAGCATGACAATATCGAATTAACTGAAAATTTATTTCTACAAGTAAACATGGCATCAAGAATATAAACCTAGATAAATGCACCATACTTGTTCATGCAAACATTCAACAAAGGAGCAACTCAGCTGTGAAATGTTAATGTTTTAAGGTGATCAAATGTAGGTATAATGTGGTCCAACAGCCAGTATTTCATGAGGATATATGGATTGATCTCTCACCACCTCTTCCTATGCTCAAATCCTCGTTAAGGGCTAATTTGATTTCTGGATTTCCAGAAAGATAGCTCTTCATTTGAATGGTGCCATCAATTTCAGAAGTTAATATATATCCCTGTCCAGAGAAAATTGCATAGATTAAAGAAAGATCAAGCAAAGATCATGAATGATTTTAAAGGAATAAGCACCTTAAAAATTTATAACATGATGAAGACAGTTCAGAGTGACTTCATGTATCCTCATCTAGTAAGCCAATTCATTTACTTCATTCATGCCAAAAGAAGACAATAAGACTTGCCAAGAATATCGGCATGTGAAGGAGAAACCATTCTTAATTGCCATCCGTTGCTCATGCAGTACTGTCAAACCGTTACACCACATGCACGAAGCAATAAAAAAAACCAAACTACAGATAATGAATGCATAAATGCTTACACTAGAGCTGAATGTCACACTAATTTTCTCAATTATATCCACAAAGATTTCCTCCCTCTTCCTACCCCCTGGCTCATTCGCTACAACAGACTTTGTGACAGCTGTACCTGGCATCCTTTTAGTCCCTTGCTGCATTCATCCAAATTCTTAAAGTTATTTGAATGGCACATGCAAATATAATATTATGCAATCCATGTAATATGAGCATGATCAGATGGATGATACCATACCATGAAAATGGCAGCAGGGCTCAGAGGTTGCAAACGTGCAGCATCGACCACAAGTGGCTCATTGAATACATAGGACTTCAACAGTTCAGTGGATGTCGTTTGTACATAACCAAAATCCTGGTATAAGGTGACAGGTCAGATTTTTAACGTTTTGGAAGAGCAATCAACAAACAGTCAAACAATAGTTTAGCTTCAGCTAAGTAAACATGTATAATATTTAATGCAAAGAAAAAGGTCATCCCATCAATAGAATCTATACATTCTGTCAAAAATTCAGATGAACTTATGTCATGTGCCCCATGATGCAAGAAATAAATACAAATCCACTCATGAATCATTTTGAACTTTAAGGAATAAATGGATAAGCTAGACAATACGAATGTCATTTGATAACAATTTTTGGTGACAAAACGTCTTCTGAAAAATTTTGATTGTTTAAGATGTCTGATCATCCCATTTACACAACATTACAATTGCTTTAAGTTTCTTTTGTACCAAAGAAAAAAAAAGTAGGAAAGCAATAAAGTACCTTCAACTCTTATGACAGAGGTTCAAAATATTGTATCCAAAGTGCAATAAAATATAAAATTGAATAGCAAAGGATGAGGAAAGCAAAGAAACAACCAAAAACAAATAGTACACATACCAACAAATAGAGCACCAAACATGAGGTCAAGAGCTATTGATAAAACAGAAAAGACAGCATGATAGAAAGCTTACTATGACTTCATCAAGCAACTCATACACAAGCACAAAGTTTTTCCGAAGAGAATCTTCATTGAGAACCCCAAGATAATCTTTGATAACACGAGCAATCCTTTGCAAGAGTTCCAAAACCAGAGAAGGTGACACATTTGCTCTCGTGGTTGCAACAAATAATAACCCAACTACTTTCACATGAAAGTAGTTTACACCATCCACATTCTATTCATAGAAAAAGAAAAAATCACAAGAAAATAATGTCAGAAATCAGCACATTACTCTAAAGAAAGACTCGGAAAATGTTCCAAATAATGATGATGATGCCTGATATTAGTATTATACAGCAAATAAGATACCTACAAAGACAGGGGGGGCCTCTTCTTCTCCATCTTCCTTCCAGAACTTGACTTTGCGGAAAAATATTTCTGCACTTCCTTTTTGTACTTCACCGCGATCTTCAATTAACGAAATCATAATCAATCATTAGGACCCTAAACTCTGTCTATATCATTCAGTAGAATGACAAATCACAATTCAACGACTAAAAACCTTAGTAGGTCTGTGCGATAATTATATTAGCACCACTAATTAAACCTATTCAATAATTCATTTTAAATCAAATGGAATAGAAACACACGGAACTGGAAGACTGAATGCAGGGAAATTGTGACTTGTCTTAGATTAGATTGGATCAATTGATTACCAGAAATAATTGAGATCTGCCTGTCAAGTAAAAGGATCAGATCAGGGACAACAGACAGAGATAGAGAGGACTTACAATCGCGAAAGACAATATTGTCGCCTCGCTGCGAGAGCACGAAGAATTGAGAGATCATGATTTCTTTTTTTAGCTCGATCGGTTTGTTTCTGCAGTATTGCAAACTAGTTCAAGCTGAGGCACCAATTTGCTTTTGTTGGCTTCGAGTGCTCGCCTCAGATATTTCACCGCACGTTTTCCTCTTTCGTTATACCTTTTGTTATTACACTTCGACCCCTACAGAATTCGTGTAATGCCCGTTTGAACCAATGCACCTTCTGTAACTGGAACTGTTAAGAAAGGAGAAATATAATATGCTTTGTTTTCATAAAAACCGTATTTATCTAGGAAGAAAAAACGGTAACTTTAATTTTAAATATAATATTTCTATTGTTTTTTTAAAAAATATGTTTTAGAGGTTCCGATAATTTTTCATTATAAGTCTCTTCTTCTTCAATATACTTTTTTTCTCTTATACAATGAAAAATATTAAAAATATTACACACATATTTATTTTCAAATATCTAACTTTTATTATAAATTTAAAATAGATATCTTGCTTAATAATATTATTTTCATAATAATTATTAATTTTAAAAAATCAATATTCAACAATTAAATTATCATAAATAATAAAAATATTAAAATTACTATTATAAATTAAACTTGATTTTTTAATTATTTTTTTCCAGCTTCATTAGTTAATATTGTTTTTTTTATTGAAAATTAGACTTCGTAATTTATTTTAAATTTTTTTATTATATTATCACACCCTCAAGATCCAAGAATAATACTTAATAAGTTAACACAGGTTGACCTAGCTTATTTTTTGTGTCAATTTTTTTAATTTATTTTTAAAAAAAAATTATCGTTCCTCATTGAGTCAATCATGATCAATTGAAAAATAAACTTTAATAATTTATCTTGATTTTCTCTCTATGGAATTGTTATAATCTCATGATTATAGGTATAAATTTAACATGTTAACCCTAGTTAACTAATGTTATTATTTTTTATATAATGTTATTTTGGTTTTATGAACAAGGTCATAGGTTTGATGGATATTTCATGGCATGTTAGTCGCGAGAGAAAAATATGTTGCATGCTACCAATCAAACTACAAAACTGAGAGGCATCAACCTGCTGAGCCTGAGACCATCAATGAGAGTGAATCAAGTAGAGCAGCGCATGGGTACTGTTACTGATTCCTTGATACCATTCATATTAAAACAAGCCAGGATATCACGAATGTATTGCTGTTGAGAGATAAACATGCTTCAGATGTGGAAATCAGCCTCGAAACCAAGAAAATAGTGAGGGTGACCAAGGTTTTTTTATGAAGAATCGATGGGAGAGTTTGCTATAACACGATGAACAAAGTTGTGTCACCCATAGGATCCTTCCACTTTCTGTGTTTGAAAGCTTGTTTAGTTGTGGTAGGTACAAAAGATGGCGAAATAGGCAATAAGGGTAAAGGGTATTTTGGGTTTGAAAATGTTGTTTTCCGAGCAAGTTTGGATCATATCGGGGAGGTTTGTTTCAAGTATGGGAGGAGGGTTATCAGTAATAGGCGACTCACCTGAGTAGGAGCTCAATAATGTGACCTGACTGGGATTGAGCAGGGAACGATCATCGCGAGCTTTTATTGGATCAATGTTGGCATGATGCATATGCAAAGAGGGAGAGAGAGACTGGAATTAATGAAAGAGTGGGTGACGAGTAGGAGGGGCATGAAGAGTTGTATTGTTGTTTGAGGATATGATATTACCTTCTTCAATGGATATGATGGCTAAGAGCTTGCGGTCTATACAGTAAGTCTTGAATTCGAGATAGGACATGCATCTTTTATAAGAATCTGGACAGCTTATACTTTCAAGGTGTGGGGTTTAGTGGCATGAAAAAAAGAAATGATATTGTTTTGAAGAGAATTAAGAGAGGGAGAGGCGGTTGGCCACAGTTGCAAGGTATGGATATTAATTTTCATTAACACTGGAAGTAGATGTGGAGGGGAAAACGTTCTCAACGAATTGATAAGGAGCTGGGAAACTTCATTTATAGAAATGGGGTTGCTTTGGCTTGTTGGTGTAGTGGTGATGATATGGTAATGATGGATTATTATCAGACATTATGAGGTTGAAAAAAGATATGCCCTAGGATCACTAACTCGTTTGAATCTTTTGTTGCTCAGATACCGTAAAGAGACCAAGGGTTGGTTGAATTAAAGAAAGTTTGTTCAGATATTTATACAATAGATGGAGCTGTATACATAAAAAGCTTTCGTCTAGCTTCTAAGACTGTGCGAGCATGATTTGTGCAAGAAAGTGACTCTTGATCCGCTAGAGATTGGTTGGAGATTTGTGTACTACGCTGGCATGATTTGTGCAGGGGAGTGATCCTCAAATACAAGTGCATTTGCAGAAAAATATGAAACAGGAAATTAGATGTATATGATGGCCTAAACATTTACTTCAACAGTATTCACAGCAAACTAAAGGGCATAGTTAGTTTCTGTCGTCCCATTCTGTACAAAACGGAAATTAGCATGGTTAAATTTGCCAGGAGATGTTGAAGCTAAGATCTCAGACCAGTTGACCTTAACTTCAGAGGGGGAACATGGTTCGCAACATTTCGACCCATAAAAGCTTCTCCGGGTTGAAATCCCAGGATGTTAGCGGGGCATTCTCTAGAGTCTACTCAAGCAATCACCAGGCTAATAGGGACAATTTTGTTTAATGCCTTGGCGATTGAGCTTCAGAAAGAGTTTTGAAATGCGCCACTTCTCCCCTGTTCAACAGCACAGGATGGCAAGAGGATGAAAAGGAAAACGGACTTGATCGATGCCATAATATTACTCATTGCTTGCTATCTGATACCAACAAGTTATCTGTGCTTCTTGAAAATCAGAGACCTCTGCTTCATTAATTTGATCAAAGCAATCCACCCCACCATCTTTTCTGGACATATTCAGTACTTTAAAGCTTGTAAGTTCTTGAGCAAGTCCAGAAGAAACTGGTATGAAAGAATTGTGGTTTTTATTAATTGTTCAACAACACACGATGTACAATCTTATACTGGAGGTAATGTATTTAGCCCTTATTCTATCGCCTGCAGCTGAGCTAAATCTTCCATGAATAAGTAGAGAAATAACTATGAATTTAATTGCAATATATTGCCAAGTTGACCGCCTATTCTGGAATTTTATTGCCTTCAACAAGTCCCTGTAGAACTGCTCGAAGCATTTAATCTCAGAAAATTAAGACAAGTGGCCATTGAAATAGTGAAGTACGCGCCACACATGTTATACTCCCAGTTTATCCTATGAACTTGGAAGCATAACTAACTTTAGCATCACCACCAAAAGTTACACCTGCTTGATCTGCTATCTGTAAACTGAAAGCGTCTTTACTCTCAAGTAGTAGATATTTTTTTAAAATGTCATAAAACTAGTCTGGCCATGGATACCGTCAACATTGCATTAAGAGTTTCTTTTCTCTCAAGCAGTTGACATTTTTTGAAAATTTCATAAAACTATTCTGGCCATGAATACCGTCAACATTGCATTATCGTTTCATAAAAAATACAATTTTCAAAGCATGAGAAAAGAGAGAAGGAATCTATGGCCTTGCGTGATCATAAACACCGAGAATCAATGACGTCAACAGCCAGGGGGGAGCTGATCCTGCCATTTAGCGGGGTAAAAGAGAAGCAAAAATGGAACAGAGAACTGTTCTGATATGTGTTAGTGTGAAGCAGGACAGGAGGATTTATATGTGAAGCAGGACAGGAGGATTTATATCCTTGTTAGAGTTAAGTGAAACATGTAACTGATTAATTAGGATTCTTTACTGGCATTTGTAGAAAGCTGACAAGTTTTTCTTCTCTCTCTGGGTAAATGAGAGCTGACAAGTTGACTGCCAAAATCTAAAAAACAAACAATTGAAATTATATATATATAAAAAAAAGAGGTCTCATTTACTATAAAAAAAAAAAAAAACCTTTATTAACAGGCCGAGTCATTGTTATATTCATTAACAGGAACAATTTCATTCGAGTTTCAGCAGATTTTGGTAAAGCCAATATAGTAAACCCTCGATCAAGCAGTGGACAACCAAAACATTAAAATCAAGGAGAAGCCATACATGAACTTTACTTGAGTGAAGGTGATCTACTGATGAAGGAGAAGTCAGATAACAAGAAAGCTATAAACAATCAAAATATAAGTAGAGGCTGGGAGAAAAGAAGCTTGCTCCCGTGAATGAATTGATGATGATTGAAAAGGGTGAGAGCTGAAAGGGTTCCCCTTTTTCTGAAAAGGGCCTAAAAGCAGCCATTGTTGTAATACTGGAACGAGATTTTTAGCCTGTCAAGGATTAGACATTTGGAAATCAGTGCATCTGTGCCTGCGGATTCGCCAGACCATCTCGCTTCCCGTCCTTGTCCTCGGTAAGTCTCGACTTGCATGCTTATTATTATTTGTCAGCTTTGGATTTAGATTCATGAAATAAATAAATCATTTGGAGGAGAAGGAAGGCAATTTCACCATAACAATAACAATAGACACGTTTTCATATGCAGGAAAAATAGTGAAACGATGATTTTACTTCCGGGAGTGATTTGGTTTTTTATATGTTATATTGGTCATTAAATTCGTTTTAGGGATATAGTTGTTATTTATATATTTTTTCACAGTATAATAACTTAATTATCTTCAAAATAAAAAAATAAAAACAATTATAAACATGTCGAGAAGGGATAGATGAGCCCCTTTTAATTTGCACATTGTAATGTTAGAACATCCTTAAAAATATAATTTGATTAACTAGATCAAGTTTTTTCTCTCTTAAAAATACTAGTAATATTTGGTCTTCTCGTCCTGGTTTTGTTATTATGAAGTGGGGTAAGGGCAAATTGGGAGTGAAGAACCGAGATTTTCATGGCAGCAAAGCGTGTGTTTGTGGTGAGCCGGTTGAATGTATTTGGGGCGAGTAAGAAAAAATCATATAATTGATTAAATTGAAATAAAAATAATTGAGAAAACCGAACCTATTGAAAAAATTGACCAAACTGATTATAACATTTAAAAAAATATTCAGTTTATTTGATGTCATTTTTGTAAAATAAAAACCAATTAACTTAAACCGGTGCGGTTCAGTTTTATTTTTCATGATCATTGGTAGCTGATGTTGTGTTACTTTCAAGTTTTATTTTATATCTCATTTGGTTAATTTTTTTTTAATATTTGTTTTTTATTTTATTCAACTTAGTTTCTTATCGTTTGGTTTCATCTGTTTTTTTTATCAATTATGATCCTATTTTTGTAATTGATATTTATTTCTTTTTTATCTTTTTTTAATTGTATTTTGTTTTCATTTTTTAATTGTATTCTGTTTTCAATTTCATCTCTCAGAGAGTTTGATTTTGATTTTGATTTATTTTTATGTCAAATTTGGTTCCGTCTCTTTTCATTGCTATTTGTTTTGTTTAATTTTTCATTGACTTTTTTTCTTTCTAATTTCATTTCTCATCATTTTATCGAGTTTTTTTTCTTTCCTTTCTATAGATCTATATAAATCCCATATCCATGGTCATGAGATTAATAAGTTAGCTTAAGTTTGAGTTTGGTTTTTTTCCTGCTTTTTTTAATTAGTTTTTTTTATTTATATCCAATTGGATTTGACAATTGAAATTTGTTGTTTCATTCATTTTGTTTTTGACGGGTTTGTTTCAAGTTGACTAAGATGAACGTAACTTCTTTTTTTTAGACCTATCCAATTGTCAAGGACTTGTTTAGACTCTTTAGACAACTCTCGTATGATTTAATTTAAAATTCATATTAAATAAAAAATTAAAGTTGTTTTTTTCTAAAAAGAACCATTACATCGAATTCAATAACAGCACCAAGAATTTTTATATATATAGTTTAAATATTTATTTCCTATGTTCTAAGAAATATAATCCAAGTCGTGACAATAATGGGGATAACCTAGTTCATTGCTAATTATACAAAAAACTAAAATAACTCATGAATTTCTCATGCGCACACTCACATTTCATCATTAAATTCGCTTAAGTAAATTCATTTATCTTTGGAGGGTAAACTCAATTAGTTTGGACTTGATTATTTAGTTATTATGTTTTTTTGTTATTCTCGTACGGAGTCGGGGATAATTGAGGTAAACAGTTAGGACAATGTTTGTGTGAGTGTCGGGAAAACCCTGACCTTTATTGTATGGGACAATGTTTGATCACTCCCATCACAGTGGCAAGGCGCCTGTTTTTTTAATAATGACAGTTAAGCTCTAACCACACACCCCTGTCTCCCCTCCCAGAAAAACATGTCGAGTTGTCGACCATTGGAAAAAGTTTTTTTTTCCCGAGTCAAATTGATTTTTTTTAATGCAATGTATTTGATCTTGAATAATTTACTAGATTAATAAAAAAAAATCAATTTAATTTCTTGTTATTTTTTTATATTAGATTTGATTTGATTTTTGTTCTTTTAATTGCATTGTATTTGTCTTCCATCCTCTATCGATTTTTAAAAAAAAATCACTTGACATTTGATTTTTAATTTTTTGTTGTTATTTGTTGTTTTTATTATCTTTTTATTTTTTAAAATTAATTTTCAATTTCATCCCTCGTGTTTTTATTTGATTGTGTGTCAAATTTGGTTCTCTTTTTTTAAAAAAATGTATTTTTTTTTAATTTATCCCTGACTACTTTGAATGGTTTGGAATTTGATATTTATATTTTATGGGGCTTGCCATTTATACTATGATTGAACCTCACGATCATATCCCAAGCAAGGTTAAATCAAGTTGACTTCCATTATTATTATTTTTTTTAATTTACCAATCATTATTAGATTAGTTAGAAATTGATGTTTTATTTTTTTTTTGTATTTTTTATCCATGGAATTATCCTAATACCATGTCGTGTATTATGGATTCAACAAGTTCGTTAGGTTTAATATTAAATCTATTTAAGAATTGAGTTTCTTAATTTTATTTGATATACTTTTCATGGAATTATATCAATTCATCGTCTAAGTTATATAATGGATTTGATTTTTGCTCAAGCTGGATGGTAAAAAATATATTTTTAAAAATTATATAAATCCAGCTTGTAAGCTGGAGGGCTTCAGTTGTTTTGGATGATATATTTAAAAAATTCACTTATATAATGGCTCAATCATCATTTTTTTTTTATCGTTCATCATTTTATTAGTTATGAATTAAGATTTATATTTTTTATATGCAATTATCTCATTCTTATTTAGATTTTAATTTGTTAACAGATAATGTTTTAGGAATGTCGTAAAAAAATTACAGTGGAAAAAATAGATAGGCTCGCACGAGGCATATATCCAGTGCTCCTTGAATATTGAGAGAAAACAGATTAAATCAGACATCAGAGAGGACGACTGCCCCTCATCCTGCCAGCTACTCTCCTGGCCCCGCCACTGCTACAAAGACTAATTTACGAAAAAACACAGATGCATAATCAGAGTCCTTCTTACGTAGTCATCAGCTTATTTTTGGAGATATAAACGTTTGACTGTATCCAAAGTTGATCAAGAAAATTCATCGGTCAAATTCTATCTTTATCAACATCACTAACCAGACCAAAGGCTCTCGCCCTTTTATTCCCCTGGACCACATGGCCGGACCCAGAACCCGGGGCCCGGTTCTCCACAACAGCGTTCAGAGCCCGTTTCAAAATTCCAACATCTTCCTCTCCACCACTGCCACTATCCCACCTCATCACCACCACACTCTTGGTCCGGCCAGCCACCGTCATCATCTCGGCCCGCACCGCCCTGGCCCGCACAGACTTAATCGCTTGGGTCAAATCCATATTCAAACCCGGTCTATCTTCACAGCAAACACTCACTTTTATCATCTTCTCTTCATGACCACAGCAGCTCAGCGTCGCCTCGTCTACTTCTCCTGGATATGGACAGTTCTCTTCGGGCTCTAATCCGCTGCTGCAGTCATTACTATACTGTCGTGCCGACCCAGCTGCCTTCATTTTCAGTTCCCTCACGTGATGCACTACTTGAGCCAGCAACGAGGCCTTGTCTGTCTGCGTTTATATACATGAGAAAAAAAACTAACGTGGTTATTATCATATTACTATAACGTCCTACAAATTTGTTTAAATTCAGGTCTTAAGGTGTTAGAAAGAGGATTTTATGTGTGTGTGTGTGTGAGAGAGAGAGTAACCTTGGCGGGGCTGGGAAGGAGAGTACGGAGGGTGGAGAGGTGAGCGTTGATACGCTGTCTGCGTCTCCTCTCTGTTTCTTTGTGGCTCTTGCATGATGACTCGGTTGATATTACAGCTTTCGTTTTCGAAGCCGAGCTCAGGATTGATTCTCCGCCGTCCATCATGTTGACTAGGCTTGGCTCTGGTACATGTCCATCTTGATTTAAATAGCAAAAGCTTTGAAAAGGATGCATCTCTTACGTTTTAGCTAGTATGTGTGAGTCCTGATGATGCAAAAAGTAGTGTTTTAGTTGTGAAAATGAGGTTTCGATTAGCAAGAAATTCCAGAAGGTTGTGGGGGTACGGGCAGAGCAGAGAGAGGGTAGGGTTTTTGGAGTGCATAAAAGGAAGAGAAGAGGAGGAGAAAAGAAGGGTAAATGAAAGTTGGAAGTGGAACTTTAGAAGGAGACTGGAGTCTTGGAGACAAAAAGAAGTGAAGACGGTACTTTTTTCAGCTGACTGTGAAGGAAACGTTTAGCGATGAATCGTCGTTTGTAGGAGGGTAGAAGCGTGTGAACGCGAGCCTTACATGGCTCTCTGAGTGGTTTGAGCGCGACGTTTTCAGTTGGCTTCAACTTTTAATTAGCGAGTGTGGTTTTTTTCCCTTTTTTTAAAAAAAAATCCAAATATGTTTATTGTCGTTACGGCAATAATTAACTGAGTTTCAAAAAACACTTTTTACAATAAATAAATAAAAAACTCAATTTTAGTTAACGTGCAGCAAGTTCGCGTATTTTTTATTGTTGAAAAAATTATTAAAATTTGATATCATGGAAATAATTTAAAATATAATAATTTAAATAAAATACAAAAATAAAAATTATATTTTTTTTTTCAAAAATATTTTTTGAATGGAATATAATGGGTGTGTTGGATTAAGTACTTGTTGATTATTGATTTTGTTAAACTTTTCTGACAATAATTATTTCTAACTTTTTAATTGACCAATTGGAATACACACGAATTTTCTTTCTTTCTTATTTGATTGCCCTGAGCTTTGGATTTTTTTTTCTCTTTCTGAAAAAGTAGCCATTGACTTGCATTGGACTATTTTGTTTAATTTGAGATATTTAAAAAAATCTCAAGATTGCGAAAATGATTTTGAATGTGTCATTAAATCCTATAATTTTAACAAGAAATAATAATGTGGCTTGAATTTAGAAAATAAATAAAATGATAAAAATATCTACAAAAATAATTAATCCTGCAAAATAAAAATAAAATATATCATGAGAATCAATCTAGGATAAATCAAATGCTCAAGAAGACTTGAGTATTGCATCTATTTTTTTTAAAAAAAAAAAGATGATAGCATATTTAATCCACCTGGACATCATGACATTACCTATTAATGGAATCCAGTTGATTTAAAATACAAAAATAATCAATTATGAAACCGGAAGAAAACAAATCAGAGAAATAAAAAGAATCAATAATATGACTTTTAAAAAGAATAATAGTATTTATTTTTTCTTTATGCAACCTAAACAATGCAAGCAATAACTAATTAATTCAAATTTTACATAGCACACTCATTTAAAAAATACAACAAGAAAACATTAGAATTTAAAATTATAAACAATCTTAATTCATCCATGCCCCCATTTTATATCTCCGTGATCCTAATTATACTAGCATTCATGATTCCATTTCAATTTATTAATCCACAATTCATTTCACATTCCCCAGCTCATTTATTTATTCAGTAACAATAATCAATGTCTCTTCAATTTTTAATTCAGGGATTCATTGAGAAAATAATTGTAATTGGTATTATTGAAAATATTAAAGTTATGCTAGTTCATTTCTCAACTCTATTTTCTTCATCTAAGGGTCCCGACGTAAGTGGTGAAGACACTCTCGTCCTTTAAGAGAGGTCAGGGATCCAGTCCCTCCTCTTATATGGAGCTAGCCATTTAGTGGAGCACTTTCATCTCTTCGAGGCCCACCCGGTATAAAAGTGAATTAATCTAGACCAGCATCTAGAACACCACGTGGTTTATAAAAAAAAAAACTCTATTTTCTTCCTCCCCTCCCTCTTTTTATTTTTTTCGTTCTCTGGTCTATGCAGTTACTTAAATCAAAGCTCAAACCTCAACGTCACCGTACATGGGGCTAATAATTTTCCACCTACCAGACTTCATGAAAGGTCTTATTTCTTCATCATATTCTTTTAATTAATCTTTTCCACCCAAGCCCACCCAAATTGCACTTAGCGTGGCATGCATACCTAACAGTGCCCATGTTAGAAAGTGGAACACCGGTGCTAATCACTAGCACAGTGATCATTCTTTTATATTGATTTTTTTTTGCTACTGTAAAGTGAGTTTATAAGGAGGTACTTATTTACTATATATATACATGGTAAATTCATGGAAATTAAATTATATATTATTATTTTCGCTGAATTATGAAAAATAAGTTTTATTTATTTTTTAAAAGTGTTTTTATATCCAAAATAAATAAAAAAATGAAACCAGGCTAGATTTTTCTTTATCTGAAAAATATTTTTCATTAATTATTTCTTACAACGGTAAACAAGCACAGCAAAAGGTAATTATCAGGAAACCTTATTTAATGAATCAAACAATTTCTATATGAAATTATGAAATATAATTTAGAGATTATTTTTATAGAATATTTAAAGTATTGAATCAACAAAGGTGTTTCCTTTCTCGAATAAACTAACCATACTGGACTAGAGTTAACACCTTGTACTATGAATGTATTTGATATTGTTTTTGTTTTTGTAGTTGATTTTTTAAAAAAAAAATAGTTTTATGAAAAACACTTTACGTAATTTTTGTTTTTGTAGTTAAGATTTAAAAAAATAGTTTTATAAAAAGCATTTTAGCTACGATTCAAAATAATTTTTGAAGTGTTTGATTAAAATTATGGTTGAGTTTAAGATTAATGAAAAATATTTTTAAGTTTTTTGTTACCAAATATTTCATATTTCATTCAACTTATAAAATTAATTTAAAATATATATATATAATAATTATAATAATAAAATATATTTAAACCCCAACTGGTCCAGCGGCACCGGCATCAAGCATCCAGCTACGGGTTATGACTTATGAGGGCGAAAAGTGGCACATCGATCATTGTCAAGGCACAAGCATCTGCCGTATATACGGCGGCACCGACAGGCTTTGTTTTTAGCTTAAATTTGCAAGTGAATCAAAAGCGACGGTGGCGATTACGGTCCGACAGCCTCTTTGGCACTTGAGAGCTTTTCGTTCTCTTTCATACTCTGCATTACATCCTGCCAGAGCTAGCAATTCTGTTCACGTTACCACGCTTTTGTTTAATTCTGCATATTCCCACTGGGGCGCATCACTGTCGTGATTGTCTGTTTATAATGTTTCCCTGTAAGAACAGCAATTAAATAAATAAATAAATAAAATCTGCAGGAAGATATTCACGATGGAATGTGATTTTGTGGCTGAGAATGTTTTTTTTATCTTCGTATACTACCACATGCAGGACCACTTTTAAAGAGGCAATTTATCTTTGAGTTGCGTTTGAATATTAATTTAATATAAAAAAAATACATAAAGAAATATACAGTGTATTTATTGTAAAGATAAATACCAAAATATAAATAATATTTATATTAGATAGTTGTACATTAGATATATGTATTTTCAAAACTAAAATTATAATAAGATATGTGCCTATAATTTACTTTCTTTTTATTCCGGGATAATAACAAAAAAAAACTATGGTATTGATTAGACCATCATATGTTTGTTTTATTTATCATTGAGATATCTTGTTTTATAACATATTTGAATGGTGTCGGGATTTTGTTTAAAAACATTGTTAATACACATTTGAAGACAAATAAAAAACGAGGTTAACTCACCTTTTAGATTATGTTTTTATTGGAATTTAATCTTCAATGCTTTTCAGCATACATCATCGACATAATTCAAATAAATCATGGACAAATAAAAAATTAATCTTAGAAAATCTTTGAATGACATGTTTTGATGGAACTTTAAACTCTTTAAAGTTTTTTTTTATCAAATGTAGGAAAGAAGAAAGATTTTCCTATTTTTATAAAGTGAAAATGTTAAAATTGAGCTCAAATGACACACACAATTTTAGAGGGGACAAGTCCGCAAGCAAAGTGTATTTTAGACTTGAACCTTTATATGCTCAATTTGACACGACTTGGCTCGGGATTCAGACCGGGGTTTGAGTTAGAGTTTGTTGTAAGATAATTCCCCGCAGTATGCATGTTAGAATATTTTTCAATTACTCGTGTTTTTTTTTTAATATATACTTAGTGTGCTTCCTAAATTTTTAATTATCATTCAAAATGCATGGGCACCTCCTACATATTAGCACATGCTCCATCAATGTTTTGGATTTAGATCTTAACTAGTCATTATAAAAGGATCAGATACCAAATCATGGAATTAAGAGGAAAAATTTAAAATAAATCTTTATTTGGTTATGTTGTAGTAAAAGTAGATATTTACAAGAAAGATAATGATTTAAATGTTCAAAAATAAATGTAGTTTAATACATGAGTTTTCATGTGTTTTATAAAAAAATCTTATTATTAATATTTTTAATAAAATATTAAAGGTTACTAAGATAAATATTCATAAAATTTCCAAATCATTTGAACCAAGAAGGAAAGAATATATCTCTTTAATCAAAACTCCCTCACTTGTTTTTTTTTTTGTAATATAATTGTAATTGTAGTAACATGGCTGCTAAATAGTGCTGGAAATGAATCTGAAATGGGCACAGAATTTCTCCACCTCTGCAGAATTTAAATGTTTTTTTAAATAATATTTTATTTTTTATATTAAATTAAACTTTTATGATATTTTAAATTATTTTCATGTGTTGATATAGTAAAATATTTAATATATTTCTAAATAAAAAATATTTTTAATAGCACATTCAACTACAAAATTACACATGATAATATAAGACTCTAGTTTTTATATAGTTAAAAGTAACGACGAGCCCTCGTTGAGCATCTTTTTGGAGTTCTTTTTAAGTATTATAATTCAAACATTCTTATTGCACATGACATTATCATTTATATTGAAATCTGTGGGAACTCTCTGATCTTTAAATGTCGACGGGTCACATTGAAGCTTCTTAGAAACATCAAACTATCAAAGCAGTCGGTGAGAAATTTTAAGTGACGAGCCAAAACGAGAGATCTTTTTATTTTATTTTGATGCCAGAAAATTTCATCTCCCGATAAAACGAGATATTACTTGGAGGGCGGTGCGTTCACCCATGAGAATTTCATGGCTGGACAATATCACTTGATCAAATGGAAGAAATAAAAGGCCAAAAAGTCTGTAAAATGTGCATGTGAGTCTGCTGGGTGGACCACCACAAAAACATGGTGCAGGGTTTTCAAAAATTATGATTTTGACATTGCATGGGAGGGATTTTGTAAATTTAGATTTTAAAATTGTATCCGAATATTTTTGTATAAAAATTATAAAATTATAATAAAAATCATGTAGATAAAAAAAATCATAAAATCATAATTAAAATATTTTTGAATACAATACAATATAATTATGGTCATAAAATTTTATTAGTTAAAATTATACATGATTTAAAAAAATAAAAATACATAACAATTATATCATTATATTAACATTTAAAAAATGCTGATTTTTTTATTTTTTAAAATTTAAAATAGGAGAGGTGGCGAACACGATCTTAATTTCAAAATTCAAAATTTGAGTTTTATATCCCGTTTATTTTGTCCACACACATTATTTTCTAATATATATATATATATATAATATTTAAATATATCTTCTCTCATCCTTCTTTCATTTAACTGCAAGTAAAAATCCTCTTCAAAATTGATTGTTATTACTTTCTTTCCTCTCTTCTTTCCCTCTCAGCAGGTACTCCTTTTTTTTTCCATTTCATTCTCTTCCGCTCCGGAGTACTCGATCTCGAGGGAATTCCTATTTCCTGGACTCTGAAGGTGACAGTGCGTCATGGCAATAAGCATGTTCGTCACTGCAATCTGCGGTTTCCAGGCTCGCAATCGAGATATCCACAGTGCAATTGCTTGGGCCCTCAGACAGACGCTTGCTTTAGCTCCAACAGGGCATTTTATTCACCTGGTGAGAGATGTCCGTAACTTGCCTGTTCTGCAAGCTTCGGAGATGCTCGAGAATTTAAACTCTTGTACCATTCAAGGCTCGAAATGACAAAATTACTCAAACTTGGTTTGGGAAGCCTTACGTGTTAAATAATTATATTTTCGATTTACTTTATCTACTCTCTATGAAGTAATTATATACATATGAAAATATATCCACAGTTTTGATATATTAGTATTAAAAAATATAAAAATATATTTAAATCTCCATTTGGTTCAATCAGCTGGGGTCGCAGAGGGAATGAAAGCGAAAGGTGCTCAGGCTTTTATTTCAAAACAAATCGAATTATACATATTGTTTTGACAATGAATAATCAGAACATAAATAAAATATAGATATTTAAATATATTGTTTAATAAAGAAGAAGAAAGATATAAAATAATAAAAACCTCGGTCTGTTTAAATGTATCATCCGAAGAGTGGGTCTGCTCGATAGAATGCGATGTTTTCCTTTTCCTGGTTGAAAATTCCGTTTTTTCGGTGTTTTATTTTTTCAATTGAAAAAAAGTTTTGGTTTTAAAATATTTCAGCATTTAATTTCGAAGTTGTAATATATATATATATATAAATTAAAAAAATATTTCAAATTTAAAAATAAATTTATTAAAAATTATACAATTTAAATTTCATAAGTAAAAAAATAAGAGTTGAATTGGTATAGCACGACTAACTTGATGAGTTCAAAGATAACATGGATAAAAATATAGTATAACTAAAAAAACAAGTTGACATCTTAAAAATAATATTGAAACAATAATATATTGAATCAACTTGGGTCAACATAGGTTAACATTTCAAATATGTGACATCCGTTATGAAAAAACAAATTCATAATAAATTCGATGTTCAATAATGAAATTGAGAAAAAAATTAATCTAAAAAAAAACGATAAAATAATTTTTCTGAACAAAACTATGAACATATATAATATTACAAAAATATTATCATCAATCTCACAATATCATTATATTATTTAATTGGTCTTAAATGTTAATATAATATATATAAATATATCAATAGATTTCTCGTAAAATTTCATGATATTATAAAATTATTTATTATTAAAAAAAATATTATTTGACATAACAAACCAGAATATTTTGTACAAAATATATCTGACGTTTCGAGGCAATCAGCACGAGATTAACAAAACACTGCCCGCAAGAAAAACCAAGGAAACGACGACCACTTGGCACAGGATGAGTGGTGTCTTTTTTTCCACTGAAGGGGCACCCACGTCAGCAACTGATCACCCAGCCAGCACTTCCTTCTCTGCACCATGGAAGGCAAAGCAAACAGGGAAAGCGAAGTCCTTGAGTTAGCAGCAAAACAGAGGTTTTACTCGACAGGGGCTGTAATGGCAACAAACAATCCCTGCGGATGGTCCCAACTGATCTTATGTCCTAAAAAAAGCTGCCCCAACTGGCAAGTGTTAAATACATAACGCAAGGTAAGAAACCCTTTCATCTACGTCAGTTACTGTGTGGGCAAATTATTCACCGGTCAAGATATATAGATAATAAAAATCACCTGTCGATCTCTGGCACAAAAGCAGCGAGCAGGGAGGATCGAAAGATTCGCCGTTTATTGCCATCACTGATTAACAAATATATGACAAAGAATTGGGTTTTTGTTTCCGGGCTCCTCCGCTATTATATAAAAAAATGTGAAGGATTTTTCATTTTTTTCGTGATACCTTTTCTAATCAAATCTTTTTATAGCCTGATTTAGATGAGATTAAATTTTAAATTGTAGTAGAAAAATCAAATTACTTTAAAATAAAATATAAACATTCAACGATAATATTGTTTGCAAGGTAATAAAAAAAATTATTTTACAGCAAATCACTTGTTTTATAGAGACCAGGGTTAGCCTTGAGATCTAGTTAAGTTTTAATTTTGGTTTTTGAGCTTGATATAAGAAAAAATTGTTATTTTTAGTATTTTTATAATATAAATTCCCAAGAGATAAAGATACTTTCATAAAAAAGAGTTGTCTAATTTTTGAATTTACATAGTACTAAATTCACAATATTTTTTATTTTGATATACAAATTTATTTTACTTATTTTGTATTTGAAAGATTAGAGAAAAATAATTTTAATAATTTTTTTTTACTAGGATCCAAATTTTGTTATAAAAAAGTTTAATTAAAAGGGGTCTCAGCCCTCTTCGGTTATCAGCATCATGATATACCAAGTTAGGTGAATCTATACCATTAATTTTTTAAAAAAATAAAAATTTGATTTTTCTTATAACAACTAACCATGAAATCTAACGTAATAATAATCAGGTGAAATGAAATCTTAATCATTGAGATTCGAACCAGTAATCCAATTGTTTCCTCCGCTTTCAGCAGGGTTTTTGTTGGTCCACCGAGCTCAGCACTAAACGGGCCTCGTTAGGTCTTTCTAATCATAGGGAGGCCAGATCGGCAGGCAGTGCCGTGAAAACCAGGACCCCGTTCATGGTTGACATCCGGTGTTCTTCGGCTACCTCTTCTCGGACTCCTCCTGTGTCACCTTTGCCCGAACAAAAAGTTACCTAAAAGTTTAAACTGGTAAATGATATCCTATAATTTGATTTATATTATTCTCTAACACACCTCAAGTGAAAGCTCTTTGGCCTTGCAACTTGTACAAGCTCATATCACCTTGTATTTAATTTTTATCAAATAGAATGAGGGTGGTGAGATTTAAACTCGTGATAGCTGGGTCAACAAGGTCCTGATATCATGTTAAAGAATCATCTTATCTAAAAACTTAAACGGTGAGACTGCATAATATAATTTATATTATTTTTTAATAGAGCGGATATGGATAACTGAGTATTCAGAGTAAATTGCTTCCCTTTTCAAGCGAAGGGATGGCGATTTGGAATCTTCCATGAAACAAAAACAACCAGAGACAGTAATCTCAGATCAATAAAATAATTAATAGTATTAACAGAAAATGAAAACAAAACAGAAATTTACTAATACGGATGTTCCAGCTGTAATTCTAATCCCGTAAACTCAGCTGCAGTGAAGTTTGTTTACACAACCGTCTACCACAGGCTTGGAGATAGACACGGTGGCAGTTGATATATTGCGACGGGCTCCGCCATTTCGTGCTCTCTAGACTGGGCCAGTGGCAAAATGATAGCACACTAGGGGCAGGGATGGGCTTCAAGCCCAGATTCATCCTAGACCTGAATAAGACTTGTACCTTAATGGGCCTTGACGTGTGATTCATACACAGACAATCAGAGGCCCAAAATAGTTCACTGAGAGGACACAGAAATCTGCATAACTTTTATCTTTGGTTGTTTGTGGAGGGCAGGATGAAAAACATGTGACCTATCATTGAATCAAAATCGGGAAAGAGTGACGATGACAACAGTGGCACTTACTGATTACAGGTACGAGCAGGGTTTAAAACACAGTTACAATCACCCTCTTAAGAGTTATTTTGAAAGTGATCTTGAAATTGTTTTTAAAATTATTTTTCGTTTAAAAATATATTAAAATAATATTTTTTTTAATAATTATTTTTAACATCAATTATTTAAAAACTCCAAAAAAATAATGTAAAACAAAAAAATATTTTTTTTCAAAAATAACCAAACAACAATCTAGAGCAAACAACCACATTACATTGTGGTGAGTATTTAATGGTTACTACCACCACCACCACCACCACTAATAATAATAATAAATGTTCCCACGAAACAAGAGCAATTCTAAGCCGTTGGATGCAAAAACACGTGCCAGAGTCTACGCCTGGCCTTCTTTCCAAATTTTAGTCTACCTCTCTCTAACCCTCTCTCCATTTAAAACTAAACCCTCTGTGGCTCTGTCCCTCGAGGATCCATCACCATTTCCGGCTCGGTAAGCCCTCCATCGCTCTCTTTATAGTGCTTCAGTAACTGTTCTTTACTGGGTAGACAATTTCTGTTTGAGTGATCTTTATCAAAGAGTGTTTCATCCATAAAAAAGAGAGTATAAAACTGTTTCACGGGAATTAGGTCAAATAAATCAACCAACTTCTATCTTCTGAAGAACCCTTTGGAAATTTAATTTCTGTTCTAATTTTTATAATCAGGAATTTTTTTTCAATTTTATCCAAAACCGATGTTGCTTGTGTTTGAATTTGATGTCTCAAGTGTTTGTGCACAGTAGTCTACCTCATCGAGGAAATTTTCCCGGTGATAAATTCCAAGAGCTTGTGTGTTGAAGAGAAGAGACATGGTGGACCCATGGTGGTCTCTATTAGGTGCATCAATCCCAGCTATAATTGCAGGGCAGGCATGGAGGATGAAGAAAAGAAGAGCTGAAGAGCAGAGGTTAAAGAGCGCCAGAGGCCGTGAAAAGAGCTCCGATGAGATCTTTGTTTGCGAGAGGGTTTGCACGTCGAAGAGGATGCTGAAGAAGGTCGGTGCATTATCTAAAGACCCAACTATCGATACTTGTGTTACCGTTTGCGGTGTTTCTGAGCTCGATGCTTGTGCTGATGCATGCGCGAGAACTGTTTGTGTCAACCAACACCAGGTGCCTAACTGGAATGATATTTGCCTTAGGAGGTGCCAGAGTGAGTGTCTTAGGCTATCCAACTCCGCTGCAACTTCTTGAGAGGCTCTTTTATAATTTTATTACTCATGTATTGTGTCTTTACATTTCCCTGAGAAATTTCATGGTATACTTTGTTCAAAAGTGAAAGGGGATTCATATTTTCTTAGGTCTGTGGACATGCGCATAAATTGTTCGACCAGTGTCCACCAAGTATTGCCTTTCCATTCTTTTTCATGCGTGGAAGAATTAGGTACATTCCTTACCGCGTAGTGCACTTGTGCTTCTGCGGGCATTTTGGGTGGGTTTTAGACAGTTTCTATGCATGCTTATTCGATGCTAGTTCCAGTCAAAGTGGCTTTGAGCCTGGGATTTGGTGGCTATCCTTACCTCCTCTGTGGCATGCAACGATTGGCTGAAACTTAGCATTTGCCCCAATGGGAATATAGCACGCAGCTGATTGTCGAGCTAGTAAAGTTAAAAGCATCACAATTGCTAGTGCATTTTGTTTAGATACACGTCACTCTGAATTGTAGAAACCTGCCTCGAATGGACATTGTCCAAAAGAAATCTAGGGCTGAGTGGAGAAACGGATTCGATTCGATTTCCATAAAGTTACAAGCTCGGTCTGATTGATGTTTTGCAAACTATTAAAGCTGACATATTGTTAATTCAGTAGATACAGGTCAATGAGGCGAGAGTGGAGACAGCTGCAGTGGAATTCTAATACCTAGAACTGCCTGGGACGTCACCCGAGGTCTAGTTTCACCATGGCCCCAAGCTCGAGTTGAGCTCCAAGCCTAGAGAGCCGGTAGAACGAACACCTTGATCTTTTATTTTTTTTAAATCAGAGGTATTTCCAGTTAATTAAGCCTGCAACAATTGAATCGAAGCTAAAAGACCGCTCAATCCTCGACTGCCATATTGTTCAATCAACCAAAGAACGCTCACCTGTATAATTTCGTTACCAGAACAAAGCTATTTATATTGGATGCTCGTTGGCCATAATTTTCAACTTTCTTCTTCTATTCAGCTTTGATCCGGAAACCAGAGATGACTATGAAGATAGTAAAAACTGCTTCACCAGAACAGAAGATAAGGAATAAACTAAATGCTGGCCAATTGGCTTAAGCTTATATTTCTTTCCACTTGAACTAAAACAACCTTGTTTTGTGTCCGGATTTGGGTTGTTCACCAACAAAGCAACCACCATGTATGAAAAAACACAGAACGGTGCGTCTTAGTAGATTGACCTAAGAAACACGCCTTGCCCAGTCAAGTGGACAAGCATGCAATTCCCAGAGAACAGGTGAAGAG
Organism: Salix exigua; assembly: GCA_032356905.1. Lineage (NCBI taxonomy): Eukaryota > Viridiplantae > Streptophyta > Magnoliopsida > Malpighiales > Salicaceae > Salix > Salix exigua. The sequence goes on from CM063589.1 coordinate 6,684,918, forward strand.
AATAAAGGAGCTTATCCATCATAAACAGAAACAAAACCAGGTGCCTCGAACCATTGCAGAGACAGGACATCACGGAACGTCTACGAAACAAGGACAATACGACTACAATTTATTGAAGTGCATGACATTCCATTGACCTGTCTGATGGAAGGAACTAGAAACAACTTCTAATGATATTCACGCATTTGAACCAAAATTATGCTGGAGACCTTTCAAACTACAAGAATCTAGCCCCTAAAACTCCATTGACACGATGCTCAGCAAAAATAGACCGTCTAATCTCTGCAGGATGACTGAGACCACAATTTTTTAATTGACTTTCAGTCGTAAGGCTTTTGTGGAACTTTTCTAGTCAGCATGATTAGAAACTATAGAAAACCAATTGATATATATGGAGAAAACCCAAAACACAAACACCATTGCTAATGACAGCTGAAAGAAGTACTGGCAGTGTGGAAATGTTGTGAGCAGCTATAGGGAAAATCTTGTGCAGAAATGGAGAGCAGCTATAGATCGTTTACAACGCCTGCAGTTCTTTTTGGTATCTAAAAAATGCCTAAAGTGTTCAACATGGGATTGATCCTACAAAATGAATATTTAATTAAAAGCAGAACAGCTTGTACAGATCCGTAAACTACTGAAATGACATGGCTACAGCATAAAATGTTACAAATCAAGCAGTCAGTTGCATGAAATATTTAAATTTTACAAAACAACTAAAAGCAAAAAGGTTACATCAACAATACCTGTGAATTCCCAGAACCTAGCCAGCTGCAAAGAGACTCCCATCCTTCAGCCACCAACACCTTCACATCCCATTCCATTCCATCACACTGCACTTGCTGACTACACATCGGCCTTCATATACTACGACGGCAAAGGATACTTCCTAGGCCTTCCTCTCTTCCTCGGCCCTGGCATCCCCGTTGCATTCCCAACCACGCCCCTTGCCCTCCCACCAGAAGCCCCCACCACTCTATCCCTGCTCTTCACACCAACCATCACTGGTGTGGCAGCTGCACCATTAACACGACTACGGCTGCCACCGCTACCATTCTTACCATCCTTGTCACCTCCTTGCTGCTGCTCCGTTCCAAACATTGGCGGCATCCAATTAGGAAACCCTGAACCCACCCCACCGCTTTCCCCTCCACTCCCTGCAGTATCAGGTGTAAATCCCAGAGGAAAGAACCCCCAGCAGCAATAATAACTCTCCTTCCCGGGAATTAAAGGAGGCAAAGAGGGTATTAAAACCGCATGAAACCCTCTCTGGCAATTTTGACACCTCAAACAACAATTCTCATAAACCCTAGGATACTCATACAGATTATAACAATATGGACACGAAGTCCAAAAGGATGACAATTTTGTTTTCTGTCCCAGCCCTTCTTGTTGATTACTCTCATTATTAACATTAATTTTCACACTTTCAGCCTTTTTATTACCAACCGGTCTCTGGCTTCTCCTGACTGGTAATTTCCCTGAAGCAGACAAATCAATCTTCGAAAACAAACTCAATTCCTTATCGTACAAAGTTTTTTTACCGGTATCGGACAAGACAGCCCAGGCATCAGCGACAAGATTGAAGGCTTGGTCGGCGAAAGGGTACTTGTTCTTGTCTGGATGGAGGAGTAATGCAAGGCGATGATACTGCTTTTTTATGAGGAGGGAATCGTCAGTTTTCCGGGTGATTTGCAGGATCGAGTACCAGTCGTGGTGGTCGTCGACGTGTTTTTCAGCTGATAAAAGAACATCAGCAACGGCCAGGATCTGATCTGTGCCTTCCAAAAGGGGTTCCGTTTCCTGAGCTAAAACCGCGAAGTCTTTTGTTCCGTTGAGATCTCGTGATTGTAAGAGTTTCTCAGCGATTCCGAGGAGGCGTTCGGCTTCGGCCCTGTTGGGATTTTCGTTCATTTTGGTAGTTTTGGCTACCGGGCTTAATGGTGTTTTTTTTTTTCCTGTTGTTCTGGGAGGTGAGGAAATTGAAAAGCAGCCTGCGTGGATTCCTTTTTCTGGTGGACTAAATTGGGCTTGATAATTGCCCGCGTGTTTACGCCGGTAGTTTTTTATATATAATTTAATATAATTAAATCTATAGCGATCAATTTATATGATAAAAACAAATAAAAATTATAGATTAAAAAATAATATGTTTAAAATTTTGATTTGAGTTTGTAACGTATGTATAAATTACATCTTTTCAAATATAAAATTAAAAATATCTTGGAAACTTTAACAAAAGATAAAAAAAAATTTACCATGGCTATTATTGGCAAACAAAATTTTATCAAATTATTGGGAGGGAAAAAAATAACAAAAGAGTAAGAATTAAAAATCATTAAATCATGATTCTTATTCTTATTCTTATTATTATTATTATTAAAGTAGGGATAAAAAACAAATACACTCATATATACATTAATAAAGTAGGGATAAAAAACAAATAAAATTATAAGGGCTGAATTGAACATATCAGGGGCATAAATTAAAAAATTCAAAGTCAAAGGGCTGAAATGCAACTTGCATTTATTGTCAATTGCAATCAGAGGACACAATTGAAACAATCGGAACTTTGGTACCAAATTGATTGCGTTATCAACAAACAACCCTGAAATTAAAAGTAGGAGGACCAAAGTGCAACTTTGACACCCCGGAGAGAGAGAAATGTCGCCGCCTTCTTTCACCGGTCTTAGAGGCGTCCACGAACTTTTTTACGTAACACGCATCACCGCGGGAGGAAGACCACGCGGCGGCGCATAGTTCTGGCATCCGGTAGCCTTTTTTTGGACACCGTAGGCCGCTGCACGTGCCGCTAAAAGAGGGTGTGAGGCCAAACAACGTCGGGCGCATGCGGCAGACGCTCTGTCATACCGGAATATTTAATTTTAAAAATAGAGACAATTACCGTTCTGTCCCTTGACCGAAAGCAATGCCCCCGCGCCTCGTCACGGGTGACACCATAATTTTTTAACATAAAAATATTAATTTTGTGTATTTTTTTTGTTATAATATAAATTTAGTCAAAATAATAAATCTATGCAGAATTACTATGAAGTGCAAGTTTTCTATAAAATATATGAATTTTAAATCAATATAAATTTATCTGTTTAGTAGGTTTCAATGAAATAACCGATATAAAATTATCATCATCATGAAAAAAGCAAGAAGATTTGGCTATTTGAATTATTGAATTCATTATATGAATATTAATTCATTTTATAATTTAATTTAGATACCATTTAAAAATAAAATATAAATTATGAAAACGTCTGCAATAATCAAATAACAAAAATAAGTATTTAATTTTGTGTATTTTTTATTATAATATAAATTTAGACAAAATAATAAATCTATACAGAATTCTTGTTAAGTGCAAGTTTTCTATAAAATATATGAATTTTAAATCAATATAAATTTATTTGTTTAGTAGGTTTCATTGAAATAACCAACATAAAATTCTAATCATCATGAAAAAGCAAGAAGATTTGGCTATTTGAATTATTGAATTCATTATATGAATATTAATTCATTTTATAATTTAATTTAGATACCATTTAAAAATAAAATATAAATTATGAAAACGTCTGCAATAATCAAATAATAAAAATAAGTATTTAATTTTGTGTATTTTTTTGTTATAATATAAATTTAGTCAAAATAATAAATCTATGCAGAATTACTATGAAGTGCAAGTTTTCTATAAAATATATGAATTTTAAATCAATATAAATTTATCTGTTTAGTAGGTTTCAATGAAATAACCGATATAAAATTATCATCATCATGAAAAAAGCAAGAAGATTTGGCTATTTGAATTATTGAATTCATTATATGAATATTAATTCATTTTATAATTTAATTTAGATACCATTTAAAAATAAAATATAAATTATGAAAACGTCTGCAATAATCAAATAACAAAAATAAGTATTTAATTTTTTAACCATAAAAAGACGAAAACATAAATTGAAAATTCATCCCCATGTTACCGTCATTTTCATTATTATAACAGTTAAAATCATTATCAACATTACTGCCCATACAATTAAAATTATTAAAAAAAATCCAAATATTTTAACAAAAAAAATCACTAAAATTATCATTATTATCGCGCAAACAATAAAATCATAAAATTATTTGATCCAAAAACAGATAAAATAACAAAAAACACAAAAAAATGAAAACAAATGAGCAATATTAATTTTAAAATTATCACCAATATAAATTAAAATTTCAGAACGGAACCTAATAAAAATAAAACCCCGACAAAAAATGAACCAAAAAAATAATAATTTAAAAGCATAATTGAATAAATAGGGACATAAAACAAACAATGTCCAAACATTGTATTTTTTAATGTTTTTCTAATATTTTTAAATCATTTTTATGTGCTGATATTACACATAATTTTTTAAACAAACAATTATCATTTTAATATATTTCTAAACAAAAAATATTTTTACTCCCCAAACAATTAAAATCATTAAATTAAAAAAAAACAAAAAAAATTAACAAAAAAATAAAAAAAGAATCACTAAAATTATTTTTATTATGGCGCAAACAATAAAATCATAAAATTATTTGATCTAAAAAATAAATAAAATAATAGAAAGGGAAAAAACAAAGGAAAAAAAGAGCAATATTAATTTTAAAATTATCACCAACATAAATTAAAATTAAAAAAAATCTAAAAGCATAAATGAATAAATATGGACAAAAAACAAACATTATCCAAATTTTGTTTTTTTAATGTTTTTAAATTATTTTCATGTGTTTCCAAGTTAGTCTACATAGAAATGTAGAAGGAAAACATGAACCAATTTGTTAGGGAAGATCGTTTATCATAGTATCAGAGTCACGTCACCTCTAAAGCTACTTTTTTTATTTTTATTAAATCCAGTTGCAAATCATTGTGTAAAATTGTTAGAGAATAATATAAATCATATTATGGGACCTTACTTATAAGCTTAAGCTTTTGGGTGAGATGGTTCCTTAACACAAATTACTCATCATATAGGTAATGATTTATTTTTTCTCTGGTAGATGGAACTGGAAATAGATTAATCCATGTTTTTCCAAAAAAAAAAATAATGTTTGTACTTATTTTTCCTGAGAGTTCCTCCTTCTCATGCCAGAAAATTCCTCTTGTGATGGCTGAACGGCGACCTGGTGATGCTGAAACAGTTTATGCAGCAACAGAGAAGGCAGAACATGAATTGAGCTGGAAGTAAGTTTGAAGACCCAAACGATTATCTATCTCAATGCTGTTAGTAGTGGAAATAAATTAATTGATGAGATGAAATTCTGAAAATCAAGCATGAGCACCACGACTGGATACTAAAAGCTGATTAGGGCTTTGGCACTGTTATCTTATGTAGATTTTGTCAAATTTCCTTTATTTTCCTCTTTAAATTTGGTAATTTTCTTTCAGGGCAAAATACGGCATTAATGAGATGTGTAGGGATCAATGGAACTGGGTCAGCAAGAACCCTTATGGCTATGGATCACCTGACGACACAAACTGAAAGTTCATATGTCTTTGTGTCTCTATTATAGACTAATTATTGTCCCGTGTTCTGTAAAGGCATCCTCCAGAGCATTAGGTTATCTTTGATTTTCGGCGAAGGAAGTATATCCCAATCTGTATACATGGTTCCTGATTCCCTCTCTCTATTATCAACCAACACACTATATGATGCGTCAGGTCTAAGAATAAATGTATAGAAATGAGTCAACTTATCAGTTTCACATTGCAAATCCTTCTTGATTGGATAATTCTGTCCTTGGTAAGACATAATAACATGAAGCTTCTTTGTTTGAGTTCCACATATATCAGGTCCAAACATAAAATTGCAACGACAAAAAACACAGCAAACTTCAAGCTTGGCCACCTTCCAATTCTCAAACCTCAATAAAATCAAAATGGCCACTTTCTTTACCTATAAGGAGTATCACCACCAAATTTCTTTTGATTAACATAACCAGAAAGCAGCTTAATATGACCACCACCACACTCAATATCTTGCTCAATCTTAATAGAATACTGAACTACTAAAGTTCTATTCTTGTTACTAAACTCAGGTGATATCTTCGCAGATATAGCATAATGTTTTGCATCATTATATGTTTGTATACCTGAAACACGAAATTTCCTAAAAAATCAATCAAAATAGAAACCCAGATAAGATAAACTCAAAAAGATTAAGTCTTTATCGTGTGTTTATGTACCTTTATCATCTGGATCACCAGGCCATTTCCTTGCTGTGTATTTGAAAGTACCAGCTTTGCCCTCACTTCTTTCCGATCGATAAAACCCATCTATCTTTCCACCCATCTTGAAAACGTTCTTCAAAGAAGATTTCAGAGAGAGTGACAGGGAAGAGGAAGAGGCAGTGGACAGTGAAGAGCAAAATTAGTAGGTTCAAGGCTTGAACGACTAGTCTTAGCTTCTTCTCCATTTCTGGTAAACCAGTTGGCCAAGTGCCAGTGATCTAGCTGATTGGATAGAAAATGCTATATTCCGTGAAATCCAATCATGGACTTGAATTGGCTTAAGCCTATTCAAATCAGCTAGTCGTACTGGCTTTAAGAAAAATTCCTCTGCTCCTTCCTCTAAACATCTGTAATTAAGTTTTATACGCACTCATCAGTTCAATGACATCAAAAGATCAAACGACAGATTCCTCAATTTTTTTTCAGGAAATGGAAAAGGGAAAGAAACCAATTCTAGCTTGATTTTTATCTCTTAACCTGGTGATCCTTGAAGGGACATTTTCAGATGACATAATGACCACAGGTATGTTCCTGAGAGATGACGATTCCTGCAAGATCAGAAGGAAAGGAAAATCCATTAATCTCTTTTAACTACGATTTGTTTTCAGGAAAATAAAATAATTGTGCATTAAAAATCTCTGGTGGGTGTAATGACAGAAGAGGGTGCCACATAAGAAACAAAGAGAATCGCTGAATATCTTGACCTAGATTTGTTTAGATACAAAACAGGTAGCAAAGTGTTCCAAGAAGATTTTCTTTTAGATTCTCATGCAAGTGGGCAATAACAGGGCACATGTTGACAACTGCTACACTAACACATCATCATTTTAGACCCTGATGATTTTTTAAGCTGGGAAAGAATTTTCAAGGTACCCATTGAAAGTACGGCTAGCAGATGCTATATTTGTAGTAGGAGCTGGAACGACAGGCATGTCAGGATCTGAATTGGCAAAAAATGGGGTAGCTTGGCTTAAGGTAACTACTTCAGATCCTTTGTCACCAAATTGAAGAAGAAATCCAAGGTGCTCAAATCCTTCCATGGACAAAACCTAATAAAGTACAGTTAAAGTAGCAAGTGAAAACCAGATGAAAAAGAAACCAGCAAGCAGAAAACAAATTATGAAGACACTAAAAGATCCAAGCATTAATACGTGTCAGTAAATTTTCACATGTTGACCTTAAAAACATTTTCCAAATCATATTTATTTTGGAAAAAATACTTTCATGAGCATAAAGTTATAATGCCTAGATCATGTGTGCAAAACGTATATTTAATGTTCTTATTTAACCAACTATTGAGAAATATTTTTACAAACCAGAGACTCTTCTCTTTCTCTTTGTCCTTTGCCTTCCACAACTGATGAGCCTCTTCATCTGCCTGCGATGGTCGACGGCTATTGCTACGCATAAGCTGCAATCAAAGAGAAACCAATTAAAAATCAACATAAACGAATTAAATCAAAATTTTCATCAATAGCTAGATCATGTTTCAGATTTTGGTTGAGTTAGACTACATTACATTCACGCAAACACAACAAACAAAACAAAACTTAATCCATACAATTTGGAGATTTTTCAAATTGGGATTGGTTTGCAGCATTCTAAACATCAAAGGCATTAGCAATGGATGATTAATATATAAAGCAGGGAATGTAATGTAGTCTAACTCATGAATTCAGTAAGCTCACCAACTGTTGCTCTTGCCCATGTTTAGCTCCCTCTTTCAAATTTTGATGAGCTCCCAGACTTTGACTTCTACAGAAAAGAAGAGAGAAAATAAATGAACAAAGGGTCTTTTAAAACAAAGCAACATCTTAGTAGATAACTACTTTCAAAAAGCTTTCCAAATGAGGAATTTTACACACGACCAAGAAAAAGGACCTGAATTGCTGTTAGATCTTCTTCAACACTTAAAGAAAACAAATTCAAATAAACCCTAATTCTCCCTCAAAACCCCACAAAATTCTTTCTCGAAATCCAAAATTGAACCAAACCCATTTCAATTCTCCCATCAAGAACCATAAAAACAACAAAATCCAGAAGAAAAAAAATCACATACCTATCCTCATGCCAGGTTCAGTAAATTTAAATCGCAGGAGAAACCTGTGGTGGGGAGAGGGGAAAGGTTTCAACCTAAAAAATAACCTTCAAATAAACCCTAATTCTCCATCAAAACCCCATTAAAATTCTTTCTCAAAATCCAAAATTGAACCAGACCCATTTCAATTCTACCATCAAGAACCGTAAAAACAACAAAATCAAGAAAAAAATCACATACCTATCCTCATGCCAGGTTCAGTAAATCTCAATCGCAGGAGAAACCAGTGGTAAGGAGAGGGGTAAGGCGACAGCTTCCCTCTACCTTCCCTCTCCCTCTCTCTCTCTCGACCCTCACCGCGGCTCTTGGATCTCAGCACGGCGAGGAGCTTGTCCCCGCTCCAAAGAGAAAGAATTACAAAGAAAATAAATGTGGGGCTGTTTAAGACTGAATGGCCTGGGAAGTTGACAATAGATTGGTTGTGCCAGCCAATAGTCATCTCTTTCTTATTTTGAAAATTCTCTTCGATTCTTTTTCGCCAGGTTTCATTCGTGGATTGGATGATGAAAAAACCAAGCAGAGGAGCCAAAACGGATTTACTTTTCATTACAAAAAAGAGAAGGAAAACAATGAAAAGAAAAGATGAAAACGGGCGCAGAGAGAAGGCAAATGAAAAACCGAAGCAACCCCTACAAACGAAATAAAATAGGCGAGCTCATTAAGGGCAGATGCGCCATTACACTGCTCCAGTCCACAGTGACATGTGACAGGGGCTACAGTAAATCGGCCATGCCTTTTATTTTCTTTGTAATGGCCTGGAAATGTTGATTCCTTGGAAATGAGGGGTATTTTAGTCTTGTGAGGCAGGAAAATAAATAAATCACGATGGCAATGAGTATTCGTAGGTTGTTTTGTAATGAGATCGATAAATATATTAAAATAATATTTTTATTTTATTTTTATAAAATACATGAAAATTATTAAAAATTATTAACAAATTAATTTAAAAATATTAAAAAATAATTTAAAATAAAATATATATTTTTTAAAGACTATATCAATCATCGTACTATTTTTATCCTTCGTAATTTTATAAATTGAACTAAATTAACTCTCTTTTTATCTTTATGTTACCTCTTCAATAGAGATATGAATATAACTTCAATTAAAAAAAATTACAAACTTGATCAAAGAAAAATAAAGTGAGCACTGGACATTAAATTGTTTATCAAATTTAAAATTGGTGTTTAAGTTTTGTTTTTAATATAATTATATTGTTTTTTAGTTACATAGTGAGTTGTTAAATTTCATCTTTGCTATTTTTCTAGTTATATAAACCATGTGCAACTTCTATTCTTTTAATTTTTATTTTTCACATAGACACCGATTATGATGACTACGATAGTACAATTACCATTTACCCCATGATCGAAAAATTTTACCCCCTCAGGACCAGGATCGTTTTTGATATTTCCAAACGACATGGATGACATTTTATGTATTCTCTGCATAGTAAAACTATGAAAATAATCCCCGAAAATGACAAAATAAAACATCTTAAACTGGGGATATTGCAGTACTTTCACCCCAATTTTTTCGTAGATATCGTTGAGTCTAGGGGTGTATGGATAATTTATTGTTTTTTATTAATTCTTTTTCCCAAACATTGCATGCACTACATACGGATGCACCAGCACTGTCTCACTTGCACTCGTCTTTCGAACAATGCGTGCAATGGTGTAAGGTAATGAAAATTTTCCTTCTGCCATATCATCGATGTGCCACCATGTCCTTCGCGCTCTCAACGCAATGCGTGTCAGGTGAATGTAGTCGTGAAATCGTCGATGAATGGTTTTTCTTCCTTCATTTTCTCTCTCCTGATGCTATAAAGTACGATAAGGTCCTTCATATTTTTGGGCGTTTCATTTCAGTAAATTGCATCTCTTTTGATATTGTGTTTCTTACTTATTTATTCAACAATAATTTTAATTATTTTTAACTATGTCCTTCAATTGAAATTAATTATAAATGGTATGTTTCATTTTAGTCCTTACTCTTTTGATTTCTCATTTGTTTTCCATTTAGTTAATAATTTTGGTATGCAAGTTTTAGTTTGTTATAACTCTATACTTCAACCGAAGTTGATAATATATGTTTACTTCTCATTTCGGTCCTTATTCTTTTAATTTTTGCAACAATTATACTGTATTGTTTTTCTTTTAAATCCATTTATTATCCACTATGTTTTTTTAAAAAAATCTCTTTATTATTTTTGGTCTCAACGTTTTGATTTGTTTTATTTTTATCCTTCAATTGGAGTTAATTATATTTTTTTTTTCATTTTGGCACTTATTTTTGTAATTTTTTATTTCGTATTAATTCATTTGGTTTTTTGGTCTTTTTTGGATGGTATTTATTTTCATCCATACTTATGGATTTATGCTTTTAGTTTTTGTTTTCATTTTATTCATTTTTTTATGTTTTTATTTTTATTCGGTTATGTTGTGAAATTTTAATTTATATTGGTTACATTGCATTTTGATTTTAAAAATCTCTTTATTGTTTTTCAGTCCCAACTTCCAAGTTTTTGAATTGTTGTGGTTTTATCATTCAATTGGAATTAATTGTATGTATTATTTTTCATCTTGACACTTATTCTTTTTATTTTTTATTTAGTATTGATTCTTCTGGTTTTGTCGCTCTTTTTTTGACAATGTTTATTTTTTATCTGTACTTATTCATTTATACTTTTAGTTTTAGTTTTATATTTTGTTCATTTTTTTTACTCGGTTCAGATATGAATTTTTAATTATTGTTGATGATCATTTTTTTCCTTTGTTCTTTTTTTGCATGTTTTCTGTGTATTTTCATCTGTTTTTTCAAATCTAATGATTTTATTGTTTGTGCAATAAAAATAATAATTTTAGTGATTATTTTGTTATTGTTTTTTATAAAAATATTTTGTTTATTTAATTCTTCAGGGCAATTTAATCGTTTTAACTGTTTGGGTATTAATGTTGATAATATTTTTAATTGTTGTACTAATGATAATTAAGGTAACATAGGGATGAATTTTTATTTAATGTTTCTTCTTTTTGGAGATAAAAAATTAAATACTTATTTTTATATTTAATTACTGCATGTGTTTTCACAATTTATATTTTGTTTGTCGTGTTCAATTTAAATTATATTATAAAATAAACTAATCTTAGTACAGTGAATTCAATAATTTAGACATCAGAATCTTCTTGTTTTTTTAATGATAATCTTATGCTGGTTATTTCGTTGAAACCTACTAAACAAATAAATTTATATTTATTTAAAACTCATCTATTTTGTAGAAAAATTTCACCTCGTAAGATTTCTGCATATAACTATTATTTTGCCCAAATTTATATTATAGTAAAAAAAAATCACACAATTTATATATTTTTACATTGAAAAAAATCATGAGCAAGGGCTAGTATAAATAATACTTGGTGTCAATATTAATTTTTTTTAACAAATTCAAAATGGATTAAAGAGGGGGCAAAATTATAGTGGGCCTGCTAGCTCCGGCACAGGGGCTCGGGCAAAAGGAGCAGGAAAGCGACAACAGCTTGACTAAAGAGAAATACAAAAGAAGACGCTAACAACCAATAAAAGCTTAGGCTCCTCTGGAATTTTCAAGAGAGAGCCGAAATCGCCCAAACTAAGCATGCCCTGAAATGAGGCAAACGAAGGGGAAAGGCTGGAAGGCCAAAGCACAAAGGGCCCAATCTCGCAATCACTAACATATTTTTATTATATAAAAAAATATAAATATAAAAAAGATTGTGTTTTGTCGCTGATATTGTATTTTAAAAGTAATTTAAAAAAAATATTTGAAATTAAATATTTTTAAATTATTTTCACATGATGTCAAAAATAATTTTTTTAAAAAAAATAATATTCTAATATATTTTTGAATAAAAAATACTCTTAAAAACAAACTCAAATACAAATTCAAAACATGCATTAAATATAGAAAAGAGGAAAATATACCTGTGGTGTAAAGAAGAGGAAACTAGACCTGTGGTTGCATTAAGCAGGGCCTTGGGTTTTTTCCAAGACTGCCCCGGTCTGGGGTGCTATGGCCCATTGTGCTCCGACGTACTGCACCAGTGGACCATATTCAAGTTTTCTTTTTCAAGGACGACCAGGCTTTTATAATTCCCTGTTATCCAGCGAACCTTGATAAAATTGGCGGGTCTTGCATTTCGCCGTCGACGGTGGAGAGGGACTTTTTTTCTAAGAGATCTCCGATTAAACATTATCGTTATTTCAAATTTACAGTGTAGAATTTAATTCAGTCTCTTGACCGAGAAAAAAACTAGAGAGAAAAGACGTAATTGTATAATATAAAATTAAAATGGGAAAATGAAAATGATAGGAAAGTCGAGCCTGTTTGATGACTTTGTCCATTTGTGTTGGTCAATTATATGTTTTCCTTTTCTTTTTTGCCATTGTATTTTCAAAAAGAATCATTCAAATGTTATATATATATGATTATATGATACTAGACTAGATATTTTTAAGAAAATTAAATGTATATAAATCTAATAAGATATCATATCAAATACTTATAGTTTTAGCTACGTATCAATTCTAAAAACATAATCAGACTACCTAAGAGATCCTGACGTGAGTGGTGAAGACACTCTCATCCTTTAAGAGAGGTTAGGGGTTCGAGTCTCCTGTATGGAGTCGACTATTCGGGGAGCACTTTCACCCCTTCGAGACCCACTCGGTGTGAACGTGAATTAGTTTAGACCAATGTATAGGACACCGCGTGGTTTATATAAAAAAAACATAATCAGACTTGACCCTTTTGCGTGCAGAATCATTTCAAAAACTAGTACATGTAAATTAATAGTCTTTACAAGCTATATATTGAGTCATGAGGCTATTTTATGATTATAAAATTCCAGGATATGAGGCTATTTTTATGATTATAAAATTCCAGGATAGTCATTTCTCAATATCTTTATGTAAAACTCTTGGAAATTCTGAAAAATAATTTGAATTAAAATAACTAGTGAAATTTGTATAAGTTTGATAAAATACAGACCATTTTTTATATTAAAAAATGAGAATGGTATATAAGGTCCTGGAACTAGTCGACCAATTAGATTTGCTACTCTTGACCAAATAAACAATTTAGCTAGTGAAAGGGAAAAAAATGAAGGCATGATAGGAATTTTCTTCTTGCTTTTTAAATGCTCGAATGTGGTAGGAGAAACGACGGCACAAGAGAGACATAATAAGTTTTTGAAGTTTTTTCAATAAATATTTTATAAAAATTACTAAAATGAGTTGGGTTTGAAAAACTATGAAATTTGTAAAGGATCAAAGATAAGAAATCAAATTTTGTTAAGGATTTGGTGTTTTTTTTTAAAAAAATATAGAGACTAAGACGAGGAAGAAATATTACACGATGTTTGATGAAAAATAATATAGGTAATATGAACATGGTAAAATGATAATAATATGTTATATGACGGTGACAATGGTGATTATAGAGTGATATGTATATACAAGCGCGTGCTCACCCTTAGCTAGCCTGCTTTTAAATTTATTGGAATATAATAGGACGCTTTTTTGCATAAAAAATAACACGAACAAATAACATCCTCCAAGCAAAATGTTTTTTTATATAAAGTTTGTATTAAAAATATTTGAAGGGTAATGGTATAAAAAACTCAAAAACAATGAAATGATAATAATATGTTATGGTTATGATGTAGTGATACCGATGATACTGAAGAGTGTGTTTGGCATTGCTTTTGCTTTTGCGATTGAGATTGAAAAAAATCAGTTTCAAAAAAAGTGCTTTTGATGTGGTTCAAAATAAGCGATGGAGTGTTTGGTTAAAGCTGTGGTTGAGTTGAAGATTGAAAAAATGCAGTTTTGGTGTTTGGTTACCAAGCTTTTCATATTGCTTTTAACTTGTGAAATTACATTAAAATAATATATATATATATATATATAATTTTTGTAAATTTAATAATTTTTGACATCAACACATCAAATTTATCTAAAAATACAAAAACAATTAATTTGAAATAAAAAAATAAAAAAAATTAAAATTTTTTCAAAAAACTCTCCCAAACACCCCTTTAGAATCACACTCAATTAAAAGTTGAACGATAATAAAGATGAGATTGTGTTAACGTTAAGATTGCGTTAACTTTATTACGATAATTATTATTATTATTAATGAATTTAATTTGCATATGTCATTTTTTATAGGAATTTGACTACATTAGATTGAATAATCAAATTTAGAGAAAACATGATTTAATGGTTTTACTGAAATAAAAACAATCCAACTAACGTATATGAGAGAAAGAAAAACAAAATATATGGAAAATAATAGCTTGAAAAATAATAATAAAATTAAAGATGGAAAATTCTGAATAGTAATAAAGAAAACCCCAATACCTTTCATGCTTATTTCACATTTTGTTTTAAAAGTATTTTTTAAAATAAATTTTTATTGTTTTAAAATTGATATTAAAATTATTTTTAAAAAATAAAAAATAATATTATAATATATTTTTAAATAAAACTGATTTTAAAATGATTTTTAAAAATAAAAATATTATTTTGATGTATTTCAAGCACGATAAGAAATCGCAATCGTAATCGCAATCGCAATCAAAAAGCATCAAATTCCAGCTTTTTGAATCGGCGTTTTGGATATAATTTGGTGTGGGTCCCACACAAAAAACACTTATTTTTGTTAACCAAACACTAATTGCGGTGCGATCTGCGTGATCGCAGATCGCACCGCAATGCCAAACGCCTGAAGATGATGCTGGTGGTTGTCGTATAGTGATAACAAGGTAATTACGACAACAATAATGATAGTAATAAAATTATAGCCGTGACCGTTATTATAAATACACGTGAAATGTTTTATACATTGAGTTTAAAAATTGATTGTATAATATACCATGTTAATCCATTTTTTGTGAAGTATTTTATAAGAAGTAAACATTGAAATATATAAAAAAAAATATTTTTTTATACAGAACAAATACCTTCACGAGAATCTACTTGCCACCATCTATTTTATTCGAAACTATGGCGACAATATATGACGTTAGACACGAGCCACGAAGAGTTGCCCATGTCAACCGCTAAAAATCCAAATTCATAGGTTGAAACCCATTCCACTTGCCAAGTATCTCATACCGTACCCACTTGCGTATTCAGCTTCAGCTTTTGGCTTTTGCACGTGGTTAATTAATTATATGCATTTATTTCTTTCCTTTTGTAAATAAATAAATAAATGATAATCAAGTTGCAAGTGGCACACATCGATCTGATCCTCATTCTCTACTAATAGCATTTTTATTTGAAAATTTACTAAAATAATATTTTTTAAATTTTATTTCTTATAATTTCTATTAACACACAAGACACTGGGAATTAGGAAGCTATATGATAATTTACTACTATAATTCAAAAACATTTTTGAAAAAAAATTATTTTTTATTTTAAAATAAAAAATAATGATTTTTTTCTATATTGATATCAAAAATAATTTTAAAAAATAAGAAATATAAATTTAATATATTTATAAACTAAAACATTTTAAAAAAGTATTTCTTAGCGGGCCGAGGCACTTCAGGTGGATATAAAGAGTATAATTAATTTTCTACTCGCTACTTTTGTACGGTGACAGTTTTATTTTTCCATATAAAGAGTATAACTAATTTTCTACTCTCTTCTTTTGTACGGCAACACCTTTATTTTTCTCCCTAAAGTCTATTTGCAAATCGAAACACCCAATCATCAGCAAGCGCGGTCTACAGACATCCAGACTCGAAACACCGAGATGACCATTCCCATCACCAAGTGGCCACCTGTCAGCAGCACATGTGCATGCGTGGGGAGCCACCTCTCTTGAGAAATAAAATTTCGAAGCGTGGTGATTCTCTGTCTCCAAGAGAGTTTTTCTTCCCTGGCCCGCTGAAAAGTTATTTATTTTATGGCAGCACTGCTCTTTGTTGCTACTGCTTTTTAAACTTGTACGTGTCATTTTCTCGTACGAGATAGGACTAGATAACATGTCTCGTGCCCAGGCTCACGGGCACACGGTCAGCCACATGCAGCATAAGAAAATTACATTTCACAGACCTCTTTATTTTTATTTTTACCATTTAAATGATGAAATAGTAGTGAAAGTTATATATATATATAAGAATCCAATATGCTTTAAAATATAATTTTCGAGTATCTGTAAATCAAATAATCATATGTGAATATAACAGTGGCGGACATTGATGTTCGTGCAAAACATTTTTTTTAAAAAAGGTTTAGAGATCATTTGACAACAGAGTCCACGATGTTTTAATGCACCCGTTTGGGTAACCATTTCGTTTGGCGTTTGCCATCTGGGATGGAGGTTTAGAGCCGTTATGGTGTTTGGTAAAAACCAAACACCATTTTTTTGGTATGGGGCCCACTGAATTTAACGTTTGGAACGGAGTTTTTGAAAAGCACCTGGGAGGTGCTTTTCAAACGCCGGTTTGAACGGCGTCCCTGACCCATTAAACATGTTTTTTTTTCTTCTCAAAACACCCTCGCCGATCTTCTTCTTCCCGTTCTGAAAACAAACTCTCTGGCCTTTCCTTTTCTTCTTCTTCACTGCACAGTCTTCTCCCCGTCATCTTCTACCCATCACAGCTCATGGGTTTCACCAAGGAATCAGTCTTCTCTGCAAGGAATCTCTGCCAAAAGCCAACTGATTCAGGGGCATCTTCTCTGCAATTCACCCTCAAAAAGACGAATCTCTCTCTGCCAAAAGCCTCAAAATACACCCATGCGCTGATCGGTCATCACAAACAAATAACAACCCATAAAAGAGAGGAAAGCAAAGACCCTGACCGGAGAAGAAAGGAGGAGCAGAGAGAGAGAAATTAAAGCGAAGAGATGAAAAGAGAGCCATGACGACAAAATTGTCTCCGTTTCGATGCCATTTATGATTCATTCTCCCTGCAATTTCGAATTCTTTCTCTCGCCCACAGTTTCCTCTTCTGAAAACACAAACAAGCTAATTCCGAAATAGAAAGGGGGTCAATTCTTTGGAAATCGGAACTTGCCTTAGAAATTCCTTCTCTGCTGGTTCGAAGAAGAGTGGTGATGAGCTGGAGGAGAGTCGCCAAGTCATCACAGGGCCTCTAGACCTGAATGGAAAAAAAAAAAACAAGACCCCCGGAATTATGTTTATTTTACCTCATCTATTATTAATTATAATAATTAATTATTATTGTATTATAATAATAATTATATAATTATTATTATTATAATAATAGTTAGCATAAAAAATAGAGGTTTTAATTTGTAATTAATTTGATTGAATTATTTATAATGAAATGTATTTTAATTAATTATGTTTAAACTTATTAGTTACTTGAAATATATTATTTAGTGTGTTAATTTTAGTAATTGATAATAATATTTTTAATTTGATGGGAGAATAAAAAATAATATTTGTTTTTTCATGAATTATTAATTACATAATATTATTATCATTATTAAATTTACAATATTTAAAAAAATTATATATATATATATATATATATATATATATATATATATATATATATATACCCTTTTAAGTAATTTCACAAGTTAAAAGCAGTTTGGAAAGTTTGGAAACCAAACACCAAAACTCCTTTTTCTTCAACCTTCAACTCAACCACAGTTTTAACCAAACACTTTCCATTTTTAAAAACTCCATTTTCAAAACTCCATTTTCAAAACTCCATTTTTTCAACCACAACCGCAACCGCTACCGCTCTCCCAAACAGGCCCTATATGAATGGCGATGATTATTGTTTGATTGTGTGGCTTGTTTGAACTGAAACAAAAGAGTGAATGGACATTGAATCCTAAAAAATAAAATTTGTCTTTAGTTTTTTATATATGATAAATACTATGAGAATGTACGAGGAGATAATAGAGATGTGATACTCTTGTTCGAATGGTTGACCTTTCTAAAATAACAAGTTTTATTTTCAAATATTTATGTTGTCCTGGTAAATAACATCGTTTAATATTTTCATATAAAAAACCAAAAAATATGTTTTTGTAGGAGTTCTAAATTTATTACCAATTTATTAAATTACGGGGATTTGGCTTATATTTAAATAATTTGCGAACTTATTCACAAGAATTAGTGGTTAAATTCAGATAATAAATATTAAATATATAAAAAGATTGATATTTAAATATTTAGAAACAACCAAAAAATTATCGGAATTATTGCGAGGGGTTATCGATTTTAAACAGAATATTTTTTACGACCCATGAATTGCAAAAAATCCGTTTGTTTTTCAGGATAGATGATCTTTTTAAGGTATTTATATGGATTTTTTTTCCTGATATTTTATCTGCATAATAAAATTTTAAAAAATAAATTTATTCACATGAATAAATAATGTTAATCAAAATGTTTAAAATCACATAAAAAAACATAATGAAATTTATCTCATATAAGACAAACGAGGAGTGATAATATGTTTTCCTTTACTTTTGAATTTCTTACTAAACCAATAAAAATCAGACTTTTACAGTGACCCTCGATGATTAGATGGCGAATCCTTATCGCCAACAGGATCTCCCGGGAAGCCGTGCAGCTGCGTGCGACAAATATAAAGTTATGCTTCCCGGAATTTCGCTTCAATGTTCAGCATTCTACATTATTGATTTTAAGGCATTTTATTTTTATATTTTTCCAACAACACTTGGAGCCTACCATTATTCTTGTTTTCTTTCTACGTTCAGGGTATTTATCATGTATTTTAAAAGTGTTTTAATAAAAATTATTTTTTATTTTTATTTTTTTAAATTAGTTTTTTTGGTGTTTTAAATCATTTTATATACTGATATTAAAAATATTTTTTAAATGATAAAAAATACCAGCATTCATTTTGAAAAGGACATTTTAAGACCAATATTTTTAGATTTTTCCAGCAACTACTGGAACCTACCAGTATTTTAAAAGTGTTTTAATAAAAATTATTATTTTTTAATTTTTTTAAATTATTTTTTTTTGGTGTTTTAAATCATTTTATATACTGATATTAAAAATATTTTTTAAATGATAAAAAATACCAGCATTCATTTTGAAAAAGACATTTTAAGACCAATATTTTTAGATTTTTCCAGCAACTACTGGAACCTACCAGTATTCTTTTTTTCTTTCCGTGTCCCCATTCATGTTTAACTACTCCATTATTGTATGGCCTTGTTTGCTCATTTAAACATAATCAAGGTACTTCTTGGTGCATGAAAATCCAAGCTTACGTCACGCTCTTTGAATTTGATTCTCTGTTTTTAAATTAAGCGAGGGTTTTGAGAAATTATTTTTTATTTAAAATAAATTAAAATATTATATTATTTTATTTTTAAAGTTAATTTAATATCATCACATAAAAATGATATAGAATCACCAAAAAATTAATTTAATATAAAAAATAAAATAAAAATTCAACTTTTACAAAAATACTTTTAAAATAAAATGACAAAAGGGCCTTCAAATATAAAGAGCTAAATGAAATATAATTAAAAATAAAATCTTAAACAATCAAATATAAATTATAATGTTCATGATCTTCACACTTAAATTAACTATTAAAGGAGAATATGCCATGATCCATGATAAGTTCTAAACTTAAAAGAATAAATTCTAAATATAACGTCAAGTATTTTTAAAAGTACTTTATGGTGGAATAAAACATATGATTATATGATGGGGAGATAAACAATTTTTCGAATAAACTTTTTATATTCCAGACTTCCATCAAATATGTAATTATTAAATAAAAAAACTACTTAAAAAGGACTGATAAAATCATAACATTGTTCATTACTGGATGGTCATGTGATAGATATACTGCTTTCACCTTGTTTCTCATCATGTTTCAAAAATGATTTTTTTAAAAAATAAAATAAATTTTCATTTTTTTAAAAATTAAAATTAAAATTTAAATTATTTTCATGTCATGATTTAAAAATAAAAAATATTATCTCAATATATTTATAAACTAAAATATTTTTTTTAAAAAAATCAACCATATTTTAAAAAAGTGATTTCATGGTGATCTGCGCCGTAAAGGTATAATGTGATTTGTCATGCGGCATAATCTGAACGGAGAGGTAAGTTTATTTTATATTCAGGCTCTTTAACGGTTCTTGAGTGCAAACCCATATAATTTATTTTATTTTATTTTTGCGTGTTTAATAGTTTATTCATTGACAAAAATTTATGAAGGGAGAGACTTCCTGATAATATTAGAGCAACTCCCGGATGGACTAGATAAAAAACTAAAACTAAAATAAATAAATATTGCTTTAGTTCTTTAAGGCTTGTTTCGCTTGCTTTAAGGAGTAGTGTGAACAAAATATCTTTTCCCTTTCAAAAATGTTATTACCATGACTCTGATTAATATTGTTTTTAAAATATTTTTTATTTATAAATACATTAAAATAATTTATTTTTTAAAAAAATAATTAATATATGATCAAAAAACACTATTTTTATAATTTAATATAAAAATATATTTTTTAAAATGCTTTAAAACACAGTATCAAATGGAAACTTCATGTCTTTCAAAAAAAGGCCAAAACAGAAATAAACTAATTAAACGCAGCCATGTGAAAAAAATAAAATCTATTTTTGTTTATACACATGATAATGTATAAAATATATACAATTAACCTTTTTCTTATTAAAATATACAACATGAAAAATCATATTCATACAACTTAAAATATTATTCTATCGACTACTTAAAATGTTATCTTTCCTCTGCAGATGTATATCCACCACCCACGGTCTCCGGTCACTTTCTTTTGTTTTCACCGGAATACTACATTCGTGGCCCAACCGCTACCTTTGCTTGCGGAGGAATCCAGTTTGTGGTCTAAAACTATTCTGCAAAACCCGCGCGGGAAACGTGCAATATGCACCGATGCTCCTACTCCCTGTCTAGAAAGCTAGCTACGGGTCAGTTTCTGGTTCTTTTATCGAGGAGCAACTCGTGGGTAAATTTGAAGGGTGACCGGTTGTCTACCACAGCCTAGCGAGTGATAATTGTCAACTATAGATTATAAATTAGAAGCTGATCGGTTTTATATATCATGGATTGATCCAGATGAATAAAGTTTTTTTTGTTGTTCAATAGCTGGTTGATTAACCTTGGGACTTTGTGATTTATTTTGTTTATTTTTTTATGTTATTTTAGTTTTATGACCCGATAACAGTGTTTAATAGGTTATTTTGAGTAAATTTGAGTTGTTTTATGTTTTTTTTTTAAATCAATTTTATCTATTGATATTGGATCAATTGATAATTGAATTTCATAATTTATTTTGACAATATTAATATTAATTTTTATTTTATTTCCTTCATTTAAATCACTGAGTTGAAAAATAAGAAAAAAGCTCATCTGAAAACAATAAAAAGAAATAAATGGTCTGATCCTCGCCATGAAAAATATCAATATTGATGTTAACAGGTTTTGATTTTACAAAAACACCTTTACCCTGTTTGAAATGGTAGATTTGAGTTGGGGAAGTTTTCTCAGTGTAGATTAGTTTTTTTTTTCAATCTATTTCCAGGTTTTTTGATATCATAAATGTGTTTATTTAAGTATTTATTGTATTTTCTGTGCGAGGAAATATTTGAAAATAATTTTTTTATTCCAAAAATAATCTTCTCTCATCTTTCAACTCTGCGTGATGGTAAAAGTTTGGAAAGCAAACACTATGTTTGGAAATGTGATAGGAATTATTTTTCAGTGGAATTATATCAAAATATTTTTATATATATATATATATATTTTAATATTAATATATTAAAATATCTGAAAATATTTTAAAAATAATTTAAAATGACAAATAAAAATAAAAGTAATGCCAACATCTCCAGGCTTTGTTCTAGACCAACCAGACCTGCATGTAAAAGGTTGTTTGTGACAGCTTTTCAACCGGAGTTTTTATTTATTTTTATTTGAAATGAATATATTTTGATATTTTTAGATCATTTTGATGTGTTGATGTCAAAAATGATTTTTAAAAAATAAAAAAATATCATTTTAATGTATTTTAGCATGAAAAGTATTTTAAAAAGCTATAGCTACAACTCTCCCCCAAAAGACTTGTTTATATATATATATATTATTACTATACTATATACTAAAAGAGATAAGAGTGGTTATTGTATTTTTTAAGTCAAAACAATTGTGGTATAACTTGCAACGATAAACCGGTAACTTCATTTTTTTAGGGTATATACATGCACGAGAACAATAGAAAAAATTGCGAATTTATATGTGCGTGTTGAAGAAGAAATATCACTGGATCTTTCACAAAAACTAATTGAGGAGGGAAATCATTGTCCCCCTCCCCCCAACATCATTTATCCGAACAATACTTATTTTTTAATATTATATTTTTTGAAAATTAAGTTTTATAATTAATTCTATTTCTTATGAGGTTAGTTTGATTTTATAATCCGAGTAAAAAAATCGATAAATTAATATGATTTGACTTTAATTAGTGTGTTTTTTTAATTTCATTATTTAATATAATTATTTGATGATTGAGTGTCATGATTTTTTTTTTATCATGGTCTTGTGATTCAACCTTGACAAGTTAATCAAGATTATCTCAATATTTTTTAAAATATAAAATTATCTAAATACCTGTGTACTAAAGATAACAACGAAATAATCAGATGTGAAAGTACTGCTATGCTCCCAACTATAGATTTTTTTTTCCTTTTTATTTGAGGATATTATAAATGTATTATGCAAAAATACATAAAAAAAATAAAAATAACCTCCCCCAAACTTTGTACTTTCACCAGATAGTAGGGGTAAATAGGAAATTATCTAAAATACCCTGGTTCATGGGGTTAATTTTTTACGATTATAACTCCTGGTTCATGGGGTTAATTTTTGCGATGATTATAAGAGTAAAATAATAATTTTGCTGCTGAAATACACAGCGAAACATCAACTCATTTTAATTTTAATCCACCGAAGGTAACATCAAAATGCCAAGGGTCATTTTTTTTTAAAAAAATTATTTTCCTTCTCCGTGGGATTTCTTAATTAATACAAGCTTTCAAGCTATCCTCCAGTCAATTGACCGTACACTCGGTACATCACAAACACAAACTTCAATTCTCATATCCTCCCACCCGCGTGCCTTCGACGCATTTGCTAAAAACTTTCTTGAAATTCAACCGAAACACTTAAAACCTTAAAATAAAAAAAATAAAAAAAGTTTTTATTTTATTTGATCCACCGTGGATTTTTTTTTGAGAAACTATTCGATCACTCACATTGAAAAAATAATATTATATAACTAAAAAAACTCAAATACAATATTATTTTATACTGAATCAAGAAAAATGAAATGTTTGATCTTTATTTACTGTAGCTATTTGCATTTTGGACAATATGTTTTAAAAATACTTCTGAAAAAAATGAATTTTTATTATTTATTTAAAATTATATTTTTTTATTTTAGATTAGATTTTATTGGTGTCCTTCGATTTTTTTCATGTTTCAATTATCAAAAATAATTTTTAAAAATAAAAAATATTATTTAATAAATTTGTAAACTAAAAATATTTTAAAAATAATTTCATCCGCAGTATAAAACAAACTATCTACATTTCACGATAGGATAGGGTGGTTGATTACTGCCTTCTTTTCTCTTTTTTTTTTGTCATCGAACTTTTTTCTCTTCAAATCAATTGAATTACTTCTAATTTATGAAGGAATATCAATATTTAGATATAAAGAATTAAAGGAAAAAATACAAAGAAACTAAATGACCATTTATAATTTGGTGCAAAATGTTTCCTTGGTCCACTGTTTTTCCTATGAATATATCTCACAATTTAATGGCTCTATCTTCGATTATTTTTCTTAAACTATTTTAGTATTTATTTATACATATAATTAATTAATATTTTTATTATTATTAAAAATGATCAGGTCCGATTTTTCAATTTTGTACGATTTTAACTAAGTTTAATCGAGTTTGACTAAAATTGATTTTTCTACCCGAGTTGACAAGATATTTTGCGAGTTGACTCGCGAATTTAACAACAATGGTCACAACTATCCATGAGTATAAGGTTTAGTTTGTTCCCTAGTGATTTTTATTTAAAAATACATTTAAATAATAATTTTTATTTTTATTTTCTTTTAATATCATCATATAAAAATAATATAAAATCACGAAAAAAAATTAATTTAAAATTTAAAATAAAAAATAAATACAACTGTTTTTAAAGATAATTTTGAAAAATAGTGCTGCACTACTTGGTTTAGAACCAGGCTCCACAATGAAAACCTAACAAGGGAAAGAGAAACCCCCCTCGAAGTAGATGCTCATGAATTAACGAAGAAAATTGTGGATCGATAACCAGTCCAATTTATCGCGATAAAATAAGAGAAATCTGACAATACATGTATGGAAAAGGTGGGGGTAATTAAAGACAGTAACTTGATGTGATTGCAGTCTGGCCATACGTGTACGGAATGAGATTTGTCCACAAAAAAAAACTGAATTTTTATATTACCCTACCAAAAAGAGTCCCAGTCTTCTTGTTTCTATTTTTAAAGTGGTCCTTGTCTTCAAAGTTCAAATTACTATACTATGAATAAAAAAAATTGTTTACTAGGTTCGTAGAAATAAATTCAAGACAGGGATTTTCCAGATTTTATACCTTAATTTTTTAAAATAGAAATGGGGACAAAAAGGAATAGTAGATGGAGGAGGTTTTTTCCTCCTCTTGTTCTTCTTTTCTTGAAATATCGATCATTCTCTAAAAAAAATAAAAAAATAAGTTTTATTTTGCCTCGTACAAGGAGTTTTTTATCTTAAAAAGTAAATGTCACAAACCACAGATAATAAAATGAGGATCCCTGTTTCGCTATAAAAGGGAAGACAGCCTTTCCTTTCTTGAACACACAGCACCCGAAGTTTTCTCTTCCTCCCCCCTCCCTCTGGTGTTTGTTTTGCTTTCGGTAACAGGAAGCGTGTGATTCCTCTGATCAGACCTAGCTCGAGCCAGCTCCTGGTAAGGTAAACAAGGGAAAGCTCGCTAATTCATGTCTCCTACTCCAGTTCTTTTGCATGTTCACGAGCCAATATTGGCGCGTGTTCTACTTTTTTGGGGTGTTTTCTGCTTGGATCTGAACGGGGTGTTTATGCTAGGGTTTCTGCTAAATTCCTGTCTCGAATTAACAGAAGCCCACTTTTCTGAGTTCGGTCTCCATGTCATTTCATGTGTTCGTTCATGTCTGTACGGACAGTGTAAACGCTGTGTGTTTTTTCTTTTGAAAGGGAAAGCATAATGGCTAGAGAGAAGATCAAGATCAAGAAGATTGACAACGTGACTGCAAGACAAGTGACCTTCTCCAAGAGGAGGCGAGGACTTTTCAAGAAAGCTGAAGAACTTTCTGTTCTTTGTGATGCCGAGGTTGCTGTTATCATCTTCTCGGCTACCGGCAAGCTCTTCGAGTATTCCAGCTCCAGGTACTGCGTTTTCTGACCGTTAATTCTGAAGATCTCTTTTATTCGATCAACGTGTATATATATATGACCTCTCCTTGTGGACTCTATCCCTTATTTACTGTGCGTCTGTATATGCTGTTGTGAGTATAATCACCAGTGAGTGTGCGCGAGTGAGAGAGAGATCAAAGAGATAGAGTCACGGAGTTTTAGATTTCTGCTCTTGTTTTAGGACTGAATGATCTTTAGAGGTACCGAACATAAATTTATATCCATGTACTTAATTTTATGGAGTTTTAAAAGTCCAATAACCAAGATCCCTTGGAGTGAGTTTCCTATAGTTTCTTATTTCATATAGTTTCTTACATGTCTGGTAATTAGGTAAGCTTGCCCCCTTCAACGATTAAGCACATCCAACTTCACATGTTTAAACACAAATCCTGTACTTCATTTCTCTTTGAAAAAGAAGAAGAAGAAGAGAGAGAGAAACACTTCATTTTTGGGATATTCTTTTCTTCCACATTAAATCCGATCTCTCCAGAGTTGGGTTTTTTCCTTTTTCTTTTCAGGATTGAATTTCATTGATGTAATCTAGCAGGGTTTATGGTCAGCGGTCTGGGTCGCTGTAGTAATTTCTTGCTCTGCCTTATTCTTGTTTCGGAGGTTTGTAGCACGGTGATAAGGTTCAAAACCATTTAACTCTAAGTCTCTAACCTTTCCTCTCTCTCGAAGATTAGCTGCTGCATATGATAAGCCGATATGCTATAAAAATCATCAACAACAAACAATTATTATCTTGTGGGTTGTTGAATGTGATCTGTGGTTAACATGGGAGTTCTTTTTTTTTGGTTAGACTAAATATAGCTGACTAATTCTCTAGATATCTTATAGCAGTTCCCTTTGAATGATGTCATTATAAGTTTCAAAAAACATTTACGTGCTAATTAAGTGATGACCTCCATTATATAGGATTTAAGAGTTAGGCTAACATTGCTAGGCTTCAAGAATTTCGGAGGAAGATATTATGCAGGGACTGGTTCCAAGCGAGATAATGGCTGGTGAGCTGTTATAATAAAATATTTTGAATTTTTTTGTAAAAAAGTTAGCGTATTTTTTTCTTTCAAATTCGGTGTAATAACATATTTTTACCTTGCACGGTAATAAAGCGTCAAATTTACTAAATGTTGCTATTTTTAAGTGTGATAAGATAGTTTTTTCGCACTTTAGATTAACAACTTTTAATGAATGTCACGATTTAGAAGTGTAATAAGGTGACTGGTCTGCCGGTTGAATCTAGTTGTATTAAGTGGTCGACCATTTCACACAGAAATCATAATTTTATGAATGTCTTCTTTCAAATATGTTTCATAAGTCAAAATATACATTTCGTCCAGTTGGCGCGCTAAAAAAATAAACTCTAATTAAAATCTCAAAAAATTATTGTTCATATAGCTGTTTTTATTTTTCAATGCCAATGATATAGTTAGCTTGTAATACCGTGTGATTTTGAATAGTTAGATGTGAGTCTCTCATAGTTAAATGATGGAGGTTTGATTGAGCGAGGTCAAAATGACAACTCAAGAGAATCATAATATTTTATCTAATTGTTGAATTGTGCTCAAGATTTTACAAAAAAATTGAAAATCATTTTTCAATAGTATTCATTTTGCCGCATTGTGGATCGTTGAATTTTTAGATATCAAAAATCTCATCAAGGCCCTTGGTTTGGGTGGTTTTAAGATTTTTCTTGTTATTTTTGAAACTAGTTGAGCTAGGTGATTAAAGTTTTACCTTGTCATGCTTTAGATGTGCAATAAGGTAAATATATACTATCTCTCCAAAACTTTTTATTTCATGTCAATTCATCAATTGTTTTTATTTTTGTGTGCTAATTGCTTAATTTATCTTGGATCATCTATAATTTCTCTGACTGTCACTAATGATTAAAGGGCCTTTAGCATAACTTTATAATAACACCATTGTTAACAACGACATTATGGATTGTACCAAAATACAAATGCTAATTTCGTCCAAATAGTTGTTAATTAATAAAATTACTTTAATTAAAAACATGCAGTTTTTGGAGAGTTTCTTGAGTCTCGGATCACATAAGGAGGTCAAGCTTTCTTTCTGTTCTAATTTCTCACTTAATTACTTGTCTTAAAAAGCAAACTCAAGACATTCAGGTTAGAAGTCCACATACTCTTAAATAACATCCTCTTGGAGAGGAGTAATAGGTTGATTGTGATGAAAATGATGCTCACAAACTTTATGGTTTATCTCTGCATTCATGAAGACAATGTTGGAAATAAATGTTTGAGCAAAAGTACCTTGGTTTCTTGGACACTTGAGTTGATAAGATTTGAGGAACTACATTAATGGAGCGAAACAAAGATTGTTAAGATTTGCAGTGTGCGTGTGTTTTTATTTCATCTTCAAAGAGTGTTTTATCGTGATTGAAGCACTACGAGCTAATATATGACCTGATTTTGGAAAATACTTTCTTATGACATATCTTGACTTTATTTATGTTTCAATTATGATAAATGATCTGCAACCAAACTATTTATACAAAAGTTGTGATACTTTGTGCAAACTAATTATGTTATGACCGATAGCTAGTAAAATATAAATTGAAAATAGTTGAGTGATTGGTCTTTGTGAAAAAAATAAATGCCACATAATTTTATATGCATCTTGCATGATTTCTTTGATTCTACAACATTGTTCCAAGCTGGAAAACATTATTGTATTATACTCTAAACGTAAACTACAGGGATTTTCATTATAGTTGTTTGGTTATTTTCTTAGTATTAAAGAGATGGAGATAGTTGAGATAGAATGGACAAGTTTCTTCGTATTTTTAGAGAAAAACATTTGTTTTCTTTTGATTATTTTTATTTTTTAGCTTAAAAGATAAAAAATTATATGACTTTTATTGTTATTATTTAGTTTTGAAAATCAAATGTTAATCCTGATAAAAAAAATTTCTCTATTTAGTTTAGGAATCTCTATAACTCCTATAATTATTTACTAGATTTTTTCTTCTTTTCAAGATAGACCTGTGAATAATATAAATAAGATTGTTTATCTTGTATTTCAAGAGACTATTTAAAAAGAATATTTAGGAATGATTTTCTTAATTAGGGTACTAGGGTGATGACAATATTTGATAGAATTTGTGTTGCTTTTGTTTTTTAGTTGTTGTCTTCTTTGTTTTGTTGGTATCAAAGCCCAATAATTCATGATGGTTAGTCATGTGTTGCTGAATAACCATAGTTAAAAGGATCATTTTATTTCAGAAATAAAATAAAGCTATTGATTCAAGCATTGTTTATTTTTTTAACTACAAGTTTATCATTTTTACAAAAGTAAAATTATTGAAATATTATTTACAAATTCAAAAATATAGACGAAACATGTTTGAGGTTTTTAGTTCATTAATTTATAAGCCAATAGAATAATTTGTCAACCGATGAATTTTATATGAGATTTAACATAAGTTGAAATCTAGAACTATAATGCGCATGAAGCAAAGAAAGAAAAGGGATTTGATAGCCTTGATTGGACATCCATGAAATTGAAACAACAATAATTTGATTGTGAGGAGATCTTTTCAACTCAAGGAAACTAAAGGAGGAGGAGCCCTAATTGGACATCAGCGAAATTGAGGAAAGAACAATTTAATCTTGAGAAGGGGTTCTTGAGGGTTCTTAGTTAACAAAATATTTATTTTTTTATCTATCTTTATTCTTATTTAATTTGGAAAAGTATTTTTCTTTTGGTTGTGTTTTTATATTTTCTATTGAGTCTAGGAAATTAAATATTTAGTAATAAGATTTGGTTTATGATTTTTGTGTGGTGACTCTATTTGATAGAATTCCAAGTTTACTTGTTTTTGTGTTGTTTCTGTCTAGCAATGCCTCGCCACCTCTCTTTTTTCATATTTAATGATGCCCTGTCATGTTGGGGTTAGGAGTGTGCGTGACTTTCTACTCAGGCTAGCCACACGTAGAACACAGCTTGCCCCTTCTTTTCTTTTTTGTCTTGCAATTCTCGTTCTCTTAAATGATTCATTACAAAAAGCAAAAAAAAAAAGTTTATTTATTTATATTTTATTAAGTAATGTTATTAAAATATTATGGTATAAATGTCAAATTGTTAACAAGCTAAAATCAAATAAAATGCATGCTTGCATGTATTCATGTATCCATCACTCCATTACAAAATGTTTCTCTTTTATCAGGACACTGATTTCTTAGAACTTTTGGTAAATCAAGATTATAAAAAGCACTTATTTTCTACCTGCACATACTTTCTTATAATCTCCCCCCGGGGGATGTATGAGATTGATTTGAGGCCAGATGATTCATGTGGAGGTTGCTGGATACTAGCCAGCCAGTCATGTCCAGACTTCGTCTCCCTGATAAGAACCAACTTCGAAGGTCGATTTGTGATTCAGTGAGAGCATCAATGGCATATTCCGAGGTTACTGTGGACGTTAGTTGAGTGCCGATTGTCTTGAGAGCTTTTTAAGTCGCTGAAATAACAGTGTAAGTATGGTCTTGGTCTGCTTTTCGTGTCTGCAATTTTTCCAGTGGAAATGGAAAGTAATGGCTGTTTTTCTCGGAAAAGAAAAATTAAAACCACAATGGCCGCATAAACTGGATAGAACGGAGCCGGTCTGGTCAATCTTCCCCGTCCGTGAAGCCTTTTTTTTACAAATTTATAAAAGAAAGGCGCTCCAATAACCCTAGCTTAAAGTAATAAAATGCCGAGCTTTGAAATAGATGCCTTGGGAAAAATGACAGTATAGTTGATATCCATGATCAAGCACTCTAGCAGCAAAATATTATCATGATACATTAAAAGCTGAATCTCATAAGGGTGGCTATTGAGATGCAGGCAAACACATCCCCGGTTGTTTGAATAGAAAAAATACATAAATATAGATTATAAAGTGAGCTTTTGACTATAAAATACATATAATATTAATCTATATCATTATCTGAAATTATCTTTTTTTTAATTATTAACACTTATAATGGTTAAATACCTCTGACAGTGATTGAGATGAAAACAGCAGAATTGTTTGTCCCTAGTGTACAATGAAAACAATTTTAATGAAATATTGAGATGAAATCACTGCTAAAACTTTTTAAGTATTGCTACTGGCCAAGCTATATGAATGTGATGTCATGATTGGAAGTCATAATGTTCTTCGATACAAGTTGTCAAGCATTCTTTCTTTTTGTGTATGAACAATAAAATAGTTTTAAGGAGTAATAATAATAATAATAATAAATGACATAACAATTAGTTCCATTTAGGATGTCTTATGACCTTGCTAAAATTCACGACATGTCATCTGTGTTTCAATTTTCAGCACAACATTATTGTTTGGTAAAACAAACAAACTTAGCATTACACTGGTGTTTGATAAAATGAAGCTTTTATTTGTTTTTTTTCAACTTTTTAAATTACTTGTCATTGAAATGTTTCAACCTTTAGAAACATGGGATGGGATGTTTCTTTTAAAAGCGAGATGTATTACCACAGCTAATTAAATATTGATTTTTGTTTTATTTGATTAGATCTATTCATTAGTTCTTCAAATAATTATGGTCTTGTTAGTTTATATGTAGAAAGTTCGTTTGTTTCACCAAAAAACCCATTCAAATATAGCTATCTTCCTTTTTTATTTTTCTATATATATATATATATTTGTCTTTTGCTTTTATTAGTTAGGATGCTTTGATTAAATAACAAGAAAAGATTATATGTATATTAATGCTTCCTTTTTTCATATCCACTCATGTCTAGCCTATTAGATAAGAAAAACTATTTATATTTCTATTGGTTAATATGCTTTCAAATATCACATGGAACATAAAACTAACATTTGTTGTTTGCTTTTGAACTTAATACTACTTGAACAATAACTTGAATAAAATATTCATAAACCATTATCAATACGATTGTAGCACATGTATGTTTAGTACTAACAATTGTCTAGCTTACAAAAACCGGACAAGATCAAACAAAGTCTCAGTCACATTATCGCTTGGAGATGCTTACAAGATCATTATATTAATGTGAATTTGAAAAAAAAACTTGTAATTTTCTGTTGATAGTAGATACAGATTACTAAAATTTATGTTATATATTATTAGAACTTCATCTCATCTCATCAGGGGAATGATGTGAATCACTTGTGAAATATGTGATATCCCCACTAGTAAATCTAAATATCAAAATCCTCATAAATGTATTATTATTTTAGATTCTAATTAGGTATGGGATTAAGGGTGCCATGGCATCACCAAACTTGGAGAAAGTTTATTGGTTTTTAATTATATATATATATATATATATGCATATTTAAAATTAGAAAATATGTATGCTGCATCCTAAAAATATCATTTACTATCTCTATAGCATTTCATTAGCCATATCGAAACAACACAACTGTTGCTTGTGTCTGAGAAGGTATAGTAGCATTGAAGGCCTTTGTCAGATTCTAAATTAGATACTTACGTTTTGATAAGATGGGCCTCTTAAATTATATATTAGTTATACAGTGGTATATATTCACGGGAGACCTATCAGATATTGTTTTGGTTTAGGGTTTGAGGTAGATGGCTGAAAAGGAGGGAAACTAACACTTTAATTTTGATTGGGATTAATACCTAAAGAAAAGGATGGGACTGGAGGTTTGCATACCTAATCCAGTATTGAATTCTTTTGAATGCACCAGATTGATGGGATTTTTTTTTTAAGATCATTCAAAATGATGACTTGGTTTCAGATTCAGTTGACCTGTAAAGTGGCCTGAGAATACCTCTTTTGCTATCATAACCAGTCTTAGGTTTTTGTGAATGTTTTCTTGAAACTCATAATTTCCCCCGGTGATGATTTTGAGAGTGGGAGTAATCAACGGTGACGAGAAGATATTATTAATATTTGCTAGTGCCATAAAAATAATTTTATTGGCCAAACTAGGAAGCGAAAAAAGAATACAGGGATTCAAAACAAAAACAGATTGAGCTATATATACCAACTAGCATATAATGAACAGAACTTGAATGACGTTGATTTGACTAGAGGAGAATTCCAAGCTTCTGAGCAACTTCATTCCTGTGTGGAAGTTTCCTTTGAATATTCTCAATCAGAGTGTCAGGTGATGAAGAACTACCTCAGACAATCACTAGAATCTCCTAAGAACATCCTCTTGTTTCCATCTAACTAAATGCCCCAGAATACTTCAAAAGCCAAGCTTAAAATGGCTTTGCGTTTGAATTTGCCTTTTGAACAAATATTTCCAGTCAAGAAGCAAGTCTAAAAATTCACCCATTTTATAAATTTGCACCAGCATTTCCATACATAGGAGTAGCGGAGGAAAGGAAGGGGTACTGAATCATCAATGAG
Organism: Salix exigua; assembly: GCA_032356905.1. Taxonomy (NCBI): domain Eukaryota; kingdom Viridiplantae; phylum Streptophyta; class Magnoliopsida; order Malpighiales; family Salicaceae; genus Salix; species Salix exigua. The sequence goes on from CM063589.1 coordinate 6,718,228, forward strand.
CTTCCTCTAAAGGAATTATGTTTCTTTGAGCCAAAAACCCCCATTGTTTTAACTCTCCCTTGAAGAAGTAACCATTAGAATATTTCAATTTTTTGATGGAGTTAATCCTTTCCATAGCAGGTTAGGTGGGAAGGATGAGTTTCCTGGATAATTTTTTCTGTGAATAAGATTTGGCAAAGTAATGATCGTTTCTTTTGGAGTCCTCTACTTCAAAACATTAAATTTGCAGCTTTGGATTTGATTTGTTAGGCAGTGGAGTTGGTCAAGCTCTTGTCGTAGAGATTTTTTCCAATTAAGGTTCCAAATCCAAGAATCATTATAAGCGTATCCCATTTCTGCAATGATACCTCTAGTTGTGAGTGTGAATAACCGAGGAAATTGTTTCTCAAGCTATCCATTTTCTAGCCATTTATCCAACCAGCGTATATTGATGTTGTATCCATCATGAACCTGGATATGTTCATCTTCATATAGGAAACTAGGACCCTTACCAATATGCTTTATATGTATTTGGAAGTAAATGCTGCAGAGAAATTTGCATATTCAATTTTTTTCACCACCTTTTGTTACCTCTATAACGCTGCAGAGAACTAATGTAACATCAATGACAATATTTAGATTTGAGATTGCCACTGCCATCAATCTATGATGTTTATGTCCATCATGCAGTTTCTGAAGGTAACTATATCTGTTTACTTGTCAGCAAGTAATGATATTTCACCATAGAAAATGATATTTCATGGAGTTTAGGCCTTGGGGGGCTTGAACCGAACCTAGAGCTGTCGAAACTCCCATTAATGATCTGCAGCAGGCATGCGATTTTAGCTGAAATCATCCTTGTTTGTAAACGTTTTGAAATTCAGTTAGCAAGAGAAGAAATATACCAGGTATAATTCGGTTTCTGTGAGTAGAATTGACGGGTTCATTATTTGTTCTAGTCTAACTGAACAGTTTTTATCGACCATATTCATAATGCCCCCCATGCCTACTGCATTAAGGATGGCATCTGGTTTTGCATTGTCCCTATTTTTGCAACTGAAGCAGCTATGTATACTCGATCTGATGATGCAATTGAATTTTGGGCTTCGACCTTCTATGATGCTAGTTTTTTTTTTCCCGTGTCTATTGTGGCGTAGCCACTTTTAGATAGCTCTCATTTCGGTGGATAACTTTTAGTCATTAAGATGCTTCAATGAATATATATCTAACTTATCAAGAAAAGGAAAAAAACAAATATCTTGTGTGGCCTATATTTTCTCTGTCGCGAGCTTACAGTATGATGTACTAACTGTATCATATATGTGTAGCATGAAGGATGTGCTTGCAAAATATAACCTGCACTCCAATAACCTCGACAAAATAAATCAGCCGTCTCTTGAGTTGCAGGTAATTCGTTTACTATATATATATATATATATACAAGTTTTGCATAATGATTAGCACCTCGACAGTAAAGAAAATGTGTTTCCAGTTTACTCAATTTAAGTGCATTGTCGAGGTGTTTTTCAAGTTCTGAAGGTTATATATATATATATATATATATATATCTACCGTAACCTGCAATATCATTTTTGGCTATTTTATAGCTAGAAAACAGCAATAACATGCGACTGAGCAAGGAAGTTGCTGAGAAGACCCATCAACTAAGGTAAGCTCTAGCAAGGAGCTTGAAATGGTGTTAGCTGCTCTATGACTGCAGTTCTAATGGGATGTATCCGTTCAATTGATGGCAGGCGGATGAGAGGAGAAGATCTCCAAGGACTAAATATAGAAGAGTTGCAGCAAATGGAAAAGATGCTTGAAGTCGGACTTAGCCGTGTGCTTGAAACCAAGGTTGGTCTCCGTTTACTACCTGACATAACCATGTATAGAGATGCTTATTTTGCAATAACTTTTTTTTTATTATCATTTTTTTCAGGGAGAACGAGTTATGAATGAGATATCGACCCTTGAAAGGAAGGTTAGAATGTTACAGATTTCATGGTAGCATGCGAGGCCTGCTGGTCATGACTTCCTCAAGAGATGTCCTTGCACGGATGGAACTGTGCAGAAGTCTGTTCATAGCTGATAATAATAATAATAATAATAAAAATCCTTAGAGGGGTCACTATAAATCATTAATCTTGTTTTCATAATTAAATCATTGCAAGGATAAGCAAAGTTAATGGCATCATTGGTTTGATTTCTTCGTGTATTTCAATAATGCAGGGAGTACAGCTTTTGGAAGAGAATAAGCAATTAAAACAAAAGGTAAGAACATGCATCGATGTTTTTATTTGTAAGGACATGAATATTATAATTTATTTTCTGTCAAGACTAAAATGGTGAGATAAAGCGAGTAATTTGGATTGGGATACAGATCGCAGCCGTTTCCAAGGGGAAAAAACCTGCCCTAGTGGATCTAGACACGGCAGTGCAGGAGGAAGGGATGTCATCGGAGTCTACTGCCAATGTTTGCAGCTGCAGCAGTGGCCCTCCCGTGGAGGATGATAGCTCTGATACCTCTCTCAAATTAGGGTGAACTAAATTATCTATAATAATATTGATTAAATTGCATGCAATTTTCTACCCCTTTTCTCTTCCCATCTTCTCTCTTCTGCTAGACTTTCAAGGATCCATGAAATGAATGCTTACATCACACTCGTATAGATTTTCTCCATATAAACGTGCTATAACGCCAGTATGAGGCAACTAGATGGTGTGTTGTGTTCTAAATTGAGTAACTGCTCAAAAAACTGCTTTCAGGCTGGCCATCTGATGCTGAAAGCTGGAGGAAAATGAACTGATCCAGTAGAATCTTGCGAGGAACGAAGATTCGGTCGCTTGAAGATCGACTTATCCCGGGAGATACCGGTATTTATATATATATGTATGAGTTGATGTGACAGTGAAAAGCGTACTGGTAACTGGTAAATGTTCTGGATTCGCTTTCTTCACCTGAAGAACTACTGTATCATGCTCTACTATATTCGTGATGTGTATGAAATCTAAAACTGAGAACATGTTCCCGGTAATCCAACATGGTCCTGAATAAATATACTGTGCATTGATGGAGAGCTGAAACGCGGGAGAACCTTTAAATGTTGTGATGACATTCAAGGCCTAAAAAAATCCGACCCTGGGATAATTTTTCTAGGTAAACATTGTTTAGAAATGTATTATAATAAGGTTTTATAATCTATTTAAAACTTGTTTATATGTTAACACATCAAAGTAAAATATTAAAAAAATAATTTAAATAAAAAAAACAAGTTTAATTTCAATTTCTTCGTGGTTTCCACATCAATCCAAATAGTGGGTGAAGATCGATTCGAGACTAGGCCTAATAATGCTGGAAAATAGCCTCTATATCAAGCCTGATTTATTTATTTATTTATTGTCTTCGGTGCTTTATATATTTATTGGTGACGTGGTTTTTTATGATCATGGAGCGTGCTAGATGGTGTTGTGGTATGTTAATACCAATATAACTACTCATCAATGTGCCTTGTCTCACAAGTTAATTTGACATTGATATATGTGCATTTTAATTAATTTGATTTCAATGAGTTGTTTTATATATAAGAAAAAAGTGATGGGCTAATGTAGACAATGTAATATATATAGGTATACATAGTAAAAACATGTATTAAAACTTTAAACATGATTGGATAAAGTAATTTATAACCCATCATTTGATAGCCATTGCCCCGACATTGTAAAAGAGGTTTCAAGCTTGGCAAAAATATCACCAGCCATTAATTCCCGAAAAATGTTAAAAAAGAAATACCAAATATCTACCATCTCATAACAAATTACAATATTTGTAAAAAAATATTCAATCGAGATGATGAAAATTAAAAATGACCTTGTCACTAGATTGGTAGCCCTTTTAACATGGTTAAGTAATATTCTTGTAAAATATAAATCCCCTACAACACCATTTCTACCATTTGATTATTGTATCCATCCTTTCATTGTGGCAATAAACATTCTAGAAAAGAATTGAGAGTAATAAAGATTTTGAGCATTTAAATTGATTGTATTTCTTTTAAATCAACATGTAAGAATTATTTTCTCAGTATAGGGTTTTTTAAGCATGGATTGAAAATAATCGATGGAATAAAAAACAACATAGTGCTGCGATGGCAAGGTAATACACACACACGCACACAATTAAGGTACATTTTTGTTTTATCATATTTATCATTTTATAGAGTCACTTAACATCTATCAAATCTTTACTAACATATCTAAATAACTATTTGATAAACATTGATTGTCAGTACATTTTAACTTTGACATGTGTTTGGTATCTAGGAAGAAGTTCTCGATTATATGGCACCACATAACCACTATCTAATTCGACATCATTTTCAAGGAAAAAATTAGTGGGGTAATTTTATTGCTTGTAATAAACAAAGCTATTATTATCTCACTCAAAAGGTCATGTAATTGATTTAGGGCAAGGTTTGGAGAAATGATTTATTTACATGCATAGAACATTTGTATTTACAAAGGTCATACATATGGGTTTGGATGACCCAACATGCTTTTAAAGAAAAACACGATGGTTTGTTGGTTGAGAAAAAATAAAAAATATACTATTTATTGTTAATGAATCATATCACTCAAAAGTTTAGGCTATTGGGTGAGACTTTATAATATACTTTATATTATTTTTTAACATTGTCTTAAAGTAAAAACTTTTTGGGTTTAAAACTTACACATAAATCCATACTAACTTGTGGTTATTTTTATATCGAATAAAATGAGAGAAGATAAAATTCAAATTCATGACCACTGGATCAGCAAGATTCTGATACCATGTCAAATAACTATCTCACCTAAATAGTTAAGTTACTAGGTGAAGTTTCAAAATATCATTTATATTATTTTAACATTTATTTCTTTTCAAAAACTAAAAATTATAGTTTGTTTCATGTAGTTTTCAACCACCGGAAAGGTAGTTGAAATTTTGGTCTATGGTTTTTTGTTTTAATTTTTTTCACCAAATAAACATCCCTATTATCATATAAATAAATCAATCTTTCAACTTAAATCACTTCCTAGATATTTCAAAAAACAAAATCAAAATGGAAAAACGAATATTGAACTATCTTATAGTAAATTTTATAACCCGTGTCATCTAGATTTTTTTTGGTCACCGGATTATAAAAGACATCAAACAATTTTTTACATATGATTTGAATATTTGAAACATTAAACAATCAACTTACACAATCAAAAACTTTAGGAATTAATTATCTATTAGGTAACTCATACTAACAATATCACCTAAAAAATTAGGTTTTAAGTGAGATTTTAGAATATAATTTATATCATCCTGTAACTTATTCTCTCAAGTCAAAGACTTTTTGAGTTTAAAATTTATACACAAACCCACTCTACTTTACATGTGATTTTTATCAAATATAATAAGGATCACAAGATTTGAACTTGTGACTGTTAGGTTAATAAAGTTCTGATACTATAATAAAAAATCATCTCACATAAAATCTTAAATTTTAAGTGAGACCTCAAAATATGATTTATATTATTCTCTAACAGCTCAAAGATATGAGCTTGAGACTAAAAATTTTATTTTCCATATGATCACATTTTCAAGTCCTATTATCATTAATATAATGATCTATTAAATAATTATATAATTGTTAATTTAAGAATTTATTGAATTAATCTAATTGTTACACGATAAACATTTATATATATAAAAAAAGATTTTAGAGTCGAACTGACTCAATACATCAAACAATTTTTACTTCTTTGAGCAGAAAATCATTTCGTCACTTTCCTAACACAACACTCAAACAGCACGCGCTATTAGTACGTTGGAAAGACCCCTTTGCCATCAGGATTCAGACATCAGATCCCAACGAAAACAGAACTCCCATAGATTAACGCGTGGTTTTCATTCGCTTAGTTGGAGATCCGAACTCTAACAAATAACATTTAATATTTTCTCCTAGCTAGCCGGTTGCCGTTCCCAATTGGCGTATAATTTATCTTTGCAAAACTTAGGTCTCTCTTCGATTCAATAAATTAAAAATCCGTACTAAAGACTCAAGAGCGTCCGGGTCTCGGAAAAACCTCTCAGATTAGCCGACTCCTTTATTGACTCGCTCGCTTTTGATAGCGATCTCTCTCGGTAGCGACGATGAAGAACGGACTCGGAGTCTTCGACTTCAAAGAAGAAAACGAGATAGCTGAATTAGCAGCTGACAAAGTCATAGGCAAGTTCAAAAACCCTAGTCTCGGCAATCCCTCCATTTCCAAGTATCAGTTTCTCGAATGCGGTACTTACATTCAGTTTTTATTTCCTTTTAATGGAAAATTATAGTAAAAATCATGTAATTGAAGAAGGAATTAGTTTGCCGTGGTACTGATATTGTATAGCGGGAGTTCGAATTATTTAGGGAGGTTTTTGTTTTTCTGATTGAAGAAAAAGTAGAATTTGTGCGCGCTTATAGTCTTGGGAGATTAGTTTTAGGCTTGATGTTACTGATTTTTGTTAACTGTGTGTTCCAGTTGCCCAGGAATTTGATGTTCCTGAAAATGAATCCGGCAGTTTAGTTTGTGTAGATGTCGATACTACTGGCTGTGATCAAGCTGATGCATGTATTCAGCCCGGAACTTTCAGAGACGACTTAATCACCGATGAAGGAAATTCTGGTTCCGTTGATGTATCCCAATTCACTTCTTTAAGTCATGATCAAGGCTTTTGTTTTCGGGTGGATGATTTTGAGTCCAAAAGGCTTTTCAGTGAACATGAGACAATAATTCCATGCCATGAAGCACCTTTGCCCGGGGAAAGCCAGTTAAACCGTGGTTTCAGAGACTCTCCACGGTCCAGTGTATGTTGACTTCCCCCGTGTCTGATGGGTTATGTTTTCAATCATGAAATTGATTATGAAGTCTTGCTTTGCTTTGTTTGGAAATTCTACAGAGTGAGGCTGTTGATGAGAAATTAGATGTTGATGACCACTCGGAGGATTGTTCTCCATCAAGCCCCACTCCTGATATTACAGAGGCTAGCGGTATTTTCTCATGATTTCAATTACTTGATATTGTGTTATCTCTGGGGGTTTTCTTTTTCTTTTTCTTTTTTAACTTACTGTGGTTTTCTACATGATTACAGTTATTTTAAATGGCCCCACACCAACCAATTGTTTCAGCTACTCAGAATTGGTACAAGATTTTCTGTCATAACTTAATTAAGTTTATATTGAATCAGAAATGAGACAGGTTTCTATTAAGTTTAGCCTGTATTTGATATCCTGTATCATACCTGCTTTAAGGTGTTCAGTGACGTCAGTCACTTAGCAATTATAGGTTTTGTGATTTTACTCTTCTCTTAAACAGCTGTCTAGGTTGTTGTTCCTGTGTTTTTTTCTTGAATTAGCTTATATGCTCTCCAACCTCATACCAAGACTCCTATTTGAGTGTTATTTGTTGTTTGAGTGTCTTGGACACTGAAGGCTAATTCGTTTAGCTGCTATTGGTTGAAATTACAAAGCTTTTTCGGTGGCTATTCCACCTTTTTGGTACTGTATTCAGGTTTTGTTTCCTCTTCTACTTGTTAAGCTATGCTAATTGCATTTTGTAAAAATGACTAACCATTTACTATTGAACCTCATACATGTGCTTCATGTTTTAAAATCATCCATTTCATATTTACTCATTTTATGTATGCTGCTCAATCAGCAAGATGGGTGCTAGTTCAGTTGTGTACATTTTTTAAAAAGATTTTTCAAGATTACTAATTACGTGTTTTTTGTGTGAATTGCAGGGGGGAATTAATCTTGTTGTTGACTATGCTGTATACCGGGGAAAATATTGTTCTGGGTGTTTGGTGACGTTCTCTTATGGTGGTGTTAAAATAAACAGTGCAAATGAACATGGAGATGAAGGTCCCTTTAGCTTCGAAGCGGGAATTGATGACATTGTTACTATTGAGTCTCAGAATCTTCAAAGGGTAAGTTTTAGCTACCTTATTGGAATATAACGTGTGCTATTTTAGCATACCTAGTAAGTTGTATTTATTATGTGTGCAGTTTGGAACTGTAACAATTAAGCTTCACATACTTTCAAAGGATGCAGTACAAGCTGATACCACACGTGGCATGTCAGGTTAGTAGCCTTGTAGTGGTTTGGTGCTTCATATATTGTTTTCATGTGTTTTTGAATTTTATATAATAGTCTGAACATAGTCATGAGCTCAATATTGGGGCAATTCACATGAGCAGCCAGGAGTATTTTAAAGTTCCCCAGCTAATTGCTATTCTAGCATTGCAGAAACTACATATGAACGCAATATTGCAAATTTGTGAAATTGGTGATGCATGTACAGTGGATTTGCCTCAATATTGAGCTCATTGATCTGATGAGTAGCAATTTTTTTTTTGTATGATTATATCATGCACAAGTAAAGTTCCGTGCTCTATTGAGATTAGTGATGCTGAGTTTGTTAATATGTCATTTTCTGCTGAAGAAAATATTGTATTAACTTCAATATTTAATCTGGTTGGTTTCTGGAAGGTGCCTCTGTTTTTGTTATATGGATGCCAAGTCTCATAATTTGCTAATTTTGTTTGTCGGTGTAGGTGTGGAGGAGTTGGAGGTCACAATTGTTGAGCCAAATTGGTCTAGGAAATGGGAAGAGATTACATCTTTAAACATGAAGTACTCGGCTCTACTGAGCGTTATACATGAGTAAGTTCACTGAATTGCTGCCATATGATGTTATTTGTTGCAATTTAGCTTTCATTTAATTTATTGTGCTTCATGCTTAAATTGCTCTTGGAGGCTTTTGCCAGTGCCTCCAATGAAGGTACTATTTTACTCATTAAATAACTTCTTTTGCTTTCCATACATAGTGCCAGTTGATACTGGCTAAAAACTTGCTTGTTGCTTGGACACAATTGAGTACTTATCCATCCTGTTGGTATACTAAAATTACTAAGCTCAAGGATAGAAAGATTTGTGTTTGCTAAATGTTGTGGAATTCTGGCTTGGCAGCAGTCTCTTCTCTCTCTCTCTCTCTGTTTTTATCTGGTGAATTTGTTTTTGCTGCCCTGTCATTTTATCATTAAACTTCTCTTGCCTTTTCTTTTCTTCACTTGCTTTCAGTACGGATATTGCAATGGATGGAGGAGTGGACTTCCTTCAACAGAGGCATTATTTCCCAAGGTAAGTAATAGCCCCCTTGGTGTTGAGCAATGAAATGTATATCTTAATTCTCTTGCCACCCTGCTTCAATGCATCTGCTGGTTACAGATCCTGTTGTGGTTTCATGTCTATATTCACTTATGGATTAAACTGCATTAAAATTATGCAAGTTAATATCAGTTATATCCTGGGGTTGTTTTTATTGTTTATGAAGGAAAATAAGTACCATAGTTCCTGATCTTTCCTACAATATTAAGATTCAGTCAAAATAAACTCATTTTTGGTTTTGTGGGACAGTTTTTTTTTATCTATTGCTGATAAACATATTAGTGTTGGTCATTAAAGCAGTAGGCGAGTGACTCTTGGGCTCAAGTGTTCTTTCTTCTTTTCTTCCACCATGTAAACATTTATTATTGTCCCAGAAGATTTAAATGCAAGCTCTCCCATTGACCTCCAAATGAAGTGTGCTTTTGAGATAATGTCAATATGAAAACTGTGTAAGAAAAACTTGACAGAGTTTTTCAACTGAGTTTCATCTGCATTGTAGTTAGTGCTTTTACATGAAGGTTCTGGACTTTTATTTCGAAACCAATAATATTTGTTTTTATTTGTGTGCTTGTGCACTGTGTGCATACTCATTGTTTTCTAATCCTCTGAGAGATGTTCTTTGCCTCCTTTGCACCAGTGGGATATGTAAATCTATTGCTGTTAGTACAAACACAAGCTGTAGTTGTTATAGTAAGTTATTGAATAATCTTGGTACTTGCACAGTTTTGATGTGGAGTTTGAAGATGTTATCTACCCAAAAGGGGATTCAGATGCAGTTTCCATCGGCAAGAGAGATGTTGATCTATTACAACCAGAGACTTTCGTCAATGATACAATTATTGATTTTTACATTAAGTAAGTCTATGTTATGCAATGATTTCTTTTAGTTGCAACCAGTCCATTTCTAGTCCTTGTGATGTAAAGGTTGTGTCACGTAACTTGTTCCAGTGAGATAGTTTTGAAAAGAAACGAGGATCAAGTTCTTGCATGCTTTTTTTTATATTATTATTATGTGCATCTCTATTACTATTTCATACTCCCACATTTGTTAGAATTTGCTATGGCTTACAATAATGGGGTTTTTTTCTGATTTTTTTTTATCGGTTCGCAGGTATTTAAAGAATCAGATTCCACCTGAGGAAAAGCACAGATACCATTTTTTCAATAGCTTTTTCTTTAGGAAGCTTGCTGATCTTGACAAAGATCCATCCAGTGTGAAAGATGGCAGAGCTGCTTTTTTACGCGTTCATAAATGGACCAGAAAAGTGGACTTATTTGGAAAAGACTACATTTTCATCCCTGTAAATTTCAAGTAAGAAAATAGTTAAAATAACACCTTTCTCTTACAACGTGATTTCATTCATTTGCTTGTGTAATTTGTATGCATGTTTTAATTACAGTCTTCACTGGAGTCTATTAGTCATATGCCATCCTGGTGAAGTAGCTGGTGTGAAAGGTAAGTTCTTGGTGGAATGCTTGATGTTGTGTGGTGATCAGCCTTGTGTTTATATGTTTGCATCAAATTTCAGATGAAGAGACAGCAAAAACTGTCAAAGTACCATGTATTTTGCACATGGATTCTATCAAAGGAACTCATGCAGGTCTCAAAAATCTAGTTCAAAGGTATTACTTTTTGTACTTGTTTGTACCTTTTTGTTTGACAGCATTTTTGCACGTGCATATTTCTGGACACATTGGTGGGAAATGAAGAGGAACAACAATGGGAATTAGTATTTGATTATTTTTGAATTTCAATATAGCATGACTGCTAAAAAAATAGAGTTATCATACTATACTGAATTTTCTAATAATCAAATAGTAATTCCCAAATTCCTGTTGTTGTCCATTTTCACTCCCCGTCACATTGAAGGTGACATGTTGCTTCAATTTGTCATGCAAATTCCCAATTGTCAATTTGTCGGTTACACATGGATAAACCATCATGTTGCCATGGTATTTTTTTTTCAAATGTCATCTTCCTCATTTATAACTATACAAGTTTTATGGCACCTCTCTCTCTCACTCATTCGTTCTTTGTTATCCTTTTCCTTGGTTATTTATATGTTCATTTCATTCTCTGAAATGACAGTTATTTATGGGAAGAGTGGAAACAGAGGCAGAAGGACACATCAGAAGATGTGTCTTCACAATTCTTGAATTTGCGGTTTGTCCCTCTTGAGGTATTTGCTTAGTCTTGGTTAATAAATTTAACTACTTCAGAATGTATCACTGCAGAACAGTTCCAATAGAAGCTGTCTTTAGTTATCTGGGCATAAAGAGAAGGGAAATGTGAAGGGGGTTTATTTCACACGTCTTTGTTGCACATACATTATAGATCATGATCTACCTATAGTATAAATAGCTAAATCAGATGACCAAGTGTATGGAACTGTATGTGCTCTCTTAAATGGGATATGATATCTAGTAAATGGATGAAAGTATTTTCATGGATTAGGTTTCATTGAGCTGAAGTTCTTTTCTAGCATTATATAAGGTGGCATGTTGTGTGTTTAGAATTCACAATCCATCTATAAATGAAAATATCATTACAAGTATAATCTGACTGCAAAATATTTTGGGATCTGTTTGTTTGCTCGTCATTTTCCAGTAAATCAGATCTCATTGAAAGTTGTTGCCTAACGATATAATATTACTATGATGCTTAAAAATTCATTAAAGAAAAGACAATTTTGTATTGCTCTTTGTGATAAGATAGTGTGCATTTGTGCAGTAATTTGCCGCATATTTATGCTATAAGCTTCAGCCTGTATGTTTGTCTGACACATGCTTTTATGATCTGGTTGGGTTTGTGTACTGTGATTGTTCTTACATTTTGTTCATGTTCATATCAGCTGCCACAGCAAGAAAATTCATTTGATTGCGGTCTGTTCCTGCTTCACTATCTGGAGCTGTTTTTGGTTGAGGCCCCTTTGAATTTTAGCCCATTCAGAATAAATGAGTTCAATAAGTTTGTAAGTCCATCCCATCAGATTTTTCTCTGAAAGATATTACATTTCTATTCTTCCAAAGCCAAGGGTCTGACCATGGTAGAAAGTTGCATTGAATTCTGCAAGATATTGGATGGAAATCCTGGCAATACATGGAAGGAGTTATATTGCCCCTAAGCCTGAACTATGCTGATAAATAACCCTTTTTTGTTAATTTATGTAGCAAAGCACCCTGAAGACCTCAACATTTTTATTTTAGACACAGACTGTTTTACTTGAATATTGATACCGTAATTGATCATTTGTTTTTTCAGCCTTTCATATGTTTAGTCATTCACAGTTACTTTCCTTTTCTTGATTTTTCTTTCAACGAACAGCTTAATGGGGACTGGTTTCCTCCTGCTGAGGCTTCTCTCAAGCGTACTCTTATCCAGAGGCTAATTTCGGAGCTACTTCAAAATTGTTCTCGGGAAGTTTCTTCTGGTGGTTGCAACGATGTACCTCATTCTGATTTTTCAGAAATGAATGGGAAAGAGTCTGGATTAGGGCTTGTTTCAGAGAGATGCACACCTGCTGGAGCTTGTCATGTTAATTTATCAAGTTCTGATCCTGGTCAGGGAATTGAAATTACTCTATTGGAAGCATCTTCTATGAGGAATTCTCATTGTGTTGATGATTCTGGCTTAGTTCTCAGGGAATTTTTTGAGCCAGGAGTTGCTGCCGGATCATTACTTGCACAGTGTCCATCCTTTGACCAGTCATCGTCTTATTACCACCTTAATGATGCTATGTTGCAGATAGAGGTATTGACCTTATCCATTGCTCCAGCTAAATGGTTTTGTAAGCATGCAATTTACAATGCTTTCTTTTTGTCAGTTGAAAGTGGAAAAAAATGTCTGCCAACAGTCTCTTGATTGTTTATGCATGACACCTTTTTTGGTTTTGCAGCGGGATGATACAGAAACTGGCGAGCAGTTTGCGTATTTCCCTTCTGGAGAAGCTGTTTTTCAGCAAATTGCAGGAATACCTCCTCAGGATAGTTCTATATCTTGTTCTTTTAGAGGCTTTGGGGCTGATGATTCCTGGAATCCAGGGATTTCTTTGCAAGCAGATGACAATGATTCATCTTCAGAAACATCAGACTCTGCCTCTGATGATTCAGATGTAGGAATCGTTGAAAATTGTCCAGTTAAAGAGGATGTAGGTCTATGCCAGAAAGAAAAATTTGATCAACAAGCATCTTCTCTGATGGATAACATGGAGTGTTTGACAAGCAGCCTTGCTGCAGCCTCTTGTGACATGCTTGAGAATTCTAACTTTGGAGCAGTACAAAACATTGAAGCTAGTGAGGACACTCACAGGGTTGATGATGGCAATGAGAATGTCAGCCTCGCCTCTTGCGAGGAGAATTTCTCAGCACCACTGCAAGAGGACCGCAACTTGGTAGAGAATGTGTTGCATCAAGATTCCGAAAAGGCAGAGGTCACTCAGGATGATATGCAAGCAATGGATGGTATACATAACCTTGAAGGTATTGATGACACTGACAGGATTGGTCATGGCAATGAGAGTGGTAACCTTGCCTCGTGTCAGGAAAATTTCTCCGCGTCATTACCAGAAGACCATGCTTTGGTAGGCAATGGATTACATCAAGATTTGCAAAAGACCGGGGCCACAGAGAATGATATGCAAACGTTTGGTGGTAATATGATATCAGAAGAATCAGATGACCAGCAAGCTGCAAAGAGGCCCAGGCTTACCCCTCCCCATGAAGTCGATGGAGAGATCACCAGAAGCGCGTCAAAGGATCTGCATTTGTAGTTTAGACTGAAGATGGAAATTTCCCTCTTACTTTGCGTACTTATAATTGTTTCCTGGGATCTCACTAGATGATGAATCAATCTGTGAATAGTGTGTCATGTCTCTATATTGACAATAACTGGTGGACGGCTGTAGGGGAATTGTTTAGGTGCAGTTACTGTCATGGTTATTGTCAAAATTGCTTTGCCATTTCGTTTCACTTCGCTCATAAAGTAAGTTTCAACCATATACAACTGGAAACTCTGTGGAAAAGGTTGCTTGTGACTGAATCTGAATCTACGTGTTCTTGTAGCTAACCAGCAAAAGAGCAGTGATTTCATCGGTCGCTGTTATTATGTCTAAAAGTAATGTAGATCTCTACTCGAATGGGCATAACTAAAATTAGTAAATTGGCCGGATCGTATTAGGTTCAACAAAACGAGAACATATATTCCTTGTGCAAGTACATAGGCGTCTTGATTAAGGAAAAAAAAACGAAAGGGTTTCCTTCCACGTTATCAGTCTGTGTTTGAACCTAAAGGTAGATTTTGAAAAACAATTTCTGAGATGTAGTTTTTTTTATCGATTTTATTTTAAAATAATTTATTTAATTAAATATAAACATGAGATGAAATTGATAATTTAGTTTTTATAGTTAATTATTGCTATTTGATTTGTTATTTTTACTATTGATATTTTTATTTATATCATTAAATCAATCAAGCTTATTGAATTAAGTCAAGTTCCTGGGTTTTAAATTTTTTATCTGCTTCTTTAAAAGCACTAGCTTCACTTCAACATTATTTCTTAGCATTAAAAAAAACAAGTCGGATTCTATATAATGCGAGCCAACAAGCTATAGCTCGAAAGTAATAATTTGTGTTTCAAATTGACATAGCAATTATGATCAATGATACATGTTAAGAATTATTTTAAAAACTCATAAATTAATTTTTTCTTTTATGATTTTAAAAGAAGTCATTATAAATTACCATAAAATAGATACGTTTAATTAATATATTTTACTTTTATTTGCATACTGGATTCTTGGGCCGAGCAACTCCTTACCTCTTATCACGATCAATGATGGGCCGTGGACGTGACTTTGAATCGTGGATTCACAACGAAGAAGACATGTCATTTGGGCAATACAAGACGCGTCACTTGCGGCCTCAACCCAAAACATTAAAATCCAGCAGCTTTCCCATTTTCCCGCAACCAAACAGTTACCGGCTGACCATTCACCTGTGAAATCGAATCGGAGAGCGAAGTTAGCTTCAGATTTCTGAAACCGAATTTAGAAACTGGAATCGGGTAACATATGAAGATCCATCACCAGAATCAGTCACAGCGAATGCCTTTTGCTGTGCTTTTCGTCCTTCTTCTACCCATTTTATCTCCCCATCTCTTCAGCCCATTGAGCCGATCCTATCCTTCTCTCTTCTCCGTACGCCCTGCTTTCTATTGACAACATTTTTTATATCTCTCTGTGCTTGTATTAATCTGTAAAGTCGTTGCATTTTCAGGAGTGGAATGCACCAAAACCTAGGCATTTGCCTCTACTGAAAGCTGCTTTAGATCGCCATGTTGTAAGTGTGTGCCCCCTCTTTTATTCTCTCTTAAAATTTGTCTAGAAACCCTCTTGTTTGCAGTTTGTCACATTTTCAATCGATCTTTTTGTTTAGCCTGTTGGGGAAAAGAATGAGCTGTGGTCTCCTTTGCCCTACCAAGGTTGGAAGCCTTGCATTGAACCCACCACGATTCACAGTAAGCATGAACTGTCTAGTTAAAACAATAAACCAGTTTTTTTGCCAATTAAATTACGAAATACATGAGAAAATACAATTTCTAACAAGGGTTCTTATATTTAATGTTATTCAAGCATTGCCAACAAAATCCCAAGGCTATATCCAAGTGTTTCTTGATGGAGGGTTGAACCAACAAAGAATGGGAGTAAGTAACTGAATTCCCAGAATACATGTCTGTTTTTTCTCTCCTTTTCAAATCCATTTTGTGAAAAAATGACTGATCCTTACAGTGATTTCTCGTTCTTGTTACTAAAGATATGTGATGCTGTCGCTGTTGCCAAAATACTGAATGCAACACTTGTGATCCCACACCTTGAGGTGAATGCTGTTTGGCAAGATACAAGGTATTTTGCGAGTAAGCTACCTTTGCAACCTCTCTTGCATTCTATATTCTTGTAGAAATTCGAGACCTTAAAGTGAATATGTTCCTGCACGCAGTTCATTTGGGGATATATTTGATGTGGAGCACTTTATCGATACCTTAAGTCATGATGTTGCAATAGTTAAAGAGCCACCCAGTGAGTACTCGTGGAGCTCAAGAGAGTATTATGGTACAGGCATACGAGCCACTAGAATCAAAACAGCACCTGTCCATGGTTCAGCTGACTGGTATCTGGAAAATGTATTGCCTGTGCTGCAGAGGTTAGTAAATTTTTTATTAAATTGTTTTGAGGACCCCGGTGATTTTATTGTCAGAGTTAAAAGAAAGCCATTCCTCGTAATTTATTGAATCTGTTGGTTAATTATTTAAAATCCTGTTATTCTTCTCTTATTAATTTATTTTTCTTTTATTCATGGTCTTTCTACTGTAGTCCTTGCAATTTGATAACTCTAATTTCAGGCATTCTTTAGTAAACTTATATTCACAAAGGAAAAGAATTGATGAATAGCTAGGTTGGCGACCAAGGGGTTTTTTCGAAATAAAAAACAAGTGGAGCATTGTGGCTTGCTTTATGCATTGATTACTAGGCGTCATTTGGTTTGAAGAGCCACATGACAATTAAAACTATTGTGCTTTATTATAAGCTTCCTCTACTTTCAATTTCGTTTTTGCATTTTTAAGCTTTTCTGCCTAAATTCAGTTGAATTATCTTAGTTCATGATTTGAACAGGCAAATATGTAACCCTGTCAGTATATCTTCAATTTACTGCACTGCGTCGATTCTTGCTCAGAATTGAATTATAATGTTGCAGTTATGGAATTGCTGCCATTGCCCCATTTTCTCACCGCCTGGCTTTTGACAAATTGCCCACAAATATCCAACGCCTTCGTTGTAAAGTCAATTTTCATGCACTAGCTTTCGTTCCTCATATCAGAGTGCTTGGAGATACACTCATTAATCGTCTCCGCCATCCTTTTGGAAAGTTTCATACCTCTGGAACTGAGTTTCTAAAAGAGACGATGAATGATACTGAATCAGAGGGATCTGGAAAGTTTGTAGTGTTGCATCTTCGCTTTGATAAGGTATGTCTTCAAATCTTTCAAATGACAGACAGAAACTTTTCATATTTGGATTCTGGAAACTCTTTGGACTATTAAAGGAGATAGTTGCGGAATTGGACACTTTTTTTTTGGAAGTATGAACTTTCTTGCACTCCATTGTTTGTAAATGTACATACATACCTCGATAGCCTTTAAGAAATCTAAAAACTGTTTGTTGAAAGAAGTGTTTGTTGATCATGCACTGTCACATAAAGCCTGCATCTACCAATACATTATAATCACCCATCTTGATGATTGCCTTTGATTACTTTCGCATACTGTTTGTTTGTTACTCTAGAGTTTCCTTTTAAAACAAGCATGTTTTTCAATAGTTCTTACCCTAACCTGATCCCATTCAGGACATGGCTGCTCATTCATCATGTGATTTTGGTGGGGGTAAAGCTGAAAGACTTGCTCTAGCAAAATACCGTCAAGTGCTTTGGCAGGGAAGAGTTTTAAACTCTCAGTTCACTGATGAGGCATTGAGAAAACAAGGGCGTTGTCCATTGACTCCTGAAGAGATTGGATTGCTGCTAGCAGCTTTGGGCTTCAGCAACAGCACCCGTCTCTACCTTGCATCACACAAGGCTAGTACTGTACCTTCTCTCTTGGAAATTGGGAAGCTTTAAATTTATTTCAGGGCTCACAATTTAGTATTGTATGTTGATTATCAACTGCCTTGCTGAAATAATATACTTTGCTCTCCTGTGAGAATTTAACAATTGGAGGGATGCCATTTTCAGGTTTATGGTGGCGAAAAAAGGATCTCTGCTTTAAAGAAATTATTCCCCCTTATGGATGATAAAAAGAGCCTTGCCTCTGCAGAGGAACTGAAAAGGGTTGATGGCAAGGCATCCTTGTTGGCTGCAGTTGACTATTATGTGAGTTTGCAGAGTGACATCTTTATCTCTGCTTCTCCTGGAAACATGCATAATGCTTTGGTAAGAAGAAAAGTTCCCTGTTGATTTATATCTATAAGCATTTTCTATTTAAATAAAACCAAAGTATTTCTTGAAGATCATTAGATGGTATTAAGTACAATCCATATCATGAAAGGAACTTCTGCAGTACCACAAGTAGCATTTAACCATGATGCACAACTTTGGATTTTATTTGAATATTGTGGTGCAATATGAATTCTGTCGACCAAAAGGTGACAAGGTACTTCTATTATCAGGTTGGACATAGAACTTACCTAAACCTGAAGACCATAAGACCGAACATGGTGATGTTGGGCCCGCTTTTCCTGAACAAGAGCATGGAATGGCCAGAATTTCAGCATGCGGTTCTCAGTGGGCATAAAAGTAGACAGGGGCAGATCAGGTTGAGAAAGGAGAGGCAGTCGATATATACATATCCTATCCCTGACTGTATGTGTCAGTCGTAGCTGGGATGGGTGCTAAATTTTGATATTGCGTTTTTGTAGGCATTGATATCCCAGTAAACCCTGTTCGTGGCTTGTACATTCAAATGTTTATATGTAATTTAATTTCAGATTTTCTCACAGCTTCTGATGATTTGCGTTTAGTCACGTTGTAAAAGAAAGGGCGGTGATTTCAATTTAGCCAATTGGAATAGCATCATCTAATGGTGTTCCATTATGAAAAGCCATGTTTGAAATTCTGAAAATCAGGACGAATTACACGTATGCCAGGCGGCCATGTCCAAATGACGTTGAACTCGAAATCGTAAGTCATTGTGGTTGATTGATAATAAATTTGTTTACCTGTAGAAACTGTGATTGCTTGAGATGATTGGTCTGCAAGATACATTAATCTGATTTCCTTAAGCCAATCATCCAATATGAAGATGATATCTCAGGAATTTAAATATAATTCCTTTAGCTGAAACAGAGGCGAGTATCCACTGTCAATACCTATTCCCTCCCTTTCCTCAATTTTCCCCCGATTTTTTTTTTTTTATCATTTACACATATAGGCTACTAATAATGACAATGAACTGCATGCCGCCAGCTTTAAAAACACAGCTGCCGCTTTCTTGCCTAAATTTAATGGTTAAAGAGGGCATATTCTACACAAGCATCTGGTCACCTTCATCCTGCTAATCGCTTTGTGAGGTGCTAGAAACTCTCCCGACTTTCGTTCTTATCCTTGCCAGAAGGAGATGATCCTGCATTATGCCTGGCAGCCAATTCCTTCGATTCTAAAGGGGAAGGAGATGAATCCATTTCTTCCTCAATTGGAAGAGTTCGTTTCGAGCCTTCCAAAGCAACACCAAGAACAATGTTCTCCTCCAATGAAGGTGTGGTCATTAATGGCGATGCAACAGATCTCTCAATATCCTGCTTGGTCTGTGAAATGACAGGATTCTCAGTTCTTTCACTGCCAGATTCTGTGTAAGAAACTGAGGACCCCTCAGGCGCTGCTCCATTAGAGGTTATGCATTCAGAATCCGGTCCCATTGTCTCCTGCCATCTATCCCCTGTATTTCCATTAGACTGCAGTGCTCCAGGACTGTTTTTAACTGAATTATCAGGCATTGAACTGATAAGTTGGGGATCAGATGCCGAGACAGCTAGGACCTTAGAGTTTGTGCTGAGATTGGAGGTAGATTTTGCAATGACCTTATCTCCTTTTGAATCAACCGGCATTGATCCAGCCTTATTATCTGCTTTCACCTCTGATACCAGGGCTGCTTCATCAACCTTTACATCTTTTTCCTCATTAGCATGAAGTGGACGATTTGAAGCTTTAACTTTATCTTCACCATTAATTTTATAAGAGGGCTCGATCAGCAATAATGGACGGTTAGCAGTGGCTCCAGAACGTGTGAAAATGGTGTCAGAAAATGGCACATTCTCCAAATCAGCCTCGCTGTTTATTTTCTGAACTGTACGAATGGGTGTGGCAAGCTTAGCACGATGATGACTGATAACTCTAAGAAGGTCCAAGAACACTGCTTCCTGTACCATTCCATTAACAATAACAGGTCAGTTTTGCTTCAAGTACTAAGATAGAGAAGATCAGCAGTCACCCTATCCAATATGGTTGATCTCTCGTCCATCAAATAAAACAATATATCCTTCAGAAATAGACACATAATCACAGAGTGGCTAGGCTCTAACAGTTGCAACATAGATACAATAGAGAAAATATTAACAATAGCAACGGAAATAAACTATTTGTCATCATAGCCAATAATATCTGAAATCACATTTAAGTATCAATAAAAAACTAGTCTTACCTTTACGCACAGGTACTCTTCAAAATGCGAGGTTTTCACAAAGCATGAAACCAATATCTGCATCAGAAAAACATTATGACAAGGCAAAAGGGATAATTTTGTGTTTCTAAATAAGAAACCCATAATAAACACATCCACAAAGCGCACACTGTTGAGATAACCTAAAGATAATATCAAACATTTGGAGGATATGGTCAACTATGTGCCTTTTAAAACATTACAGGTGATTATGCAGAAATAGCAACCTCGAGATGTAAGAGTTCTAATAGATCTCTTTTTTCTCGAAGAAAACAAATTATATATTTCAGTTGATTCATAATTGAGATCTAGGAAACTTCAGGATTAATTATTTTTCCCAAGCTCCGCCAATCATTGACACTGCTTGACATTCATGAGCCAGTAAAAACATCATTTCAGAAGGATTGATGCAAACTGATGAAATCCAGAAATCCAAGTCACTAGACACGTCATGTGTTTGACGCACTATAAATTGTACAATCACAACAAAAAAAGAAATTTCACTAACAAAGATAAATTAATCAAAAGGAAGGCCAAGGAAAAAATTATCATTATCTCTTTCCAGAGGCCACTTCAACTTTCTTGCTAGGCTTTCATTATAAAAGCAGGTGCAAGCATCTCAACTCAGAAGAAATATAATGCAAATAAAGCCTTACCATAAGAGCTTGATTCTCTGGATTGATATTTTCCAGGAAAACTCTTCTGTGCAACCTTTGCTGCTCAATTTGCGGATTTTTGGCCAAAACTTTCCGCATATCAGCTACAATATTCTGCACGTAGAAAATGCAGCGCCTATCTTATATCCTCCTTTCAGATCAAAGAAGCAGCAAATGGTACTAGATTGTTACATATATTTACAAGCAGGTAAACTGATATTGCTCCTCACATTAATTTTCTTGACATCTAAGTGACTGATGGCAAGGTGGGTCTTGATGCGCCAATGAGTCTTCTGGCTAAGATTTCTCACAATGCTCACACTGAACTTGTGGTTTGGAATGTGAACAGCTTCACGATCATCACCTCTTATAATTGTTGGTGACCACCAGCCCACATGCTGGAACAGTATGAGAATTTAATTAAATAAAAAACAATAAATGGTTAAAGCATCTAGATTTCTTCTCTCTTTTGCAGAAAGGAATCAAATCATTGATTCCTATTTCAGTTTAGATGAAGTTGACTGAAGAAAAAATAATATGCATATACATGAAATGTTCTGAATAGTCATAATCATACTCCCTATTTTCCTGCTTCACGATGAGAGGAAGGAGAAAAGGACAAACCTCAACAGTACCAGAAACTTCGTAGCCTTCAATTTTTGTCTGAATCCATTCATTCAAAACAAATGGCCGTGTAGCATGGATCATTACACTTGAAAGGAAATTCGTAAATATCTGAATGCACAAACCAATGAGGTAAGTGAAAATCCATTTAAGGTCAAATAAAATCACATGATGTATCTTCAATATTGGAATCCACGGTGAGTGATTCTAAAACTGCAGTGAGTTGTCACAATGATATGCCTAGTAAGCGATAATTTACCTCTCGACCAGCAAGTGTGAGCAACACTGTACCAAGTCCTCCAGCTGTGAGCCACTTTTGTGTAGAGAAACCTAGCAATTCCATGAACAAAGATACAGCAGCAATCCAGACTGCAGTATAAACAGCTTTTCCAGCAAAACTAAAGCCCATCTGCCAAAGCAAGAAAAAACTACTTTATTTACTCACTTAAATCCCAAGCGACCTCTTTATAGATAAATTTATAATCACGTGAGTCTTATGCAAAACATTCCCTACAAAACAAGTGAGTCAAACACAACATTGATGTGTTACCTATAACAAATAGAAATATGATGTGCTATAAAACATGATAGCTTTCAAGAGATTGGCAGGCATTCCAACATTTGGAAATTATGGCATGATCGATAGAAAAAGAAGCAACTTGAACTGGTTATTATGGGAACTCGATGAAAGGTGAGCTTATGTATTGGCTTGAGATACATTGTCATCTGGCTAAAAATTGGATCTCATTGATTCCAAGAATTGAATTATAAACCACTTCAAGAAACACAGTTTCAAAGTGTTAAGAAACCATCTCACCTAAAAGCTTAAGCTTGTAGGTGAGGCCCCATAATATGATTATTTTATACTCTAACACACACCCTCAAGTGAAAACCCTTTGGGCTTGAAACTTGCACAGGCCCATATTGCCTTGTGCTTGATTTTTCTATCAAATAGAATGGGGATGGTGAGATTCGAACTCGTGACCGCTGGGTCAACAAGGCTATGATACCATGTTAAGGAACCATCTCACCTAAAAGCTTAAGCTTGTAGGTGAAGCTCCATAATATAATTATATTATACTCTAACACAAAGACCAATCTCAATCTAAGAGCTCAAGTTGTAAGGTTCCACGATTTGATTTATATTATTCTCTAACACAACACATTAAATGAATTCTTTCTTCCAAGTGTTCCGTGATGAAAGTATGCACTTATCCACTACAAGCTCTTGAACACAAAACTAGTGAGATGTTAAATATAGTAGAAAATTTTAAAATCACGGAAAACATACATCTCTCGCATCACTGGAGTCATTTGTCTCTGTGATGAATTTTTGGGCCTGTTGAATCAAGCTGTAAAAGGAAAAAAATGGTCATATCTAAAAACATAGTTCCAAGTCCTCGTGTGAAGTTGAAAACCAAAATACAAGGACAATAGACAACATAGAACTTGAAAGAATGATATCATATCATCAACATCCAATGAAAGCCATCAGGACTTAGCTTGAAAGTAAAAGTACAACCAATTTGTGTAACCAGAAACCAACATAAAAATCAGGCTGCTAAGGAAGTGAAAGATATAGCAGTGATCCCATCAACCAGCAATCTAGTATTTGACCATTTCTAAGAGCAACTATAAATGGATATCATTGCTAAAGACTATGTGGGACCCAAGCATGCATACCTCGACAAACAATAGGCAAATGCCACCACAGTTGATAATGAACGTACAAAATTCAGAAGTCGTTGTTTCACAGCCTGGCTCACTTCTGATTGTAGAACTACTGGATCTAATGCTCTGAAATATACAGGTTATAGTTAGTGCTAAGTGAATGGTGGATATTGTATCTGGAAAAGATTAGCTCAACTTCTTCCTAGTACCGGCAGATGAGTATTGCTCCAGTCCAGAGCAGCAAAGGTTGAATATAAGAGGTCATAACATAATGTGTGCTGCTCTTTTTCCAACTATTTTCAGATTTCTGCAGGAAATTAACAGAAAGGAGTGTATCTGGAATTATATGATTAAAAAAACAAAGCAGGATTAAGGGGTCATTACACCCCTGTTAAAGTAAAAGGCATGTAAGATAGTAATATAATCAATACATTGAGAAAAACAGTCCTTCCCAACCACATGAGTGGGCCAAGTCCCCATGCAGCAAAAGTAATGACACCAATAGCTGGGATCAATTTAAGCACCAGATTATTTCCACGAAGAGCGTCATAGGACCTGCATGACACATCAAAAGTGTTAAAAAGACTTCTTTCATGACAACACATTCCATAGAGGGGGGGGCGGGAGTGTTGCAGATAATTGCCATGCAATTCATCATTTTTTAAGATGTGAAAATATTTTTGTGCTTAATACAGTAGATTGCAGTTCAATTGATATTTATACTCACTTGTGAATTTCAAATATCAAATATAAACCAGAAATTAAGTTATAACCATAGAAAGAGTATCACAGCACATGCTAGTATGTGGATATGTGATACAAAATTCAGTCGCCCCATTTGAACAAATTTCTGCAGGGAGGGACACAAAAAATGTAAATGATATGTGAAAACACCTTGTGAAGGCCAATGCTGCAGATTTCAGTACAGGAATCTCATTCCCTCCTCCCGGAGTTAGAACAGATCGGCAGAGGAACACATTACATCTGGAAGGTACAGGACTCAGTGGCCCACGTATGCTGTTCAGAAAACGAAGACTCCAAGGATCCTGACCCTAAACATGCAACACACAGAATTTCCTATGGTTTCAGGCTCTTCTTGCACAATAAATAAAATCCCATCATAAAAGGAATAACGCAGAATGAGAATAATAGTAGCATCATGGACAGATTGAGATGAGAAACTTAAAACTGAACACCACTAGGAGGTGATTGCTTCTAAATAACGTGTAAGTTTTTAGATCCATACCAAAAATTGAGAAGAGAGATTGGCATTAACCAACTGCACTCTACTCTTTCCGCTTGCACTCTGTAAAAAAACAGGGAAATATAAACAGACCGTATGAATTTCAGTTTTGTGTTCTCTTATTGGACTTCACTTCATTTTGAATTTAAAATAAAAATAACAAAAAAAGGGAATTACTTACAGTATGTTGATTATTGCATCCGTGACTGTTGTGAACCCATAATTCATGAGACAATCTGACAGAACTAAAACGCGCCATACTCAAATTCAATGTTGAAGATGCTGTTGCTTGTTGCTCACTAAATCAAACTCTCTTCACCTTAGAAACTCTAGCCTAAACTATGTTTAAAAATTGAGTCCACGGATCAAATACGTATATTAGTGTGGGGGGGAAACAATTATTGAAGCCTGCCAAGATCAAAGTTTCAGCACATGAACCAAAACAGAAACTACCCCAGCAATAAAAAAAAAAAAAAAAAAAAAAAAAAAACGGGAGCTAAAATATTGTAATTTAACTTTTTTTAAAAACCTAATGTAACAGGACTTTGACTTGTTGCTAATTATTTTAGAAGAGGCTTCGATTCCCTTCTCTCCACTACTTTCTCAACAACCAAACACAAAAAAAACTCCAGAACCTAATCAAGATCTAAACTGCGACTTTGAGTTTTTTTATCAGGAAAGAAACGATGACATTCTCCGGGAAGATTAGTGGAAAGCTATAAAGGGAAGGAATAAAGAAATTGGATACCCTAAAGTTTCTGTTAAGTTTCTCTGCACTTTCAACTGGAAGAAAAATGAACTTCTTTTCTGAGGGAGAGTTTTGAAGGTGCCAAAATGGCTGGGAATGCACTAACGTGCGCATTAGGTTGATTTGTCTAGTGCCCACGTGGTCCAGTAGAATTATGCGATTTCGGATTTTGTTTAATTCTTTTTGGGTTCCTTTGATTTTTTTAATCTTTTACAATTTACTGTGAAGATTTTATGTGGCGCCTTGGCGCCTCTGGAGTCTGGCATCATCCTTTGCTAACGTGCGCGATGCGCGTGTTGTTGTTTGCTAGGCGACAACTCAACTACCACGCGCTTACCGGTAAGGATAATTTTCCATTCTTAATGCGTGTTTGACTATACCCTGCGTTTTGCAGTTGAGCTCACCGCAGAGCCAAACACCCGTATAAAATTTAGCTATGTGTTCCATGCCAAATAATATCTCGGTTGCAGGTTTTGAAAAGCATCTTACAGGTGTTTTTCAAAAAACTCAGTTGCAATTCACACTCATGCATGAAACTGAGAGTTTAATCCTAAGTTCACACTCACACTCGATCACAGTTCACATCCATGGATTGATCTGAGCGTTAAAACACATATGAAGAGTTTGAATGAAACCAAGCACACAGTCGACGATCTCTCTCTCTCTCCCTCTCTCTCTTAAAGTTATTATCACTGTCCTCTCTCTCTCATCGATCACTGACAGCCCTCGCACCACCATCATCCACCTCATCATCGCCAGCATCTCCTCTACGTCATAAGCTCCAGCAACAGCAACACTTGAGGCAACAAGCCCCTGCGTCAGCAGCACTAGCGGCAGCAGTTGGTGTTGCACCCTTCAAGAGCTGGCTGTCACACAACATCATTTCAAACGTTGCCACCACTGAAAGAATCACCTCGACCTTCTCTACTTGTCGGTACCGACCGTTGACCCTCTCGTCACAACAGGCCATTCACGTGAACAATAACATCAGGGAATAATTCAAAACAAAAATGAAAGCTACAACGACACCATTTTGTGTCTGGTTTTTTACACCAAATGCGTTGTTTTGCGTTTTAAAAGAGTCTTAACACTTAGGATGGGCTACTCTCAGCCCAGCCCAGGTTCGACAGGGTTGGGTCTTTTGGCCCAACTTGGCTAAGTCGGTCCATTTATTTGGGTCAATGTCGATCCGATTTAAAAATATATAAAAAATATATATTTAAAATAAATTAAAATTTGTATAATTTACTTGAATTATTAATTACATTTTATTATTCTGATAATTAAATCTACAATGTTTAAAAAATAAGTGTGTGTGTGTCATTTGAAGTAATTTCACAAGTTGACAACAATATGAAAAACATAGTAACCAAACATTTGAAATTGCTTTTCATTAAACTTAAAACTCAACCACGGTATTAATCAAACACTTCAATTTCATAAAACTGTTTTTTTTTTCAACATCAACCATAACAACAATAATTGTTCAAACACAGGCCCTTGATGTTAAACTAGCATTTATTTTTAAAACTATTTTTTTATATCAATGATATAAAGTATATATAGATAATAAAAATAAACTTTTTTTATAACAAAGTAATAAACAAGTTCTAATTAAACGTTATATAATACGAGGAATATTTTGCTCCATTTATCGATTCAATTTTATAATTATTAAAGCAGCTAAGTGTAATTATGCTTACCATTTTTATATGATTTTCTACTGTTTTTATTTTAGTTGGTATCGTGGGTGGTTCCAATTTGTTTTCTACGTTTAAACTCAGTAAAAGAATTGTCCATTAAATGCCTGTTTGGTTTTTGTTGAAATTCACGGATTAAGGCAACAATACAATAAATAATGCAATCTTAAAATTAATTACTTTAAAGTAAAGAGATAAGAGAGAGAGATTGCTAACTTGGTTTTTAACGTGGTTCGGCAAGCCTACATCCACGACTCAAGTACCAACCCGTACTTGAGTATTGTACTCTTTTACTAATCCAAGTAACAAGATTACAATTTTCCCGCTTGATGAATCCACACCAAGACTTTACACCACTTGAAGATATGCCCTCTTCAAGATTTTCCTTTTCCACTTGAAGATGTCCCCTCTTCAAGATTTTCCTTTTCCCACTTGAAGATGTACCCTCTTCAAGATTTTTCCTTGGTGATGTTCCCTCACCAATACCAAGAGTTTTATACTCAACTCTCAAGAGTTTCACAATGGTTGTTTTTGTAAAACAACAATACACTCTTAATAGTGTGGATATTACAAATGAAGATTTATGATCTCTTTCTCTCACTTAATAGCACTTAGGATATTTGAAGGTGTTTAAGTGTAGTGAGAATGAGAAATACTCTTTGTGTTAAGATATGAAGATTTAAACACAAATATGAGTATTAATGAGGATTGATGAGATTAAGGTGTTTATGCACTTCTAATTGCCTCACTATAAGATATGAAAGTTCTGTGTAATTAGTTTTACAATTAAGAGGCCTATTTATAAGTTTCTAAAAGAAACTAGCTGTTTCTAGCCATTTTAGTGCAACTGCCATATCAAGCGGTCGACCGGTTCTACGGACAAACCAGCGTCGACAGGTTCAACGGACAAAACCAAGCGGTCGACCGGTTCACAACGGATAAAATAATTTGTCTTCCAAGCGGTCGACCGGTTCATAACGGATACCTCAAGCGGTCGACCGGTTCATGCAGAAATCTATTTTGACAAATTATCTTTTCTGAATTTCTTGAACCGATTGATTATGACTTAAACCTTTTAATCATCAAATCCTTTTAATGCATGCAATGTGAAGTGTGTGAGTTCATTTTAATTTGTGCTATCAAGATAGAAATTGAGATTTACACAAAGCACTAAAATGAACACTTATTCTAAGTCTTCACTTGCTTGCATCTTGGACTTCATGGAGTGATTTCTTCATGTACTCCATTATGCTTGTTGATGTATTCTTTGTATAATACCTGTTTATAGTTTAATCTCATCCAAGCATATTATTAGTCCATTTTCTTTTTATTGTTATCATCAAAATATATAAAGCATACAAAGTATGACATTATATGTCAACAGTTTTGTGGTACAACCCATGTTTGAAAAAAAAAACCATCTGCTAACTGCTTGGCAATGTGGGGAACCAGGATTAAACCACGTGAACAGTTACTATGGCCACCATTTTTGCGTTCCAACCCATCGTTTTGTGTGCAGCATGTTGAGGTAGCTTTTTTTCAACTTTTGTTTCATTCAACAAACACTAAACCACATTGACTTTATATCGTCTTTTTCTAAACTATCAAATTGCAAACCCATCTCCCTTGCAAAATCGACAACACCGAAATCCCTCAGTGTCCCCTCTTCTCCCTTGCAAACCCAGCTCTCAGCTCCCCTGTTCTCCTCTCTGCTCCACATTTGCTCACTTCTCATTGTCTTGGTCAAG
Source organism: Salix exigua (assembly GCA_032356905.1). Classification (NCBI taxonomy): domain Eukaryota; kingdom Viridiplantae; phylum Streptophyta; class Magnoliopsida; order Malpighiales; family Salicaceae; genus Salix; species Salix exigua. The sequence goes on from CM063589.1 coordinate 6,747,095, forward strand.
ACCCATCTACTCCCAAAATTGCGTTTGTAATGTTAGGAGTTTCGATGTGTGTTCTGACATATTTGTGAACACTATGATATTATGGGTTTGTGATGACTTAGAGGAATTGATGTGCAATTATGAACATGATCTCGTGTTGCATGGGGCTGTGAAAAAATCAATGAATTTTGCATGATATTGCATTTGTGAATTGATAACAAATAGGAGGTGGAGCTGCAAGATCATAGTTTTTTTGCTTTAAAATATTTGATGTAAAACAAATACTTTTGTGTGAAAATCAATTGATCCAGATAATCTTTTATTTATTACATAATAGTCATGACTTAATTTAAATATTATCACAACAAAAAATTACACAATTTAACTTGGGATTTTTTAGTTTTTTTTATCAAAACAATTAAAAGTGGGGAAAATCACAATAAAAAAGATCAAGATAAAAAACAATGTTACAAAAAGAGGTAATATTGCATTTTTCTATTACAAAGATAAAAGGTACTTTCAAAACCAACCGCAACCACACTCTAACACACTCACAACTAAACACACAAAACTGTTTTTTTAAACCTAATACTCAGCCACGATTTTAACCAAATACTTCACTACTTATTTTGAACCGCGGTAAAATCACTTTTTTTAACCTCAACCACGATAGCAATTGTAATGCCAAACACACTCTAAAAGTTTTACACCATCACATCAATTTAGGCTGTCTATTGTACCATGGAGAAAGAATCAAGAAAGAAATACTAAAAATGAGATCAAGAAGTATTTAATGTTGTCTTTCAAAAATATTTTTTAAATGAATTTGAATTTTATTTTTTATTTTAAATTAAAAAATGATGTTTTTAAATTATTTTTATATGTTAGTATCAAAAATAATATTTTAAAAAATAAATATATTATTTTAATATATTTTTAAACAAAAATCACTTTAAAAAATTATTTCGGTGATATTTTCAATCATATCAAAATATGATTGAAAAAAAACTACGTTAGAGACCTCGTGCTATCTAGAACATTAGAGAATGCTATTTTCGGTGTCTTATTTGTATTGGATTCTAAAAGTATTTTTAAAAAAATATTTCTATTTATTTTTTCTATATTTTAAAATTATTTCAATGTTTTAATGTAAGAAATTATTTTTACATCTTGACACAACTTGAAAAGATGCAACCACATTACATCGCGAGGCTGGGATTTATTTATTTGTTTACATTAAAAATCATGGTCAAACATGGTAACCATGTTTTTTTTTTAAAAAATGATTAAAGTTAGAAACCCAACTACATCAAATGAATTTATTTTTTTAATTGGATTATAAAAAAAAACTATGACAATAAATAAACCAAGTAAGGAAAATAATCGTAGTAGATTAGGAAGGGCGAGACCAGATTTTGAGGCGTGAAATACAAAAACATTTAAATTTCTCTTTTAAAAAGTAATTTCATAAAAAAGGTTAGGCTAATCGAGATTATTGTAGTAAACTCATGTCTAAATCCAAGACCCAGTAAAAAAATACACTACATGCCCACTATTTTTTTTTTAAAAAATAATGTTAAATGATGGAATTAAAAAGGAGAATAAATAAATAAATAAAAATTATGAAACTCAATTTTCAATAAAATACAGAAAAATAAGACTTGGAAAAAAAATCAATTATACAAAATGATTTAAAATAAAAATAAAAATAAAAATAATAATGATCAATATTAAAAACCAAAAAATAATATTGAAAGGTTAAATTAAAAACAAAAATTAATTAAAAAACCAAATAAAATAAAACAATCTAGTGAATGATAATCAAAATCGAGATGCAAAGTAAAATTTATTTTAGATTAAAGGGAAAATTGAAAAGAAAAAACAAGTTAATAAAATAACCCAAGAAAAATTATAAAGAATAAAAAACGAGGATCAAAATTGAAATAAAAAACAACAATAAATTTTTTATTAAAGGGTGAGAGTGAAAATAACAGTTAATTTAACAAAACTAATTAAAAAAATCAAAAGAATGAAAAAAAATATTTTAGAAAACAACACATCAAATACCAGGATTGAATGAAAAATTAAATACAAACCAAGATCTACAAAAGAACCAGGAAAAAAATAAAAATTAAATGAACAAAGACAAAGACTGAAATGAAAATCTTCATAAATAGAGGACAGCCCTTAAGTTTGCGGGGGAGGGGGGGCATCATTAACGACAAACCAACCACGCCTACGAAGAAAAAAAGGACATCAAGATGTTTTCAATGACACGCAGAGAAGGATTCTATGAAACTAGTCCGAGTATTGCATGTGCCAATACTTTTTTATTTAAATAATATTATATATTTATTAAAAAACTAAATTACTGGCGCTCATATTGACAATAGCAACAAAAAAAATAATAGTGAAAACACTAAGAAAATACTTTAACACGTGTATTTAGAATGTAAATGAGGTTAGCACATTTTATTTTCAAGTGTAATGATTTTACTATGCTCACATGGGCCGGATATAAAAAGAACTTCCTCTACCGATACTTTAATGCAAAGTTGTTAATATCCTTTTAATCGTGGTTCTGGTTTTTTTATTGATACAGAACGTTTTGGTTTCAGGACATTTCGGCATGTCGTTTTGGGATCGTGTGTATATATATATATATATATATATATATATATGAAAAACATTAACATACTAATTTAACAAACATAATTACAATTCAAGATAAATTAACTTCAATATATATACAAAGTTAAATAAATATAATCTCAAAATTAAAAACACAATCACAAGTTAATCAAAACAAAAAAAAAATTAAGACTGGAATAATTTTATGCTAACAGATTAGAATTAAAACTGAAACGAAAATAATATCGTTTTATATTGATTTTTTTAATATCACTAAGGCGGTATCTGAATCATTGTTTAATGACTAGTATGCTGTTGTGCGTAAAAACTTCAATTTTCCTCGTAGTTCAATGCAATGATTTTGCATGGGAATAGTAAAATATCATTATAATATTCCTATAAACAATGACTAGTAAGCATGTATAAATAATATATTTCAATCACAATTAACTTTGAATAATATTGAGAAAGGGACAAGGATATACTTTAAAATGCGAATAATACCTCCCCTTTTTTACTTAGTTTGGTTCCCTGTTATACAGTTGTATTTGACGTGTATTTGTAAATATAATTGAAGTTAATTTTTAAAGTATTTTTTTTATTTTTAATATTATTATATTAAAATAATTTGAAAATATTAAAAAAAAAAATTAAAAAACAATTTCACGTGCCCAAAAGTTCCAAATCAAATTTTGTTGTTTTGCGAGCATGTGGGGTGATGGGCAGTGTTAGGTGCCGTGAAATTATGGAACAAGTTTGAACGACACACGGCAATCCTTGTCAGCACTCATCAATGGACAGCAGCCTTAGTTTCAAGATAAATATTAACCTCAGCAAAAAACACGTGTGTGGTGCTTGGGAATTCTTAGACGGCGTTTCTCGTATGAAGAAGAGCTCACGTTTCTTGTGGGCCTTCGCCAATGGACGATCAAACACTTCCACGTCATCATCACTTGGAAACTAATTAACATGTAAGGTTTGACATTTTAGGAAGCAACTAGCTATCTTATAGACTTTTATTTTTAATATTGTTGAAAATATTTCATGACAATACAGATATTTTTTTTTAAAAAAAAGATGACACTAGTAAACTTGATTAATTTAATAATATTAATAAAAAAATAAAACGTTGACAGCAAATAAAGGGAAAAACAATGAGTTAATATAAATTTATAATTTCTAAGAGTAATTTAGAAAGAATAATTTGTTCACAGTGAATTTTATAGCAACCAACGAATCATGTGAGAAGATTGTGAATCAGCCCAGACCAAGACCATTGATTATTAAGGAGCAAAATAATAATTATATTATTCGGAACCACTCCAATTCAAAGGCTATTACTTTATAAAAAGGATAAAATAATAATTATAATATTAAAGTAAGTAAATAATGAACTATGTCTAGATGTAAAATGAATTTGCCCTCGTTTTAATTTTTTAACCAGCGTCTACAGTATAAACGAAAAACAATGTAATAGTCTCATCATACACTTTTTTTCATCGTAAAAATTATCCCAATATGCCCTTTAAGCTTTAAGTAAGGAAATAAGTAAATCCGTCCACATGATTATATGACGGAAATGATCACTGATCAAGAAAATTCTACTTTACCGTACGGAATTATAAGCTATTTGTCACGGCATTTCAGCTGTGCTGTATAAATTTGATTTTTTTTATTTTAAATAAATATATTTTGATGTTTTTAAATTATTTTGATATATTAATATTAAAAAAAATTAAAATTAAAAAATATTATTTTGATATATTTCAACATAAAAAATATTCTAAAAACCTATCACGACAGCCCTCCCAGTCTCCCACTCAAGCTCTTAATATCTCATGAATATTCCAAGAGGGGATGCGTGCGCGTGTAGACTGTAGAAGGATGTATTTGAAAAATCAACTATTGACGGTGATATTATTCCCTTGTAACAACAAATAGAAAAATCAGCAAGGATAGTTTAACAGATTAATATAATATTTATTTATTTATTTTAAAATATTTTCTATATTAATAAATCAAAAGGATAATAATATATATATACATATATATATATTAAATTTCAAGAAACAGCATTTGTAATACAATCCTAAACGGAACCCGGAACAGCCATCATAATAATCGGTCAAGGAAGGGTGAATGTGAGGGGCTATGAGCTGGGCTGTGATAAAACATATCATAGTTAAGATCAAAAAAATTGAAGCCCAACAAGAAGACAGGGATTTGAAAAGGTTGAGATTTTCAGAGACTTGACCCATTTTCGCTATGAAAAATCAATTTCTTTCTCGATATTTATATTTCTTCGACTGTTAACTTTGCTAATCAATTTAATTACAGGGGCCTTACTGCTCCCTCCTTTTACCTTTCGATACAAATTTTGCAATGATGATTCTAAAAGTGAGCACAAACAAGGAAAAGTGTTGTTTCTGAAAAATAAAAAAATGGTTAGCCGTTGAAGTAGTTCAGATTTCGAAAAATCTCGCCGCCAGTTCTTCTGGAGGCCCTTGGATGCGTTCTCTTTCCTTTTTGTTGTTGATTATGTTATCCGATAAGGATTTAATGTGGGCCTGACTAATAGCCTTGCACCAGGTTAAAAAGAAATTTGTGAATTGTTATAGAAATAATTAGTATAATAACATTTTTAAAAATATTAAAGTTACTTTTTAAAAAATATATCTGGTCTATTTATAAATTAAAAGGTTTAATGCTAGTGGAAGGAGAGAGGAAATCATTTAATTATTAATAGTGATCAGTTAAAGATAATCAAAAATTAATTTAAGACAGATATTGCTAGGAGGATAAAGAGGTTAGAACTTGGCCTCCAAGAACACTTTTTTCTCTCTCTCTTAAATCTAATGCATTTTTTCTCTTATAAATTCTAATCTTTTGCATTTTTTGTTTGTCTTGAGTTTCTTAAAAATGAAAACCTTAGAACATACCTGATTTGGATTTTTTAAGGAACCCGACAACCATGCTCATTTTTGTTTGGTTTAATCTGTTTATTTATTATTTAAAAAAAACTATTTAAATCTCATTAATTGGATTATAAATTTGTTAGGTGAACTTAATTGACTTGGTTTATTTTTTTTAAATTGACTCTCCCTTCAATTTTTTTTTTCAATATTATATTTGGCTGAAAATTAGACTCCATAATTTATTTAAATTTGCTTTTAATGAAGTTATTTTTGCCTTGTGATACAAGAATAGTGCTTGACGAGATAACCCGGGTTGCTCTAACTTGTTTTTTGTGTTATTATTGTAGTTAATTTTATTACAAACTTCATCGTTCAACATTGGGTCTAACAGGGAGATCGGGAATTAAATTTAATATCTTGTTTTGATTTGCTATGTATAGAGTTATCTAAATCTCCTAGTCAAAGTCACAAACTTGACAAGTTAACACGAGTCTAACCAAGTCATTATTATTATAGTTTTTTTATGTGAGGTTATCATGGTTTGATTCAAGTGGTCAGGATCATAAATTTGATAAGTTAACACGAGTTTAATCAAGTCATTATTATTATAGTTTTTTTACACGAGGTTATCATGGTTTGATAACTCAGGTCATGAGCTCAATGGATAATCTCAATTTTTATGTTCTCATTCTTTGACATTGAGTTAATTGACAATTGAAATTCATAAATGTGTTTGATATGATTTTTCATGAGGTAATTTTAGTCTCGTGACTCGAGTAATGAACCTGACAGGTTAACTTAATTTATTTTATCCTTTTTTAATAATTATTTTTTTACCGTTTCATCATTCAACATTGAATTGATCAAGAATTAAAATTTATAATTTATCTTGATTTGCATTCTATAATGTTACCACAGCTTGATAACTCAAGTTATGGGTTTATCATGTCAACATGAATTAATCCATGTCAATCATATTTATTATCTTGATATCTAAAACATCATTTTTTTATAATCAAACTATATTTTTATATGTTATATAAATCAAATAATAAACCCTACTAAAAATAACTCATCACCTTTAACAAGGGGCTTGCACGATTTTTTTATGGGAAAGGCAGAATCCTCTTTAGACTATTCTAGTAAACTACATCACTCATTTTGTATGTACATAGTTTTTCCTATTCCTATTAGATGTTGGTAAACATGAACCTCGAAATGTTTGCATGTGAACATACTATGCATTATTTTTTTAGCTTCTTGTAAACAAGAAGGCATAACAACTGTACCAGCTCGTTCAAATAACCATAAATGTTGTCTCCCTGTTATCTGCTGAAGGGTGTATTTTAGAGGGATTTATCAAAAGTAATTTTTGTCATAAATTTAAAATCCATAAAACACAATTCTAAAAAAGGGAAACAATCGATAAAACACATCATTCTTTTTAAAAAAGTCAATAAAACATAAAATTAGAAGATTATAGATTGTTTTTCCTTTTTTAAGAAGATATCAATTATAGTATGTTTGAAAGTAATCTTCAAGCAATATGATGTGATGATAGAAAACTCGTGATATGCACAATAGATCTCAAGTTTGAATCATGACGGAATCTTGTAAGAATCTGGAACAATTAAATTTTACCCGCTGAGCTCATAAAAATATGATTTTCTAGAGGTGAGATTTTCTAGCATAAAAAATCTATTTAAAGTTATTTTTTAAAGTGTTTTATTCATTTATAAATACATCAAAATAATATATATTTTAAAATTATTTTCAATATCAACCCATCAAGATGATATAACAACATAAAAAAAATTAAAATTAAAATTTTAAAATAACAAAAATTATTATTATTATTTTAAATATTTTAAAAAACATAATACCAAACAATCACTTAAAAAGTTTGATAGAATTACCTCTAATAAAAAATGCTGAAAGTTATAAATATACATATAAATGATGAATACAAAAATAGCTCTGCACTCTATCCAAGTTAGTTATTTTGAATTGATATTGGCTGTGTCTTTCCAAAACAAGCCGAAAAAAACATAAGCGAATTACATCGGAGCACATTGTAGCCTCCAGAAAATTAGTTAAGATTAATTACAAAAATTGAATAAAATTGACAAAGCAGAAACAACCATGACCAGCCAACCCAATCCAATGAGCACCCATCGAACTAGGAAGGGGGCGAGGCTGTCCGGATCAGATGCTTTGAAAATACAGATCGAAAGACCCCATTGACATTGTGCCGTTGCCACTCACCACATCCCCCTCACGTGACTTACCCACTCTAAACATTTGAATTCGGACTTGAAGCGCCTTTCCCTCAATTCCACTTCAATAATATTAATCAATTCCAATCTCCAACACACCCTTTCAAAAACACCCCCCCTCCTCTCCCCTTTCCTTCGTCCATCTTTCTCTCTGATAATCCAACCCTAAACAATAATAATAAAAAACCTGATTTCTCCATCTCCCTCAGGTCAGGTAGCTCACCGATCTCTGTTTCTTCAAGTCACGCGTTGCCTGAAATGCAAGCGTGGATTTAAATCTGTCCTTCCTTATCTTGTTTCTCTAACGTCGTTGTGCATTTGATTTTAATCTGACTTAGGGTTTCAATACTGGTTATGGTCTAGGTTTTTCTGCCCGAATCGATTTTGAAAAAAAAAAACAGAGATGGAGAACTCGGAGTGCGTGAGAGTTGCAGTTAATATTCGGCCGTTGATCACACCAGAGCTTCTCAATGGCTGTACAGACATCATTACCGTTGTTCCTGGAGAGCCCCAGGTACCGTATCGTCTTTCTCTCCTTTCAAATCTCGTTGGATTATATTTTCCAGATTTCAATAATTAACACCGTCGATTATCTGATTTTATTTGTTAAATTGACTATTCGCTTTAAAAAAAATTCAGGTTCAAATCGGCTCGCATTCGTTCACTTACGATTACGTGTATGCGAGCACGGCGTCGCCTTCTTCAGAGATTTTCAACGATTGTGTTGCTCCACTGGTTGAGGCGCTTTTAAATGGCTACAATGCCACCGTCCTTGCATATGGCCAGGTCTAACGTCTAGTTTGTTTGATGAATTTCTTTTGTTTGTTAGTCTGTGCACATTTATGATTCTAACAAGGGGTGTCTTGTCTGTAAAAAATCAGACTGGCTCGGGGAAAACGTATACTATGGGGACTAGCTACACTGGAGAAGGAAGTAATAGTGGGATTATACCGAAAGTAATGGATAGTATATTTAAGAGAGTGGAGACTGCTCGAGAATCGACGGAGTTTTTGATACGGGTTTCTTTTATTGAGGTAAAATGTGCTTCAATGCAATATCTCTTTGTGTACTTGTTGTAAATCCATGTGCTAATTTTCTTGTTTTTAATGAACAGATATTTAAGGAAGAGGTGTTCGATTTGCTCGATCCTAATTCGGCAGTTTTCTCTAAAGCCGAAGGGGTGAATTCTGCAAAGCCTGCGGTGCCTGCTAGAGTACCAATTCAGATAAGAGAAACAGTAAATGGAGGGATCATGCTTGCTGGTGTCACTGAAGCAGAAGTTAGAAATAAGGAGGAGATGTCATCTTACTTGTCGCGTGGGTCTTTATCTCGTGCAACTGGCAGCACTAACATGAACAGTCAATCGAGGTGTGGATTTCACCATGCCATTGCTCTAACTTATCTTTGCCATTGTTCTGTCATAAGGCTGGTTTCAAACGGTTGATGAATAAGCATTTTCTGACCTGTTTTTACTTGAAGTAGTCTAATCCCAGCAAAAGAACTTAACATGTGCAATGCAATTGTTGTTATCTCTTTGCACTTTCCTTAGATAATTTTCTCATCTAAATTTTCTATTTGAAAGACTTGTTGCATTGTTTCCAGTCGCTCGCATGCTATATTTACAATTACCATGGAGCAAAAGAAAATTTCTTCCTGTCCAAATGGAGTAAATAATGATGAATTCGGTGATGACATATTATGTGCAAAACTACACTTGGTTGACCTTGCTGGATCAGAACGTGCAAAACGAACAGGAGCAGATGGCATGCGTTTCAAGGAAGGTAGTCCCGATGTTTTTTGTTATAATGCTGAGAGTGAGAGCCTTTACAATTAAGAACTCCTGATATGATTCAACAGGATCGCTTAAAGTGCAATGGTGGCACGCAATGTTTGTTTATGTTGTTAAAACTTAATGATTTTTCATGCCTTAGGCATCCATATCAATAAGGGTTTGCTGGCCCTTGGAAATGTGATAAGTGCATTGGGTGATGAGAAGAGAAGGAAAGAAGGGGGCCATGTTCCTTATCGTGATAGCAAGTTGACACGCTTGTTGCAGGTAAAGGAGTTAAGTTAATGTTGATCTAGGCCTCTAATATTTATACAAAATCTTGTAACTTTTGTGATTCGTGATCATATGATTTTAAAATATATGGGTGAATTGTTTATTAAAAAAGGCAAGAAAACATAAATAAATGCTATATATGATGGATCATTGAAATATTGCGAAATAGATCAGGTGAGATTTCATTGATCACAGTGAAAATGTTAGCTCTACATGATGATTGCTTTTGGTTTAAAGTATGAATTCTCAAATGTGATAAGCTTGCTTATTACTGTCATTGGAATTTGAATTTCTAGGATTCTTTGGGAGGAAACAGCAAAACAGTGATGATCGGTATGCCATTTATTATCTTTATGCATTGCAATCTTTGAAGTTTACTTCTGCATTTTAGAGTTCTCCCTTAAACAGCTTGATTGTCGTATTATTATAGCATGTGTTAGCCCTGCTGACACAAATGCAGAGGAGACTTTGAATACTTTGAAATACGCAAATCGTGCTCGCAATATTCAAAATAAAGCAGTGGTAATTTTGGCTTCTTCACTTCTTTGTTGTGCTTTATTTTTTCATGCTTTTCTTTTCATCTTCGTGACATGTTCCCCCTTGTTCTTAGGTCAATCGTGATCCAATGGCTGCTCAAATGCAGAGAATGAGAAGCCAAATTGAGCAATTGCAGGCTGAACTGCTATTTTATCGTGGTGATGCAAGCATCCCATTTGATGAGCTTCAGGTACATCGATTTGTGATGAATACTCACACCTGCTCCTTATCTAAATTCAATCACTTAATGATATGTGTTCTTTTAGATACTCAAACACAAGGTATCATTGCTTGAAGTGAGTAATACTAAACTACAACGAGAGCTTCATGAAAGACAACTCACCTGTGAACATTTTAATCAACGTGCTATCGAAGCTCAGGTTATTAAGTTTGTCTGTTACTGTAATTATTAGCTTTCATGTGATGTTAATTTTGCTTTGATTACACCTGCGTCAATATTTCAGGTTGAAAAGGACAAATTGATAATGCAAATTGAATCAGCTAGAAATGGTAAATCATGGGATGAGATTGACTCCAGTACAAGTCAGGTTAGTGTGAATTGATTGATGCAATCTTATTGTTGCTTTTGAGATACAAAAATCTTTTTATGACACTAAGTTTTAAAGCATCTTTCAGGATTATCATTTGGTGAAAATGTATGTATCAAAAATTCAAGAGTTAGAAGGAGAGCTGCTGCATTTGAAAAACTTGTCCACCTCAAAGGGTATCCAATTTGGTGATTATATCAACTCGGATGATGAGAGGTTTGGCTCAAAAAATGCGTTACTCCAATCTCTACATGAGTTTTCATCCAATTCTGACACAAAAGCAGCCGACATGTCAGGTAACATACAAAGAATTCTAACTCATTTTGTTGTGTGATTGTTAGTTTTCTTATTTTATATTCTTGAAACGTCTTTTCTCCATTTTTATATTTCATTCATGATGAACACTCCGATTGAATTACTTGGTAAATTTGTTGTTTGGTTGTTGAATATTTAATCTTTAATGTTGGTAATGCTGTTCCCATGTGTGGCAAAACCATGCATTTTTTTTTTAAATCTGGCAGCTTTATGCGTACGTCACTCAAAACCATCGTTTTATTTGCTGTTTCTGTTTTTTCTATTCAACTTTGCATTTTATTTTCACCAATGAGATGTTGCTATATAAAATTGTTGAAATTATTTTCCTTTGAATCAAATGCAGATGAAGTTGAAGACGAGGAAAAGGAGCTAGAACATTCTTCTCTTCAAGAAAAATTGGACATGGAACTGAAAGAATTGGACAGAAAACTTGAACAGAAGGAGGTAAAGGCTACTCAATTATTTATTGTATAATATTTCCTTCCCATTCCCGTGTTGTCAAAATTAGATGTAATATCTACAGCTAACTACTTTTTGGCTACTGCTGTTTTCTGCTCAATAAATGACCTTGCGGTTCACGAGGTGGACGCATATTTGAACCACAAAAGGCTCATTCATGAGCAACCTCATACAAAACTCTCTATTAATCCACAAAAGAAAGTCTTACTAGTTCTGGCATAAATTAAGTGTAAGAATAGTATGTGTGTGATTCTTTATGTTTTGACTGTCTAGGAGCTGCAGTTCCTTATTTTTATTCTACAATTTATTGGCATTTTGAGCACTGTCCTTCATTCCCTTTTCCTTTAATTTTTGAAGGCTGAAATGAAGCGTTTTACAAGTGTGGATACTTCAGTTCTTAAGCAACATTATGAGAAGAAAGTTCACGATTTAGAACAAGAAAAGAGGGTTTTACAGGTCAGTGCATTTGTAATAATACACATGTTATGTTTCAAGTCTTCCAAGGTTCATGTTTGTATATTAATCTGTCTTTGTTGTCAATGCTCAGAAAGAGATTGGGGAATTGCGATGCAATCTTGTCAATATATCATCTACATCTGATGATGGTGCAAAAAAATTGAAGGATGAATATCTTCAAAAGTTGACAGTCCTTGAGGCACAGGTGAGTCTGCATAATGCTTGTCAGTTGCAATTATTCCCGGATTTATATTCTGCTTTGCAGGTTGCAGAGTTGAAGAAGAAACAAGATGCTCAAGCTCAATTATTGAGACAAAAACAGAAGAGTGATGAGGCTGCGAGACGACTGCACGAGGAGATTCATAGAATCAAGACTCAAAAGGTGCGATTTTGTTAGACAAAGGTTTGTTTATAGTTCTTTTAAATTACAGTTCCTTTAATCACAGTATTAACGTGCCTATTTGTTTCCAGGTCCAACTTCAACATAAGATCAAGCAAGAGTCTGAGCAATTCAGGTTATGGAAGGCATCAAGGGAAAAAGAAGTTCTTCAGGTGCATAAAAGAAAAAAAAAATGTCTATCCTATAAATATTTAACGTATGAGTTTACTGGTATCAAGTTTAAGATAAAATATTTTTTTATAAAGAAGGTCGTATTTATCACAAATGTAAAAAAACAAGTATAAAACAATATTTTCCTTTATAACGCTATATATCTTTTCTTCCTTTTCCCTAGAAATGTCATTATTAAAGGAAATTGTATTTATCCTAGATCCTCGATGTTACTTTCATGCCTACGTAGATTCTAAATGACATGGAAATAATTCTCTTCGGATCACATTTTTTATTCATTGCCAGCTTAAGAAAGAAGGCAGAAGAAATGAGTACGAGATGCACAAGTTGTTAGCTTTGAATCAAAGGCAGAAAATGGTAATTGATGTGCATTTAGACGCTATTTCTAATTTCTGGAAGTATTCTACTGACTTTTGGTATTTCGAAACAGGTACTACAAAGAAAGACAGAAGAAGCTTCTATGGCTACAAAAAGGCTAAAAGAGATTTTAGAATCAAGAAAGAATGGTTGGTGGATTCACTACTTCCTGCCCTCCCTTTTTGTTTTCTGTAAACAATATTTTGTTGAATTTTTGTTTTCCTATACTACAGGTGCTGGAAATGTCAATGGCCCTGGAATTCAGGTACTACTTTTAGAATCAAAATTAAGCATTTTGATTGTGCATAAATAAATAATTGTTAGGCTCTGGTTTGTTATTTTTCTGAGACTTGCTCCTAACACAATTTATTTTGAATGTGAAGGCTCTGATGCAAGCAATTGAGCATGAGCTTGAAGTCACATTACGCGTCCATGAAGTACGTTCTGAGTATGAGCATCAACTACAAGAGTGAGTCACTGATTTTGCATTTCAACTTCATGCATATTCTGTAGAATCTTCTTCAATTCCTTTGCTTTTAAATTTATTTCTTTGTGAGAATGTTTGTATCTTCATCAGCATTCAGTGAGAGGATGCGCTGGATTTATTACCTTGATTAGTTTGCTATATATTATCCTAATGAAGGACATCTTTGAGGCTGCCTACCAGTGCTTTTCCACTAGCTAATTCAATTAAATCCTCTTGTTATTTCAGAAGAGGTCGAATGGCCAATGAAGTTGCAAAGTTGAAGGAAGAAGCACAGATACTTAAACAAACTAATTCAAGGTGATTTCCTTCTCCATCTTGATTTTCCTTCATGGCCTCTTATGACTTTATGCTAACATTAAGTTTGAGGAAGCTAACAATTAGATACTTGGCTTTAACAATGCAGTGCTTGCTCCCCAGCGATGTCTCCTGGAGCTAGAAATTCGAGGATTTTTGCTCTTGAAAACATGCTTGCTGCTTCTTCTAGCACCTTGGTTTCGATGGCATCACAATTGTCAGAAGCAGAAGAGCATGAACGGGGCTTCAGTGGAAGAGGACGTTGGAATCAAGTTCGGTCACTTGCTGATGCAAAAAATGTGATGAATTATTTATTCAATATAGCATCCTCCACCAGGTGACCTTCTTCAGTTTAACGTTCTGAATTTCTCAACTTCAAATATTTCATCAGAGCTTCATTATCTGGACTGGCTATGGTTTTACATGTGTGTAATTGATTTATCCGGATTACTCCTATTTCTTCAGGTGCTTGCTGCGAGATAAAGAAGTTGACTGCAGAGAAAAGGATACTGAAATAAGAGATTTGAAGGAAAAAGTGGTGAAACTGACTGGTATGGCCAAGCATCTTGAAATGCAGAGGGCAGAACTCTTTCATCAAGTAAAGTTACAGGTTAGCTCTATTCAATCACCTGTTCTTTAATCTGGTTTAGAGTCGCACGACTGATTTAAAAAGAAAAGTTGAATATTAGTGTTGCTTATGGTCCTTAGTATGCACAAAATTATTGCCCGCCTTCCACAATCGGCATGTTTAATTTTTCTTTTAATGTAAAAAAAAATATGTGAGAGTTGACTTGATATAATCTGGTTGATTTGGAGTGTCCAAAAACAATCCGAATGATTGTTAAAAACATAGTTTGATCCAAAAAAGATATTTCTTTTAAAAAAGTATTAAGATAGCAACATATTGAATCCATCTATGTTAATATGTCAAATTCGTGACTCAATCATGAAACCATAAAAATCTCATATAAAGCGAATTAAAATAAATTCTGAAGCATAATTTCTATCAATCAATTCAATATTAAGAAATGAAATTGAAAAGAAAAAAAATTGGAAAAAAATTTCATTAAACCGGAAACACCAGTCATAAGACTAAAATAATTATATAGTAAGCAAACTACAACAAATCTTTAAACCAGATATGAAATAATAAAATTAAAAAAATATAGATTTTAAAAAAACAAAGAACATGTAAGGTGGAAATGATTCAATTGGCTGCTTTAAAATTGATCCGATGATAATTTTTTGATGACTTATATTGCTTTCATTTACTTGTTAAATTGGGGAAAGGGGAGAAGTGTAGACCTAATGCAATGCAAGGCTGAAAGGTTTGCTACCCAAGATAGGTAGTTTGCTGGTCTGTTGTCACACTACAAATCAATGATGCATCAATGACTTGCATCGTTAGAAATGATCTTATGAATGTCCCTGTTTACAAATGGTATTCAGTCATTCAGAAGAAAGATTCCATCTCTGCAAAAGAACTAGATGGAAACTAATTACAAGGTTTGCTAGTATATAATGGCATGGTGTGAATGGACAATCGGAAATCATCAGTTATTTTTGTAGTTTCTCTTATCAAATATTTCTTGTTTGAATCTCGTTAATTGCGCTTGTCACCTTGGATTTTGTAAAATTCGTTGTATGTTTCTAACTTGGAAAATTATGCCTTCAACTCCCTATTTCTCTCTTTTTTTTAACTGAATTTCTCAATTTTTCAAATACTGAATGCATGATCATTATTATTAATAGAGTTCAGCATTGAAAAAATACTCCACCAAAAGTGAGGCCGATTCTGAAGGATGCAAGCTCGACATGCGTAGACAGGTATATTTATAGATAAGCTTGCATTGCTGGATAGCCTTATAAATGAACTCTTCGCTTCTCTAATCCCATAGCCCTTTTCAATATTTATTGGTTTGTTTGTTCAGGCACAGCAAAGCACCCCTGTCATATTGGATGATATGGATACATCTGAATCAGAACATTCAGATAATGATCTGATGGATGATGATTGGGTGCAATCAGAGAAAGAGGCGACTGATGATGAATGGGTAATGTCAGGGAAGCGGCAGGGAAGGAAAAGAAATTATAAAAACAAAGCCCGTTCCAGTACAGGAGATATCCATGATCCTGAGAACTCCAAGTCAGATTGTTCTGGTGAGGTAGCCACAGCTGTTCCAGTATGCTGTGCTTGTAGTAAATACTCACTATGCAAGACATCCAAGTGCCAGTGTCGAGCATCTGGGGGGGCTTGTGGGGTATCGTGTGGCTGTATGCCAAATAAATGTTCTAACAGAGGAGCTGCTACAATTCCAGATTCGTCACTTGGATCTAATGAAACAGAAAACAATCAGGTCCTTGCTTCTCATGGTGCAATGTTGCTACAAAGTGCCCTAGTTGAGAAGCCTGTAGAAACAAATGATGATAGTGTGGCGAGACGGAAGCCTCTGTCCGATATAGGCAACACGATGGTATGCTCGTTTTGAAGTAATTAATTTGTGATTCTTTGTTTTGGAAATTCACTGATGCAAATTGCTTTTCTTTTTTCGGGTCAAGTTCATTATCAATTCTTATTGGTTTTCCTTTTTTTTTTTTGAAAAAAAAAATCTTCTAATTCATATCTTCTACAGGCCAAATCCAATGCTTCAAACGCAAACCAGAGAAAGAAATGGCGCAAATCAGTGATTCAGCTCGTTCCTGTTCCTCCACCCACCACAAAATCAGAAAACACTGAAGTTGCTGCTGCCCCCCTAAAGGCTGATGATAGCGGTCCAAGCGAAGCCGACATTCCTTTGAAGTTACCTAGGGCTATGCGATCTGCTGCACCAAATACTACTGTAAGCGAAACAGAAAACAGCGCAAGTGAGGCGGAAATTCCTCTGAGGCTACCGAGGGCTATGAGATCAGCTTCACACGGTGGCATCTTTCTGAGAGACAGGAATGCTGATCAAGCAGAAGAATCAAAAAATAAAGAGACCGGTGTGCATCCTGCCAGAAGCCCTGCCCGACCGCAAAGAACATCGGACGAGAAAGAGAACTACGGCCGTTAACTTCAACCAACTACCATTACCGTTAACATTATTTTATTTGGATGGATTTGTTTGGGGAAAATGAAGCTGGACATTGAGCTCCGAGTGATCAGTTGGTAACTTGATTGGGTACTCCGTTGTGCAGATGATTTCTTTCTAGAAATCAAACAAGACAGATTATTTAGATCAGGAATTCATATCTGTCTCTCCGATGTGATGCTTTGCTCTCCTATTATTATGTATGAATTCCTTGTCACTGTCGATGCGGATTCATAATTCATTGGCGAAGTTTAACTTTCTTTTCTAAACATTTGATGCGTGCCAAGTCATCAGATCCGATTATTAATTTTTATTTTTCTCTCTCATTACTTTAAGTAAAATCTCTATTAAAAAAGTTAAATGAAAAAAATCATAGATGGGTGATATTAGTTGAAATATAAATTTAAAAATTATTAAAAAATAAGAAAAATTATAAAGAAAAAAAAAAACTGAAATCAAACCGTGTTAAATCCATCCTTTTTCGGCTTAAGTATGTTTTTCAATCAATTTCAAGACTTCAAAACATCACCATCAAACTTATCTCGTCGCTTGAAAACCATGGAAACAAAAAATATTTATTTTTTGTGGTAAAAAATAATTTGAACAATAATTATCTCTTTCTTTCACCATTAAAATCTAACGATTCAAAGAGATTGAAAAAAATATAATAGTTTTATATAAAAATTATTATTTTAAAATTAAAGGGATCTAAATATTATAAATCATACTATTTTCTAAAATTGAGTATTTAAATGTATTTTTGATGAAATACTTGGCACACTATGCCTTTTTTGTTTTTCAATTCCATTTGTACCTAATAATTAGGATTAAATCTTCGAAAATAATACTTTGAGAAACAAAATGAACCACTAAAAATAAAAAAATCCATATATAAATGTGTAAACAATATTCATCAACAGAAAAAAACTACTATTTTTAGTGTTTTCTAGAATAATATTGTGTTTTTAAATATTTTTAAAAAGGTAAAAAAAATACTATTCATATATAGCTGGAAAAAACAGTGTGAAAAATAATATTTACCACAGACCTCGAAATACCCCCTGAAGTGGAAGAGGGAAACCAAACCAAATTCAAAAAATAAAGACGCCTTATGAATCTTCGCAGCTTCACTCACCAATAATCAGCCGTCGAGAGAGAGACGATTACATCAATCCGATCAGTTTATCGGCGTTTAAAATGAAGAAGGGAAACCGCCGATCGAAGCGATCTGGCATTGCCGATTCCTCTTCACCATCTAAAGACGAAAGTAACCAACCACAACAAAGCCAGGATTGCGACAAGAGAGTTCACGACCTGGAGAAAGAAAACGATGCTCTTAAGGTAACCTTTCTGTTTCAAAAACTAACACTACGTGCTTCTGATGTGTCGATTTTGCAGACGTTTACTTTACTGTTTTTTTTTTTTTTTGAAATTTAAATCTGTTTGTCTCCTTAGAAGTTGTCGGACACGAAAAGATATTAGAATCTTGTAAATCTTTTTTCAAATAGGAAACTTGGAAATTTGAAATTTCAAACTATTGGCTGTGATTTTATTAGTATTTTTCTCAATTGATTCATCTGAAACGAGATAAATTAAGGGTTGGACTTTTTATTTTTCCTTCTCACGAATCGGCAGAGAGAGATTGAGGAATTGAAGGAAAAAGCTGGTGCTATAATTTCATCACCTATTTCCGTCGGTGGCAGTGTCGGAAAAAGGAAACAAGATGACATCCAGAAGTTACGAAACCTTGAAGAACAGGTGGGTTTCAAGTGACATTAAGATATTCGCACTAGCATGTCTGTAACAAATACTGTGCCATTTTCAGGTCATGGAACTGAAGAAGAAACTAAATGCACATTCTCAGCTATCAAAGCTAAAACAAAAGAATGATGAATCAGGGAGACTGGGTGAGGTTCAGAAATTAAAGGCTCAGAAGGTGATTTTTTGTTGTTGCTATATATGGAGCACGCCTTTGCAAATTAATTTGTCAGGTTGCAAAATTTGCTTGTTTAACTAATATACCTGCTAAATTTGCTTGTTTTTTTTCACTGCACAAGGTTCAACTCCTATGTAAGATGAGGTTAGACTCCGTGCAATTCAGGCTATCAAAAGCTTCACTGGAAAGAGAAGTTCTTCAGGTTTGTGGTTACTGTAAGGGAGCCATTTTTGCATTTAATTAGTTTGTAGCATCTTCTAGCTTGGGAATGTAAATTTTTGTGTTTAGGGAGGTCTGGCATTAATGTATTGTGTCTCCATATCAACAGATGAAGAAAGAGCAAAGAAGGAACCAGTACGAAATGCGTAAGCTGTTGGCTTTGAACCAGAGACAAAAGCTGGTAATTTCTTTCTTCTTTCAAAGTGTCTATGCCCCCCAAAACACCTTCTTTTTAATTAATAATACATATACGCCTCTTTTTCCATGAATAACTTCCAGGAGTAATTTTTTTTTATTCTTATGCTTCAACATTAGGTATTGCAACGAAAAACAGAGGAAGCTTCTATGGCAAATAAACGGCTGAATGGTCTATTAGAATCTCGAAAGGCTTTTTCTCAAAACAAATCTGGTAATACCTAATGCTTCATACAATGCTTCATACAATTCACGCTTGTTTTGTTTAATAGTATAATTCGTTGACTTTTTGTTTATTCCTAAATCTTGTACAGGCCTTAAAGCAGGCAACAATGTGGGAAGCCAGGTACTGATGATGAGTATGACTAGATTTTGCGTGCCTGTGTCTCTGTGAAAACATGCTGATCTGTTAATGATGAGGCGCTCTATAGAATGTGTATTTATGTGCATGTTAAGTGGTAGTGTTTTTGGGATGACACTAGCACATAGATTTATTCTCATGGGCGAGTTCCTGTAAGCCCGATAATATCATGGTTACTGTCTGGACATTCCTCTGGTGAATAACTCCTTTTTAAGTCCACGAATTGATAGATCTGAAATAATGCTTATTTCATATTCTAAATGCCACCAATTGATTGATATAATTCATAATCCATCTAATTTCTGCTCATAAAATGCCTTTTGCTATTGTGGTTTGAATTGAAAGGTCACACTGAAGTATAGGGTTTGCAGTCTGGGTTAAACTCTGCTCGAGTTTTTCATTTCCAGCAATGAATCAAGGGACAAAAATGGTTATTATTTGTTACTGCACTTTTTAGATATGAGTGAGCTTTTGTTTGTGCTCAAAATAGGGTCATTCACTTATGCCTTGCCTTTTTTATTTTATACCTTTCCTGAGATGCTATCGTGTAGGGTATTGAGCTTGAGCTTAAAGTTGCAGCACGGGTGGAGGAAATACGTGCTGAATATGAACGTCAAATGGAAGAGTAAGTCGTTGTAATCTATTCAATGCTAGGTGGCTCATCATGTCATGCTCATACCTTTTTTATGTTTGTAATTTTTTTACTTCGTGGGTTTCTTACAAAGTTTTTATTGATATAGTAAATTGATCTTTATGTTATCTTTGCTAGTTTCAAGTTTCAAATTGAGTTGAGTTATCAAATTGATAGAGTGGTTCTATCAAATTTCTTTAGGATGGATTATGAGCTCAGAAAGTTTGAGGAAGAAGCAGAGAAGCTAAGGCTTGAGAATTTCAGGTGTTTTTAGTTTCTGAGCTTTACCCCCCTCAATTTACACTGTTCTTTCCACTGTACCCGTACATGTGATCAGTATGCCTTTGATTGAACTTGTTCTTTCGGTGTCCTTTAAGGTGTCTGTTGCAGGACAAGGAAGGTGAATGCATGGTGAGGGATAGCGAGTTAAGGGACTTGAAGGAAGAAGTAACCAGGTTAAATAGTTTGGTCAGTGGACTGGGAATGGCCAAGGCACAAGTTAATTCAAGGAACCCACAGGTAAGAGCATCTAGCTGACTGGTTCCATGTCCTGCTTTTACTTGATCTTTTGAGCTTGAATTGTACAAAAGAAGCTTTGATCGGTTAGAATCTTTCTCAGCGAAAAGCAAATTAGTCTACACAGAAAGGCCAGAATTTGGATCTAATCTAGAGGTGGCATTTTTTGATCAGGTAGTTGTGGTTCAGTCCTCTTTTTCAGTCGGAAGTAGTATTGAGCTATCAGGAACGGATACGTATGAATCCGAAGGTTCAGGAGGAAATGCTGTTGTCATGGGGAAATCCGCATCGGGTGTTTGCTGCTCGTGCAGCAAAAGATCCCTCTGCAAGACAACAAAATGTCAATGTTGGGCTGCTCGAGGAAGCTGTGGGACGAGTTGTGGGTGTGCAGCATTTAAGTGCACCAATAGAAAAGTCTCAAGCAAGGCGGTTGACTCCCAGCAATCAGAGGTAGCTCAAAAGCTGCACGTATCCAGGTCACCCGAGACAGGAAAAGATGTTATCATGTCTCAATCAACTGACTTGAATAATGATCTTCATCCTCCAAGGAAACCTTTGGGAGAAATTGGGAATGTGCAGGTATGGTTCACTTCCACATTTAACTGTTCTTGGGCCAACCTTTTCCATTTGATATCTTTTCAGTTTTGGTAACAGTAATGTTTTGAAAGTTGAATTCGCAATTATTTTTCATTCGCGGTCACTTCCCCTTCAATGTTCTTAATATTTTAACATAAGATTCGAAGTGTAATCAGCAGTTCTGTATCAGTACTTCACTGTTAGTTTTGACCTTTTCCATTGCTTTGTAACAAAAATTTGAATCCCAACAGATGAATCCAAGCCCTATAAAACATGTCCAGAAAACAAGAAAGCAGAAATCAGCCCTACAATTCGACACCACTGCTCAATCTTGCTCGCTGCCAGAAAATGCTGAGGGGCCAAGGAAAATGGACAAAGTTTCTCTGGCAGATATTCCTCTGAAGTTAACAAGAGGGGCAAAGCGGTCAGCAGCCAGCTGATTTTTTTTTACAAGATACTTCGTGTTCTACTCGGAGGAGTGTTGAACGAGACAACTACTGAATACATGAATAATAAAGGGCGTGTTGTTCAAAGCTGAAATGGAGGTAGTTGAATTTTGTGACCACAGGATGTTCTTTGTGCTTTGAGATAGGCAGATGTGAGCCTAACTCCTATTGATTGTATTGATATTTTCCAGCTGCATTTGTATTTGAACTGGATGCTAACCATGCTTTGAGAGATTGCTTTTTGGATCAATTAATGCTAACAGCTGAAGTTTACAGCTGCAGAGAGCAGACACATCATTGATCAATGTAAACATAGCACACATTATTAAACATAGCCTAGTCATTGACGGCGGGGAGTTTCAGATGAGGCCGCTTGCACTGATTCATACACCGGTTATCCCACCAGTCACGATACCAGCACCTAACCCGAATACTTTAGTCATGGCAGGCCTGTTTCTGCTTTGGTGACATTTCGAGGACTCAAAAGACCTAATATCTAATGAAAGTTTCTGTTGATCAAAATTTATTAACAAATTTAGCAGCGGTTAAAAAGTGATACACTAAAATGGGAAAACCACATCAATTCATGCCATGTATTCGGGTTCTTCTAATACAACATACAACGGGTTGGGCAAAATTCTAATGCAAAAGTACCAAAACTTAGCCTGATGGTATTTTCCCACTTCTAGTTGGCATTTGAAACGCGTTTATAACTGCTAAACTCTGATGCCCACAGTATGGTAATATTCCTGGTCCTGAAATTTGGCTTCAATTATCTGCTGCGTCGTCTGTTATCAAGATCAGTTTTTGCTAATTTCGAGTTTAGTAACCCAATAATCTAGCTGGCTTGCAACGCAAGCTGATCCGGTGGAGCCATATGAGCTGAATTTATTAACTGCATTTTCTACTCCAAGATACTCGTACACATCTTGGTTAAAGGCGGGGCTTATGTGTTTCAGATCATCAAGAGTTAGATCTTCAAGCCGCAAGTTCCTTGAAACACACAAATGAACACATGTTCCAACTACTTCATGGGCTGTTCTGAAAGGCAGTCCCTACAAAAAAGAAAAAGGACAGAAGGGAGTTGAAGATTTTGACAGTTCGGGCAAAAAGGATTGGAAAGAACAGAAAATATGTTAATGGATAATTGGTGGAACAGCTAGGAACCACCACACTTCTGGTATTCAACCAAGAATTAAATATGATGCAGAAGAAAAAATTCAGAGACTAGGAATTTAGAAGCCTGGAAATAAATCGGAAACATAAAAGGAACACAAAAACAATGCCAGTTTATTACGTGGATATACTCAGTTCAGCCCTCAAAAGTGATCGGTCATGTCTTAAAGTGATTGGCATTACTTCACCTTCCCCTCACCACAATTCCTCTCCTCAAACCATTTCGTTAATATTCACCACTTAACTCAGTTGACTTTACAGTTAGTAGGAAAAAGAATTCATATCCACAACCTACAGAAACTCATTTCTATAGTATTCCGGATTAGTAATTTACTGGAATAATTCCTTTGTTGAAAGTTAGTTGGATATTAGGAAAACCAATGTCCATGGATGAAAGACACAAGCTCAGTTCTATGAACATGGAACTATTACTAGGTAGCTGCATTCCTCCTAATCATGATGAAAACATGGAAGTAGAAGAAATCCAGAAGTCAATCAATAGCAATAACTTGCCTTATTGACAAGATAATCAGCAAGTGTTGTGGCATCAAGATGGCCGGCTGGCAAAGACTTTTGAATTCTCTCCCGATTAAAAGTGATGTTCTGTGCAAACTCTGCTGACACTTCGAGCATCCCTACAACTGTCTTAACACTGTCAAATACAGGTTCCTTATCTTCCTGTCTCATAAAAAGAAAAAAATAATCAAAATACAAAAAATGGTAAAAGATCAAGGGAAGAGAAAGGAAGGATGAATAGCAGGAAATGCATGGAAACATCCATCTGCACAACTAATATAAAGCAAATAATGATACGTGTGCACAATTCCAAGGGTAAAATTGATCTCAACTTCAAGAACCAAAAGGCTAAATTTCTCTCTACAACTGTGGATGGCCAGGTATCCCACAACATACTAAAGAGGCATCCCAAAACTTTTATCTCGGAGATACTAGATAAAGAGTGACCTTTGTATAAAAGAGCCTACCTGCAAATCACGATTATAAGCAAGTGGAAGCCCTTTGCACAATGTGAGAAGAGTGACCAGGTCGCCTATGACCCTAGCAGATTTTCCTCGGACAAGTTCCATGGGATCTGGGTTTTTCTTTTGTGGCATAATACTACTTCCAGTTGAAACAGAATCACTTGGTATTAGAAATCCAAACTCCTCTGAGGCCCACAACACCCATTCTTCACCCAATCGAGAAAGATGAATTGCTGTGATGGAGTTAACAGAAAGAAACTCCATGACAAAATCTCGGTCTGAAACTGCATCAATGCTATATAAAATAATGAAACATAACCAACTACTCAAGGAAGCCAGGTATCATGAAAGGAGGGAAATCCAAAAGCAAATAAGAGATGAAAGAGTAAATAAGAACAAACACAGATGGTCCTGCACACCCCATTTCAGGAGCCAACAAATTGACATCTTACCTGGAGCAGGAAGCATCAAAGAGCTGCTTCACAAAAAGAGTTATACAAGCAGCACAAAACCAATATAACAGTTATTAAGAAAGATTCTGGAAATAAAATTGAAAAAGGTTCCGATGTTTGGCAAAATCTTGCAGTTTGTCATCACGCAACCGTCAATAAACAGAAAAGATATAATTCGTTATTTGTGAGAAAGAAATAATGACCAGATTCTCGAAAGGGGCAGTCAAAAAACAATACAAATGGCCTTGATGACAACTAATTAATCAGCCGACAAACACCATCTTTCTCAGATTCCCAAATGACACCCAAAGTATAAAAAATATCAAAGACAGTATGTGCTTGCCTATTCCTCATGGGGGCAGTGAATCCTAAAGCTTCAGAAGTCATAAACCTATCGATTGGTAAACCAGTACCAGCCAACGCACATGCACCCAGGGGACAGAAATTCATCCTAAGTTTACAATCAAGCAAGCGACCAGCATCACGTTCAAGCTACAAGAAAAAAATTGAAGTCAGTGTTCACTCTTATGAAGACACCGTGATTGATTTACAGGGAAAAGGAAAAAGAAGAAGAAGAAGAAGAAGCTATTTTGTTCAGTAATAACACCATCTCTGACCAGTGCCAGAGAAACCAATCATATAACATATCCAAAAATCACCTAAAATCTTCAATCAACTATCAAATCAATATTTAATGTAACTACTAAAGTTTCCGATTTAAGCTTTTTAATAGTAGACAGATCATGCATGCAAGTCTCAATCTTCTCGTTAGTTAAAACAGTAACCGCCCCACAAGTGAGTTCCGGTTCTTATAGACATAAAGATTCTAAAATGTTCGCCATCAGTAACAAGGCAATCAAACCTGTTCGACATAGGCTAAAAGCAGATGCGGCAACAAAACAGGCTGCGCTCTTTGCAAATGTGTGTAACCAGGAACAATGAGCCCTTCATTACTCAAAGCCAATTTCACCATTGCAACCTGTAAGTTTTTGATAGATGCAGCAATTCTATCAATTGCATCACGACACCACAGTTTAAAATCAGTCAAAACTTGGTCATTCCTGCTCCTCGCTGTATGCAGTTTCTTGGCAGGTTCACCAATCATCTCAGTAAGAGTTGCCTCAATATTCATATGCACGTCTTCCCTGTCTTCCCTCCACTCAAACTCACCAGCCTCAATCTTTCGTTGTATCTCATCGAGCCCTTTTAAAATGCTGTCTTTATCACTCTCGCCTATCAACCCCTGCAGAACACAAAGCAACATAACAAGCTTAATAACCCAATTCACTTGCTTAGAGAAAGAAATAAAGAAGCTGTTAATGCAAGAGCAAGAAGGGACCTGTTTTGCAAGCATGGAGGCATGAGCTTTGCTGCCCATAATATCATGCTTGTACAGCTCCTTGTCAAACGAGATTGACTCGGTGAATTTCTCTACTTTATCAGTCACAGTCTGCTCGAATCTACCTCCCCACAACTTGTTCTCTTTCTCCATGAGTTTAGCCTGGATCGCTAGTTTTCTTTTGGGCGTAAGGGAAACAAAGTTTGGGTTTCTATGTGTGGTTTTGTTGGAGAAGAGGGTCTTTGGTGAAGTGAAGTGGAGAGTAGATGGTGAAGTGGAGAGTAGATGTGATTCCATTGCAGAGACGGCTAAGTGAAATGGGGTTTTGAGGAATGGCAACTCTTCTCTGTGTGCGCGAGCGCGTTTCTTCGTCCGTTTTGAGGTTTCAGGTGGAGGACTGGGAAGAGGAGTTGGGCCTAATACACTAGTTAAATCTATTAATGGGCCCTCTAAATCCAATCTCATCTTGGGCTTATTTTGGAGCTCTACTGAAGTGACAGCTTGCAAGGTCTGACCAATCCTGGTCCAGGCGAATGAGAAAGTCAGACCCAAGGCTGGCTCCTACAGCTAGGCCGACAGTCTAATTTGGTGACTCATTTTACATGAATGTCGATGTCCGTTTTCCATTTGATTTATAAGACTACAGGTTCATATTATTCGTTAAGAAAAAAATGATCTGATTATTGGTGTAATTAGTTAGAAAGATGCCAAGGATGACAGGGGCAATGAATTCGATTCTCGGAGCTTAGTTCATTAATTTCTGCAAACCCACTATTAACTTATTTATGAAATGGACAATGCTAGAGCCAAAACACACATGTCAAGGTATAATACATGGGTGGAATGAACATCTAATAGGTAATTTAATGATAAAAATTTAAAATTAAGAGTTTTGTTTTCCCGTGATTTCAGGTTCAAATTCTATATTTACTAATGTGATGATCATTAAAAATTTACATAATTATTAATTTTAAAATTCATAAAATTAGTTGAGTTGTATATAAACAAGTACGTGAATAAAAAATATAAGTGGAGCATGATAGATATAGTAGCATTTTTTTTAAATGAATTCTAAGCGCTAACTTGTCTCAAATGACATGAAACCTGGCTTCTTAATTTTCTTTTAAGGAAAAAAAAAACAAGAAGATTCAACACTTGTCTGGGTATACGCATGTTGGCAGCCACATTTCGACCGACACGCGATATCAAATGTCGGAACCATCAATTTTGGTTGATGCTTAGCACAATAGGCAGCCAAAGATTAACCATAGACTATTATTATTATTATTATTATTATTATTATTATTATTATTATTTGTGTGCGTGTGGAAGCAGTACCGACAGGTAATAATGAGATCCCGCAAATAATTGAGGGCCAAAAACAAAAGGGGTTCGGTATTTGGTAGGCCCTCCTCCAGGGTGATTAAGATGGATATGCAAATGCAGCCCTAATAAACTGTAGAAAAATAAGATGATCAGTGACTAGCTTTTGGAAATTGCATGGTCATTGTCACAACGAGAAACTGCCAGGTGTGCCGGTGATTAGCTGATCGATGTGGCATGCAAGTCCATCTCAGGACGGTGAATGGAAACGAGTGGTGGATCACAGGAATAGGTGGTTCCGAAGAGAGAATCTGTGGACCTCCACCACTTTGGAGGTTGAAGAAGAAGGGACTGCCGTTCATGGTTTTCTGTCCTTATCTTAAGGGCTGTGGATGAGCTACAATTGATACCCTTTTTGAAGGCCATGGTCATCATGAAATTTGCTTTAGCGGCCAGCATAAACTTAGGAAGTATGAGATAAGTTTGTTTTTAGAAATATTTTTTATTTAGAAGTATATCAAAATAATAATTTTTATTTTTATTTTAAAAAAATTGTCAATATAATATATCAAAATAATATTAAAATTTTTAATTAAAATAAATAATAAAATTTTATTTTTATTTTTATTTTTATTTTTTTTTTCAAAAATATTTTTGAAATAAAATATTAAATAAGTCAGTATTGGTGGTAGCTTTTTCTTTAAGATATGATAGGAGATGCCTTTCAACCACTAGAATCCATTTGCTCCGGAGCACGACTAGTGAACCGAGTGGTGAGGTGCTCATATATAATAATAATAATAATTTAATAATCGAGAAGGGTATAAAGGTATAAACTCTTCAAAAAGAGAGAAAAAAAAAGAAAAAAAAGTGAGCCCACTGCTTTAATTGATTGCGGGGTGGTAATGGTACGAGTAAATAAATTATAAAGAAATTACACTATGATAATGTTTTCCCATCAGTCACCACAGCCTTCATGTTAACCAAAATGATAGACAAGCTTAGCTTTAATTTATATGAATTAGCCCAATCATCAATTCACATGATGAATTTATTTCTTGTAAGCTGCATAATTGCATTTAGAGCCCTTTTTTCTAGTATTGTATTATTGTAGTTGCTATTTTTTATAATATTCATTACTTGAAAATATATCATAATATTTTTTTTTATAAAAAAAACATAAATTATTCAGGCCACCCATTAGAGTCCAAACCTACAAGTGTCGTGACCTATGTTTATGCATAATTAAAAACTCACGAATTATATCGATGAACACAGTTTATTATTTGTATTGCACAGCCACAGCTACGGTGTCTAACACGTACCGGTTACTTGAGCCACCAAGACACGCAAATCCAAGAGTCATTTCCCACACCACGTCATCGCTTTCTTCATTTACCTTTCCTCTTGCCTCCCTTCCCGGCAGCTACTCCCACCAGCACCACAATTCTGACCTGACCAATTCATCCGCACTCCACCTCCCCTCGCCCAATCATCGTTCATCCTCCTCCTTTTCCCTTCACTCTCCATCAAAAAATCATTTCCGTGTCTTTTTTCAATTTCTCGGATTTAAATTGAGAATTTGAGATGAGAAAGAGTGAAGTTTTCCATATTAACGGATCAAATTGAAAGATGAATTAAGGGTGCGTTTGATTTATGATTTTGCTCTTGGGGTTGTGTTTGGGGTCTTATAAATTTTACAAGGATGGAAATAAATAAATAAATAAATAAATAAATCATTAAAATTTCCTCTGACGTATCCCTTAGAAAAATACACAAATTTAATTTATTTTTATCTGATGCAAAAATAGTTTTTGCCTCCCTCTCCATCATGCCCATCACTAAATTACTATTTAGAAATCTTGATTCTAAAGGTGGCCCAACAAAACATTTTCTTGTGAAAGCCCCGATGTTCACACGATTAAGACAGAGCTCATGTGATGTTATAGTAAACCCGGATCCAGAGAATAATAAATGAAGTTAGTTTTGTTTTGTAAGTTGCTCATAGCTTTTCCGATAAGCACCAAAACTCAAATCTCCCAATCTCTTCTTTCTCTAAATTAATTAGTTTTTCTCTCTCTTTATCTAAAAAAGAAGAGACAAAACTAGGGTTTGTCATTCCCAGTTTGGATGCAAACTCAAAACACAATCACAACTCCTTGTTCTTAAGGTATCCGCATTTTACATTACGCTTATAATCTGATCTCGATTTTTTGGACTTGTATCTTTCTTCCAGCAATTGAATGGCTTCATGATCCTGAAATTGTTTCAGTCAAAAACGCGAAAGAAAGAAAGTGAATGTTTTGATATTTCATAGTTCTTATTTATTTATTTAGCCGTAACGATTGAGTTCACGTGCATCTGTTGAGCTTGAGAATTCTGTTTTCTGCTCGCTTAGTATGGTTTGGGAGGGATCTATTTTTGATACAATCACGTCCTTCGCTATTTTTAGATTTTCTCTTGGATGATTCTTTATTCTGATAACATGTTCTTTATTTTTCATATGTGAATTATTGTGTTGACTAGTGACAGTTCATCGGACCGGTGCCTTGTAATTGTTTTTTTTTTTTTTATCTGATGTTAAATTTGGATGTGAAAAAACCCCCACCCTTTTCGAAGTTGTTCATCTTGAAAGGAAAACATGAAAGGCAATTGTTTTTTTTTTTTTTTATTGTTTCATTAAAAGCTAGTTGGTTTTGTTGCCGCATACAAGGTTGTTATCTTCTTTTTGGTTGTCAACATCAGTTGCTCTGTTTTTGTGTTTTAACAGTGTTTATTGCTGATTCCTTTTAACAGGGGTAAAGTATTCGCTGTCTTATCCATTGCCGCTCCTCAGCCATCAGACCTTGACTTAATTGCAGTTAGTTGAGTTTTCCTGTGATCAATTGCTAGGGCGATTTTTTTGTTGATTTAATGGCTGTGGCATTTACCAATCTTTCATGGTGGTTATGGAGTGGGAAGCATCAGGAACCCAGAATTTCAAATGGGCCTTCTTTAAATGCAAGACCTGACCCAGATTTGTGGGAATCGTCGGATACTCTGAAATTTCCATTGGTTCAGAGGACAAATGTGGCATCCTCCTCTAGAAGGGTTAAGAGAAAATGGCACAGCCGGGAAGAGCGTAAAATTGATAGGGAATATGATGTTGTTCTTGTGCCATCAGATGGTGGCTGTGTTTCAGGGTCAGAGTCTGATGATTCAGATTATTCCATTGGATGGTTAGAGCCTCATGGACCTGAATTCCAGAGTGATGATGATATGGATAACAGTTTTGCTGTGCTGGTCCCATGTTATGGCCGTGTTCAAGATAATGTCTTCGAGGATAAAAAGAACAATCTGTTTGGTGCTATTGTTAACATTCCTGATGGTAAAGTGCCACTGCTCTTCCAAAGTTACATTTTATATTTTGCTTGCTTCTACAGAATCTTCTATTTTCCTCTTACGCTGTTGATGTGGGTTTCTTTATGCTGCGTTGATTAACAGTTCACTAGGCGGAGATTACCACACAATTAATATTGCAATAACCATGGTGTAAAGGATGGTGATGTCTTTAGAATTGTCCCTGCTTCCTGACCTATTAGCTCCCCTTCCAATAATAAATGAACAGGCTATTATTTATTTGATTTTTATGAGTTTTAGAAGGGAGAAACATCTATTTGAATTATTTCACACTAAGATTTCTTTTTTCCCCTTACTGGTTGGTTGTTTTAGAAGGCAGCTAATTGAGCAGTATAGCCGTTTGAATTCCATACATAATCAATGCTTCTATTTCCCTTTTCCTCTTTCCAACAAAGTTCATAAGAGGCAAATTTTTCTGCGTCTTGCTTTTTTTTTTTGTGATTATGTATCTGGATACCTACTTGATGGATTTTTTTGTTATGAATTGTTGTTCCTGGTCAGCTTTTAGAAGCAGGGTGCCTCTTGATAGGATTCTTTGTGGGAAATTGTTTATTTGTAGTTACTTTCACTTGCCTCGTGCTCTGACCAGTGTCAATCTTGGAGGCACCTAGTCTAAACCCTTCTCAGCATAGTGTAATATCCATGCCTACCTACTGAACTACCTTTGCTTCCCTTGCTGCACTTCATATAGTTTTGCCATATCCCGGCACTCATCTCTAGATTTACATTTATCTATCTTTCAGACATGTTTTGCAATTACCTTTAAGTTATGTTTTGCCATTTACACTAGCTGAACTATTGAATGATCGTAGTTTGAGCGCAGCTGATGAAATTTAAGAATAAGAAATGAGCACTGAACTTCACTCCTCGGGCCCTTTTATTATTTCTTGTTTATCAATGCTTATTAGCTTTTTACTGTTTAATCCCGTTTGTGATATCATATTGATTGCAAATATATGCATCTGAGTGGTTGGTGGAAGCAAAATGTATTTTCTCTCTCTTTCAATCTGTCTTTAAATGTGATTGTTTCTCTGAGCCGAGTTCTTAACTTTATTTAACTTCAATGAGCAGAGAGCAAGAAATATATGGAACAGTGGCTTTCTTCGGTCCAGAACATCTGACATTCAGTGCTGCTAATGATTTCACTTTAGTGTTCTTGAGCTGCTATTCAGTAACTGCTGGATCTTCTGGCAGAACCCATCCTGCTGGTTAACGTAGAAAATATTGTACAAAGATATGGGAGGACTTAAAAGAAGAAAAAAAAAAGAAAAAAGGAAGAAAAAGAAAAGAAAAGAAAAAAAAGAGTGTAGCTGGTCGGTTTTATTGCTTGCCAGTAGTAGAAGATGCTGATGTTGTTCTTATCCTAGCTAGTACTAATCTATGCTGAAAGTGGTGGGATTTTTTTGGCTTCTAATCATTTCTTGACTATGAAGGAGTTTTCCCCTGCAGCTGGCTTCCCTCGTCATTGTCCACGATTGAGGAGATTACCGTGTGTGTGATATCAGATACCTCAGCGAGAAAAATAATTAGGAGAGGGGGGGGGGGGCGTTTTGCTGTGCTTGCTTCCAATTCTTTGATGTAAATATGGCTGCACGATCAGAAGCAGGTTCATGATTCATATTCTACTGTAAAAACTATGTAAATAATTGCAAGAATTGTGTAAATATTGTACAGTGATCGAAGTCTCTCCCGCTCTCTCTCTAAACTTGAATCCTCTTTTAA
This sequence comes from Salix exigua, assembly GCA_032356905.1. NCBI lineage: Eukaryota > Viridiplantae > Streptophyta > Magnoliopsida > Malpighiales > Salicaceae > Salix > Salix exigua. The sequence goes on from CM063589.1 coordinate 6,779,324, forward strand.
CTGTTGGGATTCGTAAACTGTACGATGATAGCTTGTGGTGCATTTCCCATTATCCGTGTTGATTGTCACCTAGTCCCTGTGCAGTTTATAACAAACCAATCAATTCCTTTAAATATTTAGAATAATAAAAAATCCTGACTTGACATGTGTAATTTAATATAAAAAGATATATTCCCTCTACTATCAATTATTCCCCTAATGTATCTGCTGCCTCCTTCCACTCTTCTATTTCTTTAATAATAAAGACAAAATAACATGAAGTGGAAAAACATTAGCATGCTTAGAAATATGGAGATCATTTACAACATGATTTTCGGAATTAGAACTGGTTAATTTATTTGACTAAAATATAGGCAACGAGTTATAACTACCTTCCCACTATCCATTCCTCGTAGAGTTTTGATTTTGTTGAAGTGTTGTTCTTTGTTACTGGAAAAACCAACGGACGGCAAATCACGACCTGAATGGCTACTGTATACGCCTATAGTCTGCCGTGCCATCTGGTAAATCACAGAGAAATTATAGCTGGGATAGAGAGATGGTGGTGGTGATGTTGAAATTATGTTTTTAATTTGTTCTCCGTCTGCAGCATTGGAGGCTGCCTCGTGGTATTTGTTTTGTTTGGGGGTAAATCCCTGTCTTGTTTTATTAGAACATTTGAATATAACTCGAGAGATTGTTTTGGCCAAAACACGGGCACATTGCTTTCATTTCCAAGCAACAGAGCAACGGTTTGCATTTTTACTTGTACACCAAAACATATTTTAACCTTATTTTGTTGTAAGAACGTAACAATACCATACCAAAGCTTTATTTTAATGGCCGACAGAATTGACGGGGTAATGCTGAAACAACCGAAAAAGGTTAGTAATAAAAACGGAAAGGTGCGCAGTGGCACTGATTGAAAGAAGATGGGCATTTTGTCAAAAATAGAGAGGAGGAAGATGATGAAGAAGAGGAAGATAAGCACGAACAGTTTGTTCAGTTTTAAAAAATTGAAGAGCCACTAAATGAGTGTCGATTTCTAAGCCAAACATACCATGCAATGACAGCCTATGTGACAAAACAACGAAAGTAAGCAGCAAAAACCCTGTACAGCAACCAACCAAAAACGAAAAGCAATCAAAGAAAGGGAAGCATACCCCCCCTCTATTCTAGGAAACCAACCTGGCAAATCAAGGGTCCTGCCACGTGTCCGATCCATCGAAGAGTCCCTATTGATGTTGAGGCTGTCAAAAGGCAAAACAAATGGCCCTAAGTATCCTCCCCCGCTGCTCATTAGAGACCCTCTAGGCAAAAGCTGTGTTGAACGGCAAAATCTTCTGAGAATTATTATCATCAATATCTTATCCCGAATGCGTTGAATCTCTTTTGCATTTCGAGGGAGGGAAAATGCTGCAGAGAGCAGCAAGCAATGCGTATTCATGGTGGTGGGCAAGCCACATCAGGACAAAACATTCAAAATGGCTGGAAGAAAACCTCCAAGGTGGGCGCTTTTGTCTTCTTTTATTCATTTGTATATATGTTTCTAAGAATTGGAGGTCTTCTGTATGGTCTCTTTCGGTGATCTAGAATATTCTAGATTGGTGCATAACTAGTCCTGTCTTCTTATTGGTCAATTATCTGCAACAACATGCCATTTTCCGTTTGGAGATTGCTATGTTACGCAAGGGAAAGGGTTCATTCAGACATGTATGTTAGCAAGTAACTAACTCCATGTTTATAATACAAAAGAAGAGATCGAAATCAGTTCAGCTCCCGATGATCCCACGTTGTTTAAGATCAATCATGCATTTGTTTATCAATTCCTCATTTGTTTCACAGCTCGTGAAGAAAACAATAAGAAAGCAAGAAACCAACCAGGAGAATGACAGAGACAACATTTTCAAATGTCTAGCTTAGAATATGGTTATATATTGACATGTATGGCTCTTCTTTCTATTGTTTCTGCTTTATAGTTTTAACACACTTTGATATGACAGATATGGAGGAAAAGGTTAATAACATGCTCAAAATCATTGAAAATTCGGGGGACTCCTTCGCTCAAAGAGCTGAGATGTACTACAGAAGGAGGCCAGAACTTATAAATCATGTGGAAGACTCTTACCGGGCATATCGAGCATTGGCGGAGAGATTCGATCATTTGTCAAAAGAGCTGCAAAGTGCCAACCGCACCATTGCCACTGTCTTCCCAGAACAAGTTCAGTTTGCCATGGATGATGATGATGATTTTGAAGAAAGTGGCCCCACAATATTCGAATCTGATGATCCCAACGATGCACACAAGGTCTCCAAAGCAAATATTCCAAAGGTACCCAGCATGCCAAAGAAAGCTTTCAGGAGCCAATCAATGTTACCGTCCAGAAAGGGGCAGCAGCTAAATAGAACTGCTAGTTCTGCTAAAGCCAATGCGCCTCCAAGTTCAGGCTTTAGCCGAGAAGAGGCCGTAGAGAAAATTAATAAGCTTCAGAAAGAAATTTTGGCACTACAAACGGAGAAGGAGTTTGTACAAAGCGTATCTGAACGATGTCAGACTAAGAGCGGGGGAATTGAAAATCAGATAACTGAAATGCAAGTGACAATCATCGGCTTACAAGATGAGTTTGGTATCAGCAATGTTATTGATGATAATGAAGCCCGAACTTTGATGGCTGCCACTGCTCTAAAATCATGTAAGGATACTTTGGTAAAGTTGCAAGAGAAACGGAAGCTATCAGTTGAAGAGGCTAAAGTAGAGAGCCGAAGGATTAAGGGAGTCCAGCAGAAGTACGAAGCCCTCAAAGGTGAGTTTCTTTCTGAAAATTCAGATCTGCTGGGGCCTGCTGATGAACAGGAGGCTGAATCAGAAGATATAGATCCAAATTATACGAATTTGTTGCGAGAGAAGATTGAAGGTGAGCTGGAAGCAGATTTAAAATCATCCCACACTGTGATGGAGCTGGCTGAGAGAATTGATGAACTAGTTGAGAAGGTTGTGAATTTGGAAACTGCGTTCTCTTCTCAAGATGCTCTGGTAAACAGACTAAAATCTGAATCAGATGGGCTCCAGACACACATCAAGACTCTAGAAAAGGATAAGGCGACTCTGATGGAAAACTCAGAGAAAATGAGCAGCAAGCTAAGAGAGTTGGAAGAGGAGTTGCGTAGAGTGAAATGCCTCAACGAAAACATCAAAGATCAAAACAAAAACCTTCTAACACATTTAACTGAAGCAAGTTGTTCCATTGATCATTTGTCTGTGAAGTTACAAACAGTGAAACTAGACCAGGAAGTTGAGAAAGAAGAATCAATCCAAGAATCAGGCGATGCTGTTGAGGTCAAAGCAGGCAGCGGGGTCGAAGAACAAGAAGAACATCTGGCTTCTTTCAATAATGCATCTGCATCGAAGGCTATGGAAATGGAAAAGGAAGGGGGGAAAGATGATGTTCCTGCTGTTAATAGTTCTATCAAAGCAGATGAATCTGGACCGGATCAAAAGCTCACTGCCATAATAGATGATCTTGTCCCAGCACATGATCAGAAAGATTTTCATGAGGAAGAAAATGATCTTGCTGCTCGTTTAGAGGAACTGGGAATAGATGGAGAGGACCAGCCCAACTGGAGGCAGTTGTTGGCGAGTGGATTAGATGACAGAGAAAAGATTCTGCTGGATGAGTATACTTTGGTCCTCCGGAATTATACTGAAGTAAGAAAGAAGCTCGGTGACGTTGAGAAGAAAAATCGGGATGGTTTCTTTGAATTGGCATTGCAGATTAGGGAGCTAAAGAATGCTCTTGCCCTGAGGGATGAAGAGATCCATTCTTTGCGTGAAATGAGCTCTCACCAACAAAATTTCAGCGAAAATAATGATGGTGCTTCGACAAAATATAAGTACTCACATGCAGAAGGTTCTCCCGACCTTATGACACAAGCAGCTAGTTTTCTGGATTCAAATCTTTCATCCCTGAGTTCACCTCCGCGGCCAGTTTTTGACTCAGAGCACGAACATCATGTAGAAGCTGAATTAGCTGTATCTGGAGGTAATAGAAGATACTCTGCGAAAGAAGTTAGCAATGTGATCAAGTTGAAACGTGCAGATTCACCCCGTGTTCCTTCAGCTGTGGAAGAAAAGATCCGTTCAGACATTGATGGACTACTGGAGGAAAATCTGGAGTTCTGGTTGAGGTTTAGCACCACGTTGCATCAGATTCGAAAGTTTCAAACTTCAGTCCATGACTTAAAGGTGGAGCTATCAAAAGTCAGAGAAAAAACAAGGCGAGATGGAAATGATAAGAGTCAATATATCATTTCAGAGACTCGACCAATATTCACACATTTGAGAGAAATACAAACTGAATTAACACTATGGTTGGAGAACAATTCGGTAATGAAAGATGAAATGCATGCTAGATATGCATCTTTATGCAATATACACGATGAGCTATTGAGAGTTTCCAATCCAAGTTCCAAAGAAGAAGAGGCTGAGCTAAGTGAATATCAAGCAGCTAAATTTCAAGGTGAGATTCTCAACATGAAACAGGAAAGCAACAAGGTTGCAGATGAGCTTCAAACCGGTCTGGATCGTGTGAGAGGACTCGAGGTTGAAGTTGAAAGGTTACTCACAAGACTGGATGAAGAACTCGGGTTTTCGGCATCGAAAAATAGAAGTTCATTACACAAAGCTAGAGTTCCCTTGCGCTCTTTCTTGTTTGGTGTCAAGTTAAAGAAACTCAAGGGACAAAAGCAATCAATCTTCTCATGCGCAAGCCCTGCACTGCAGAAACAATATAGTATGTTAGAGGATGGAAAACCTCCACAACACCACTGAAGACTGGATTGTTCCTTCACCATTTTCCTTTCGTTTTTCATTTTTTCATTTGGCTTGCCTGTCGTAGTATTAATACTTCAAATAAAACTTGAAGCAACACTACGAGTTCCTTATTACGTTTTCTGACCCGCAGGGTAAAATTCATGTAACTAATCAGAATATTTCTACTAAGCAACCATCCAGCTAGCATGTACGGGAAAGATGAAAGATTAATCTGTGAAACATGAATCAAACAGTACTTACACGGCTTATAGGCTGAGATGTCTTCCTATTTGCAATTTATAAGGAAAACTCCAGGTTTTAAATCATAGAGCCAATGATTTAACCCAAAACAAATCAGAGTCGATGGATATATGTACCTGGTGGGGGTAAGGAAAATGATGATTTCAAGATGAGGTCCACATTTCACACATGCAAAAACGTTTATAGTGCTCGCTATCCAATTAATTACTCCCTAGCCCCAAAAGAAAGAGAAACAAATAAGAAAAAAACAGAAGAGAATAAAATCCATGACATGTACGAATCTCCATCTTACTTGTATCTATTTATTTTTTCTTTAAAGTGAATCCAAGAAATAATTAACAAAATATTATTAGTTTCTTCTTGAACACCATTAAATTTATCATCATAGACATTGGTGTTCAAATGCATCTATGGCAACATGATCAATCAAAATCACGGGAGCATGAAGAAATTACATCATGGAAAAGACGGAATGAATCATTACTTTCCACAACTGTAATTAATTTACACAATTTCTAACTCGTCTAAAATACAAATACAGAGACCAACCAGAAAAGTTAAGTGTTTTCTGCTACTTTGCATTCAATACTCTGACCCTATCCGTCCACCATCTCATTGCTGGCTTCTGTTTTGCTTATACTATCCACTTTCATGCAGGATTCATTGCTTACTGTGCTTGGCAATTCTGCTTGCCTCTCACTTTGATTCCCATCATTCTCCTGAACTGCAGATTGATTTTCAGCTTCGTTGATAGGTGAACAAGTCATCTTATTATCATCTGCATTTTGACTTCCATCGACCTGGTTGCCAGTGAGATTTACCAGGCCACTTTCATTCATTATCAATTTTGGTGAACCATTAGAACTCCCCAAAGTACCTACTTGACTTTTCAACTCTGCTTCTTGGTTTGTCAAAGCTGCTATAACTTTTTGAACATGCTCGCTTGGTTCCTTTACAGAGACATGAGCTCCATCCTTTTGAACTTGGCCATTTGCCAATTCTTGCGACCCAGAAGCTTTTGTATCCTTAATGGTTACTATGCCTTGCATTGGCAAACTTTCAGCATTAGTCTGTTCAGATTGCACATTCAATGATGTGACAGGGAAAGATTGTGTAGGCTGAGCTGTTGATGAAGAAGCTTTCATCTGAGGTGGCAGTATAGTGGCTTTGGCCAAATCAGGATTAGTCGGTTCAGGTTGTGCATTCAATGATGTGGCAGGGAAGGATTGTGTAGGCTGAGCTGTTGATGAAGAAGCTTTCATCTGTGGTGGCAGTAAAGTGACTTTAGCCAAACCAGAATTAGTCTGTTCAGATGGCACATTCAATGAAGTGACAGGGGTGGATTGTGGAGGCTGAGCTGTTGATGAAGCAGCTTTCATCTGAGAGGGTTGTGAAATAGCTTTGGGCAAACCAGGGCAAGGACCACTTGGACGTGTGGTAGTTGGTGCAGTTGCCATGCCACTGGAGATAAATCGAGTATTGGGATTGACATCCAAGTGGGTAGAAACACCACCAGTCATGGATGATTTGATTGAAGAACTGCCTGTGGGCATGATATGGACAGCATTCTTTGCCTGGGCAGCCTTTAACAGCGAAACAGCATCTGATTGGGTAGCAATGCGAGCCCCAGCGGCAACTGCAGCAGCTCTCACAGGATCAGAACTCAGGATAGATTTTTCTGATGCTTTTGCTAACATTACATGAGATTTTGCTGAAGATCCCACTGGCCATATTGAAGATGATTTTGTCGTCATGGGCTGTTGACATTGATGTTGGGCAGGAGAGGCTTCTGCAGTGATGGTAGGAGGAACACAATTATTGGGGGATTTGGTAGAAGTGGTGCCAGCTGCTCCAAGTTAAAAGAATTATTGTAAGAATCTCACACAAGCAAGTGCTGAAACCTATGTGAGCTACACGCATAGAGAGCAAACTACAAACTACCATTGTGATTCAAAAGCAGTTGAGCTGTTTATTACATTTAGACAAAATCATAATTCAGACAGCATTTTTTAAGATTGTCAACTAGAACACACTAATAAAAATACAAAGCAGTATGAGATGGAAAGAATAATTTACCAGAATGTGTAATTGAACTTTTGGCTATTGGATAAGGATCGAGAGCCATTTTCACTGCATCGCGTGCTGCACGCTGTGTCTCAGAGAGTTGAGGGGCACTGGAAACGTTTCCCACATTCATGTTTCCATGCCGCTTCCGAATAATTGCCCACCTCTGCTTGTATAAGCTATGGTAATTAGGAGGAGAAAAGCAAAGGGAAATAACATCTATATGGAACACTAATGGTTAAAAACCAGACCAGCAATTCATGGAATCTACATCCATGTGAACATAGCAGAACAATAGACAAGGAAAGAATTATGGCCAAAAATGAGAACATGTCGGAATTTATTGAAAAAATAAAGAATTCCGTTGCCGGGATTTGAACCCGGGAAAAACTGGGAGAACCCAGACATCCTGACCGGACTAGATGACAACGGATCACTCTCCACGGCAGTAATTAAATAACAATGCTTAATGAAAATTCAAGGACTGGGTTTACCAATGGAACCAAATCTTGATCATATGGCTAAGAACATTGCCTGAGATTTTGTTCAGACATGGAAGTGCACTACCAATGCTGAGAAAGGATTCTGGATGAATACTAATCCTCCATGGAGTCCTCATTGTATTTACGAAAAATCAAGATAACAAATGCCAATTCTACATGTAGTACTCATTGTCTTTGCCAAAAATCAAGAGAGCAAAACTAATCAGGATTAGCTAAATCCTCCCTTCATTCTCACATATTCATTTCATTTACATTTTCAACAATATATTTCCATTTTGATGATAAGGTTAAAAATTGCTCGGGTATTTGTGGGGAAAAAAAGAAGAAATTAACTACAAATTTTCAAATGGTAATTTAGATGCATGTTAATCCTATATGAAGTTCTTATTGTATTTGCAAAAAATCAAGATAGCAGAACTAATCAAGTCTAGCCATGTTCTCCTTTAATCCTCAGTGATTTTTCTTACAATTTTTCAACAATATGTTTCCATGTTCTATAACATTATAACATTTTTTTATGAAGAATACATCTATGTGTTTGTGGACAAGCCATGGTTAATAGCACTCACAGCAATATTTGAAGGGATGACCCTCATAGCACTACCCCAACAAATATATGTGCCATTGCAAATGAACTGTTAACAACTAGATGCCTTAAGAGTCCCAAATAAGAAAATGATCAAGCACGACCATTTCAATGGAGTTTAGATGACTAAGCATCAACCTGTGTATTTCTTACAGACCAATAAAAGCCTGAAGAATCAAGTTACGGTCCACATATAATGCATGAAAAAGAACGAGAAAAGATGATAATTTAATGTGACTTGATACATGGAAAACTACCTGAGACAGCTGGGAAGCAGTTCTATCACCCTTGAATTCACCTCTTACAATGCTTGCCCAATTCCCCTCGCCCAATTTTTGCACAGCAGCAATCAGTTCCATGTCCTCAGCTTCTGACCAGGGCTTCCTTTTCCTTCTTGGAGGAAATATGCCACTACGCGATCCATTTGCATCATATATTTCAGAGGCAGGACAGGATGTCTGTGCAGGCAGAGACAGTTTCTGCACAGAAACTGGAACACTAATGTTCACCCCCCGCATCACAGCAGGTTGTGAATTTTCTGATGTAGCTCTAAGTGACCGGCCATTAGGTATGTTTATAGTTAAGGGAGCCTCAACTGTCGTGTTATTTGGGTGAGTTGAATCACTTGGTAAACCAGATGCTATTAAAACCTAACCAAAACAACAATTATCATCAATAAGGTAAGTGGACAAAGAAAATGAAGAGGCATCAAACAAAACAAATTATTCAAGCATGTTTTGCCTTCTTGGAATATCTTAAAGATCAGGAGTCCATTAACAAATGAATAAAACATAAAAAAAAGTTGCAATGCAAGCTTTTCCTGGAAACCATCTTGATTTTACAATACCCTTGCCCCTTTGAGCATCATTACATATGTATGGAAACTATAATCAACTTGACACGTTCCAAACCTTTATCTGTCTGTGAGTCAATGATAACAGAAAATTTAAAACTAATTCGTCCTTTTTCTATTTGACACATTCAACTCTTGAAAAGAGTTTCTGGACTAAAAATCTTACACAAAATCTCCAAAATTCGAAATTTATACAAGGACTAAACGAAAAAAAAAACGCATTGTATCACACATTATATAAAAACAATCACGATCATAATAGTGAGATAGAAGCCCACCTTAACACAAGCTGCAGCCTCGGTCGAAGCTTCACTAGTAACACTAGGGAAAGCTTCCAGCTCAGATTCTAAATCACTGTCATCATCATCCTGCAAGAAAAAGAAAAGGAAAAAATTGAAAACAAATTAAAAAATAAACCGCCATTGAATTTTTCAGGCAAAGAGGCAGAGCAAACCAGAGGGTGAGCTCCATCATCGAATTTCTCAGGCATATCATGTCGATAAGCTAAATGTCTCCATAGCATTTGATACTCCCTTGCATTAGAAATTCCGGTACTGGTCTTTTTAACTAATGCGTTCCAATCAATTTTCGCTCCATCAGATTGAGCGACTTCTTGCAGCAATGCCAGGACTGTCGTCGCTGTATACCTGAATACAAACAGAACCCCCGTATTTTAATCACCCAAAAAGTTTTTTTAAAAAAAAGAGAAAAAGTCCGTACCTTTGTATGAGAGTGGAGACATCTTCTTCACTGATTAGTACCTTTTTGTTCTTCTTGGATTTCTCAATCATTATGTGCTGTTATATTACAATTACATATTAAGGAGCTGGAGAGATTCAATTCAATTAAGCCCAGTTTCACTAAAACCCTAATTTAGAGTTTTGGAGAAAATCAGGATGTCAAAAAAGACAAAGCACGTAGATGGGCAAAACGGAGAAAAACAAAGGAGGACGGGGGGGGGAGGCGAAACCTTGAGAGCGTGGAGGTCACGCGCTGAACGGGGGGATTTTTGGGGAAAGAGAGAGCGGAATACAGCGGAGAGAGAAAAATAGCCGGAAGTTATTAGCTGCAATGGCGTTTTGATGTTGTTAATGACGACAGTGCCCTCGGGAAGTCTATGTCGGTGATTATTCACTGGGGTAATTAGAGATTCAGTGCCCGTGTTTATGTTATGTTAAATTACCTTTATTTTTATTTTTATTTTATTGTTTGTATCTTTATTTTTGTCTCCTTCATGTCTTACCTGGTTTATAGATTTTCGCTACATTGCCAGTGAATCCAAAATTTTAAAAACCTAAAAATATGTATTATAATTTCAGGGAATTTCTTCGGAGTAATAATATTTGTTTTGAATTTTTTTCATTAAAATAATTTTTTTATTATTAAAATTGTTTTATTTTATTGTAGTAAACGTAATATTTTTAATTAGAATAGTTAAGTTTCTTAAAAATACATTTATGATTATTGAAACAAGTTGAAAAATATTAAAATAATACGTCCATATTTATGTTAGATTGAAAGTTTAAAAAAAATATATAAATATAATAAAATCATGTTAAAAGATTTATTTAAAAAAATATGAATAAAAAATAAATTGAATCAAATTTTCACAAACAATTTATTAATAATATTATAATATATTACATATATAATAACTAAAAACTAATTATTAAAATAAAAGTATTCAGAAACTATGTCAAAACCAAAGAGTAAATGAACTTGTTAATTTTTTTTCGAGGTGCTAAAACATTTTCAACAAAAAAATAAAAAGAGAAAGAAAATAAACAAATGCAATACCTCACCAAATATTTTTTTTCATTAAAAGAACATGCAACATGTTAGAATCCTGTTATATATTTGGCTCTATTAGTGCACTCAAAAACAATCTCAAACTAATATTGAAATTCTTAATTCAATTACTTTGATACATACCTTCAAACATATCAGATAGCAAGAACAAACAATTTTTATTATGATCAAAAGAAATATTACAATTATAAGAGTGTTTGCTTTAATTGTTATGAGTATATGGTCAAGCAATCTTCTTTTAAAGTCTTACAACCAGGTCAAGAATGATACAATTAAAGGTCTAAAACAATATCTTGAACCATTACAAAAACAATTAAGATTAAAGCAATTTTATTAATGTGGTGAAAAATACAGTCCTAACCATCAACATAATTAGAATGGTTTACATATAATGAAAAAATTGGTGAACATAGGGAATAATTTTTAAAAGCTATAGAATGATGTAATAATATGATTATTATTGAAGAGAATGATACAAAAGAATGTGACTTGTCATTTAATGCATTGCTCATAATACATTAGTATCAGAGGATGTTATCATGGAAAAGATTTGGTGGTCTTAATTGACAATAGTAGTATGTTATTGATGAGTAAAAGGATCAAAACAACTATAAAAAGAATTCAAAACTCTTAAGATTTAGACAATTGTTTTATTGGGTAGCAATGAAAAAGTTATTTAAGCAAAGGCTATACGAGTGCCATATTTGTAAATAAGCTAAAATAAATATGATGGTCTATCTTAGATTATTACAATCTTTTAATTACCAAAGAAAACACGTAAGGATATCGCTATGGACTTTATCGAGTAACTTCTAAAATTTAAAGGCAAAGGTATAATTATAATAGTGGTGAGTATATTCACAATTATATATATATATATATATATATATATCTTTCGTTCACAACTCAAGATATTGCTCAAGTATTTATAGATCACTTTTAAACTTTTCACATGTTACCATCTATAATTATTACTCATAAAAACAAATTATTCATAAGTTTATTTGGAAATAACTCTTTAAAAGGTAAAGGGTGAATTTAACAATTAGCTCAACTTATTATTATTATTATTATTATTATTATTATTATTACTAAACTAACCAACTTATTAAACAATATATTCTCTTATTCTTTAAAAAACACTTGTATTGCTTGAAAAAAAAATTTACAGTACAAAAAAAACAATCCGACCACATGTTAGACTATAGGACTCCAACCGAGGTGCCAGCCTCAGATACTCTCACATTTTACTTCAACATAGATAGTTAGCTCAGCAGTTTCAAAATCGCAAGTTTTCTACCCTGTAACCTTTTTACTCTTACCACAAAGGTTCATACACAAACCAAAAAAGTAACTGCATGTTATTCCCTCCCCGGGGGTCTCATTGAGGAGACAGTAGAGACTAACAGGATCCTATTCAAATCAAAAAAGTAGACAATGAAATGTGATAATGGGACGGCAAGTGAACAGCAGAGTCTAAATTTCTAAGACCCTGCTGGGCCTCCAGAGTCCAGAAGAACCGGTGAAAGAAGCCGGGATAGTAGATGAAACAAATTAAATGCTATACTTGGTGAGGTTACTGCAATCAAAGGCGGATTCAATGTGAAAATGTTGTTATCACCAGACATCTCTTAGATACCGTCCTTCCATTTGTAGTTTCTTCACCATAGACTCGGATTTCGACGAGTCCAAGCCTCCCTGAAACACAAGCATAAGGATTTCAGATGAACGATCTTCCTCAGTATATACTATATAAACACGTGTAACATTGGGGGAAAGAGCAGAGTAAATTCAAAGAGTGACCAAGGTGAATCGACAACAAAAGTTCCAGACATGAAATACTTGCACAATATGTGCTTGCCACTTAACAGAGAAGGGCAAAACTGCATGCATGGACACACTTGCACAATATGTGCTTTCCACTTAACAGAGAAGGGCAAAACTGCATGCATGGACACGATTTTCTTAGTGCTATGCTTGCTTTGTAAGAGAAGTAGCATGAGAAAAAATAGTGCAACAATGAGAACATTATCACGAGTAACAAGTACCTGTTCTTGAACAATAGTGTGCAAAGTCCGATGAACATCTCTAGCCATGCCCTTGGCATCACCACACACATAAAGATAGCCCCCTTGAGAAATGATACTCCATATCTCTGCTGCCTGCAAATGGTATTGAGATTAATTTAATATGCATAAAGCATTTAACTCATCAGCAACCACCTAGTTTGCAGTCTACAATTACTTACTTTATCTACCATCTTATGTTGAACATATTCCTTCTGTGGTCCCTCCCTTGAGAATGCAACTACCAACTCAGATATGACACCTTGTGCCACAAAATTATTGAGTTCATCCTCATATATGAAATCCTGCAGTAACAGAATGAAAATTAACGGAACAGATTCACCGAACATCAATAATTGCCAAATTAGAAAAATTTATAGTCATGTCCAAACCATTTGGCGATTTCTGCATCCAAAGAAAAGCAGGGCGGGACCAAGCTGTGTATCATCCTCTTTCAGGGCCATTCTTTCCTGGAGGAATCAACTAATTAATTTTATTCTGTTCACAACACAAAAAAAAAAAGCAAATCCATCCACACCTGTAGAAATCCTCTGAAAGGTGCCAGTCCAGTACCAGGTCCCACCATAATAATTGGAGTTGAGGGATTGGCTGGTAACTTGAAATTTGATGGTCTGATGAAAATGGGAGCCCAACTACAGTCGTGCCTTTTCTCTAGAGGAACTGCATTCTGTTATATATATATATATATATATATATGGGGGGTCACAGCCAGATGTTAGATTCTCCAAGATGCCATGCCGAGATGATCTCAAACATTGATGGTTGTACAGAAAGTGGGTGTGGTTCTTTAAAATATATTGGAGGTTGTTTCCATACCTTCATCCAGGTTGAACACACCCCTTTGTGAATTCTACCAGTGGGACTTGGACCATATACTAAAGCACAGGTCACATGCACTCTATTGGGAGCGTATCTGCAGGATACATACCAGGAAACCATGTTTTATAGTTTCATCAAGAAGATACAAACACATTTCAAACACATAACATGAAGAAATTGATCACCTTGGAGAAGATGAGATAGAATAATAACGAGGCTGTAGGCGAGGAGCCACTGCAGCAAAAAAGATACCAAGGGGAGGTTTGGCAGATGGGAACTCAGCCATTACCTCAAGAAGACTTCTCTGACTAGCCATAACCCATTGAGAGTACTCATCCTGGATTTTTTTGTAAGAAAAAACATAACATTATAGACTAATAAGAATGTACAGAAGACACATATCAACAAAAAAGAGCAAACAAATATCAACAAAAAGTATGGATCACCTACTGACCTTTCCTTGTGGTGATGATAACAACCTGAGTCTCTTTGCTTCACTAGGTTCACTGGCATGAGCAGCCAAAGCAAGCAAAGCAGCCTGAAAGCATAATTTACGACCAAGAACAAAGAAAATCTATCATCACACAGAAGAACCTGAAAAAAAATCTCAACGAACAAACATGTAAAAATATCACCTTTTTTGGAGGGCTCAAGAGATCTGCATGGCATGCCAACGCAGTGTGAAGGGTGCATGGACCTGGGAAAGGAGGAGGCAATGAGCTTCCAATAGCTGTTCCATCCTCATTATCAACATGAATAGAAAACAACAAATCTAAAGGTTGATTCAACAACCTCCCTGCTTCTTCAACAGTTTCATCACTGTTCTCAGCATACACCCCCACATGGTCTCCAGTTTCATATCTGAGGAAAGAAGTCCGAGATGAGACTGTTAGTAACACTAGTGTATCAGACCTAATGCAAATAAACAAGATGCTCTTTTCAAGACAAAAAAAAAATGAGGGAAAGAGGAACCATTATGGTAATTAATGAAATATTACACGCCAGAAAACTGCAGAAAAGAGAACTCTACAAAAATTAAAAAACACATTAAGAAACCAACAAGAATACCACACCCAAAAAATAGTGAAAAGATATGTAAAGTAGAAAAGAATGAATACTAGAGCTTTGTGACACTGCAGATCTCAAACCAAGAAGACAGCTTCTAAAGGATATCTGCTTCCTCAGAATACCATCGTTACAATACACAGGTAAATAAAGCAAAGAAAAGATTCAAAATAGATATTATGGTAATTTCCTAACATCCCAGGCTAGAGGAAAAAATTTCAAAAAAAAAAATCAGGATTTTTGTAGGTATACAGGAGAATAAGAAGCCCCTGGGATTCTGCTTTAATGTGGATCAAATTGAAATAGGCATGTGACCAAAGGAAGTGAGAAAAGGAATTTATAAAGGAATGTAAAGTGTTAGATAAAACAAACACTAACACTATAGTGATGAACTTACAAAATGCCAGTCCCTGTTATGTCAAACTCCAGATGTATGCAAGACCGGTCAGACTCAGCTTTGTGAAGCTCGCTTTGGACAGCAACATTGACTCTTCAAGAATGAGAAAAAGCATCAATTCCAGCAAATAACAAATCAGTGATGACTAACACATGCACTATACCTAGTTGATTACCTGCATGGATGGTGAATATCAAAAGAAACATTCCCATTTGCCAAATTTGAGAATTTATCCTTGACAGATGCAATTGAAGGATCATGAATCACAGATCGATATTCAGGTATAGCAGCTGTGTAAGGAGTAGATGGAGCATTCACATCATCTTCATCTCTGAGCAACTGGTCTAACTTGGGCCACAACAATTCTTTCCTAAAAAAGAAAAGAACCAAAAAGACTCCAATTGGGTTAATTCCACCCAGGAAACTCTATCGATTCAGAGAAGAAAAAAAGAAGGCCAGTCTCAGTTAAGACAGCAGCTGCAAGACAGACGATCAACTGAAATTCAGGATGAAATATTCAGATATGACCATGTTGCATACCAAGCAGAAAAATCATCTTCTATGCATTGATCATCATCACCAAGACCAACAGGAACAAGACGCTTTCCTCCTATATCAATAAAACAGGAAAATCCCACCATATTTGAAATATTACATAACGTAAAAAATGGAAAAGAATACAATGAAACCATACCAATCACCAACCATTGCAAGACACAAGGTTAGACATGCATGTGTATCTATGGGAAATACAACTAAATCAATATCCAAAACTAGTGTGAGACAGAATCTGGAAGCAATGTCAAGTACAACTTGCAACCCTGGGCATCCTGAGCTGCAAACTGTGGAATTGGCACAACATTTAGTAATTGTTTTCCTAAAAAAATGTGAAAACTTAATATACTACCACATTGCAATGAATAAGATAAACAAATGCAGCACATAAACTAGGGAGAACCATGTGGACTTAAGTGCACCAAGTCAACAAAAGGATACATACCTTGTTCACAGAGCAGGTCATCAAGCACCTTTGCTATCTGTTTAGCAACTGCGTGTTGTCAGATATTGCTTTTATAATATGAAATTTCCAAGAGAGGCAGAGAGAGAGAGAGAGAGAACATGCCCTGCTGGTTTTACCTTATTGAAATGTTCATATTGACGGTTACCAAGGCCAAAAATGCCATAGGAAAACAGTTGAAGCCAGATTCCCCTTTCATTTTCCTGAAATCAGAGCACCGTCATTGCAGGATATAGTTAGAAATTCTAGTAAAACAAAGCTGATGATACTAAACTGGCATTGGCATTGTAATAAAGTCGCCAACCTCAGTAAACCACTTATAAAATCTTGTAGAATTATCAGTTGGCTCTCCATCTCCATAACTACAATGTCAGGCTCAAAAACATCCAATGCCAAAGTTTTCAAAAAATCCAAATACATGATCAACAATCAAGAATGAAATTTATCTTACGTGGCAACCATGAACAATGCTAAAGTCTCTTTCTTCAATTTTTCTTCATATTGATAATCTTCCACAGCATAATCATCCTAATTCAAACCACAAACGACATGAAGACATGATATCAAATTCTTAAAAAGCCGATTCTCTCAAGTGATGCTGCAACCATTGTCATTTGCAAAACAATTCCATCCAATTTACCAGGTCAACAACTTTAACAGCTGCTTTCTCGTATCTTGCTTTGACCTCATCAGCTAAGGCCTGACAATTAGCAGAATTAGTAGAAAATCGCATCAAATAAAAGTACAGCAATGTAAAGTAACGCATTATTAAATAAACCAAATCAAAATGAAGATAGAATGCTAAGGCAGGAGGCTATACAGTGACCCTATAGTTTGAGAGTTGAGTATTTCAGATCAAATAATAGAAGTACAGAGACAGAAAAGTATGTCTATCTCTACATGAAATCATATAGTACAGTAACTTAGCAAGAGTCGCATGACAGGGCTCCCCCATGACAAAACATGAAAACAAGGAGTAGAATTCTATTTGGGCCCTCTCTTGCAACTAGCATTGTAGATGAGACGTGAGGCTCCAACATCTCATGGAACTAAGCCCTGAAATTTCTCAAGGAGTCATTATCAGCTAAGTACCTTGCACATGATCTGCTATGCAGTAGCACCAGCTGTGCCACCATTGTCCCGATTAAAATGTCAAACATCAGCCAATAACTTAACAGTCCATCTTGTTAGACAACAATATAAACTATATCTTGAAACCTCAAATAATAGCTTAAGCATAATGAGAGTGAGATATTTTCTTGACATGGTATTAAAGCCTTATTGACCAAGTAGTCATGAGTTTGAATCTCACTACCCTCATTCTGTTTGATAAAAATTAAACACAAGATATTATAAGTTTATCCAAGTTTGAAGCTTAAAAGGCTCTCACTTGAAGAAATGTGCTAGAGAGTAATATAAATCATATCCTGGGACCTCACTTAACCGCTTAAGATTTTAGATGAGATGGTTTCCTGACACATCTACTATTATTGCATTCATTAAACAATGAAGCTTTCCTAGAACCATGAAAAGGCCGCAGTTGGCACCACAGGAATCTAAAAATCTTGCAAGCACAAATGTGAACGTGTCACCAACAACAATCTATCAAAAACTACAAATAATTTCAATAGATCAAGCTCAGTACCAAATATAAGCTCAAAAATAAAACAGCCACTCTCTAATTCACATCTAAAGTTAACTTACTTCTGTTTAAAGCAAATATCAGGAAAATTAGTAAATTTAAAATTGAATTAAACACAGCTAGTCGAACAAAATGCATAAAAGTAAGACCAGCGAGTAGGATTGCAGAACAAACAACGAAATTGATTATCCCCTTTTTTTGGGTTGCTATTTAAGAGTGAACGCGATTTTTATAGTTTCAAATACTTTCGATTATGATTATGTTGTAGGCCCATTTATTTACCTTAGCAAAACTCTCTGCTGTCCCCGTCTGAGTCCCGTAAAAAATGGTAACCTTCGTTTTCCCAGCCAGAGCCTCGGACTCGTCTTCCTCATCCTTAATTGACAGTGACTTAGGAACCACCAGCGGCTTCACGACTTTGCTCCGTTCCGATGATCTCTTCGATATAAAAATCACCAATCCAAACACAACCGCGAAAGACGTTGTAATTATCACAACCACTGAGTCAGACACCGAATCACCAAATGACATCCCTAGAACTGTCTCAACGAACCTAACCAAATATGGACCACCAGTGTTCATCCTTGATTAGGATTTGTATGGTCAGATTTTCTGTCTGGCTTTATTAAGTTTGATTTGGTTTGGTTGTCTTAAAAATGCTGCTCCCCCTCTCCTTCTTTCTAGAGAGAACCCTAGAAAATGTGGTGGGTTAGCAGGGCTAGAAGAGGGGGGAAAGACGGTGGACACAGAGAAACGGATACACTGTATTTTATGTGAGACCAGCTTAGGGCTTTACAGTTGATTCAAGGTCTAAGGAATTACAGAACATAAGAAACAAAGAAAGAGCGGTTGTCGTGTCCTAACAGATATGGCTAGAGAGTAAAGGCATTTGAGGACGGGTTATTTCCTTTTGGTTCCTTTTCCTTTTTCGTGGAGTCATAAATAAAAAGGTTAGGATCTTTCCCGTCTAATCATTTTTAAAGTGGATTTTTCAAACAATTAGCATAATTAATTGAAAATAGTGAAATTGCACCGTTGAAAAAAATTGTGGCAGCGCATAATTTGTAGCTAATATCATGCACGATAATGGTGATGTAACGAGCGATAGCTTGTTTCGAAAAAATAAATATTTAAAGTAAAAATTAAAATAAAATTATTTTTTTCGAAGATACTTTTAAACACAGTATCAAACAACTATTTGAATTAAGTTTGTCAATTATTGCAGCCAATAGAAAATTAGTTGTTTCTAAGAAGGCACACCCCTTCTTGTTTAATTTTTAATCCTCGTTAATCATGTGGAAAATGGAAGCAAGAGGTTTCACTATCCAACTCTCTCTGGCTTACAAATGCCGGAGACTGAAGAGGATATTGCCTTTACGAGTGTAAGCGAAAGCTTCTAGTGAAATGAAATTGCCTTGTTAATCTATGGTTGTGACATTGTTTTTTGTTTTTTGATTTTTACACAGTCAATTTATGAATACGGGGATTAATTTTGTTATTCTTTTATTATTTTTATATATTCAATAGACAACCCTGAAGTAACCTGTAATAATCAAACAACTATTGTGTGAAAAGACAAAATTGCTCTTGGACAATGAGTTATTTTTTTTTTGCTTTAAGAGCATTTTAATCATTTTATTATATATATATATATATATATATATATGTGTGTGTGTGTGTGTGTGTTACAATATCAAATTGTCTCACAATTCAGTTTTAAATCATTCATGTGATGGTGTCAAAAAAAAATATTATTTTGATATATTTTACAAATTAAAAATATTTTCAAAAATAACCTCAATCACATCTCAAGACGCCACTTAATATCTTCTAAAATCGGGTGCTTTGAATGGTAAATTTTATCCTTCAAATAATACCATCTCTCTCTCTCTCTTAAAAAATCAAATAATTACATTTTTTTCTCTTTTTATTAACATTCAACTCTAATTTATCAACACATCAAAAATCCTTAAAAAATTGAAAACTGTCTTGAACCACCGAGATGGACCACTCTCTAGACGGTCGTAACGAGCTTTCAGCGGAGAGATCGATCCAGCACCAGTAACAAGGTTTCGGGCTACTGGATCGCCAATGCCATTTTGGGCTTCATTGCCTTCTATTTCCATGAGCCCAACTTCTACAGAGATGACGTGTCTTTTTCGTCACAAGGGAGGCCCGGAGCCGGGATTTTTTAAAGGAGAGAGCCTGTGAAGTGTAAACACTAGCCACGAAAATGATAGTCTACACTCTACACTCTACAGCCCCACCTCCAAAAACTAATACGGCTAAAGAAAGCTTTGTTTTTTTTCCATCCCTATCTGTTGTCCTTGCTGTCTTCAACTTTTTTTTATTCAATTCTCTTTAATTTTATGAAGAAAAAAAAAGATGATTCCATTTTTTAAAATAAAAAAACTCCAAATTTTTATCTTCAATTTAAAACCCTTCACATGTGGCTCAATTTAAACCTGTTTTTTTTTCATTTTTCTATGATTTTCAAGGATTCTTGACATAAAAATTAAATAAAAATAATGATAAAGTGATTAAATTAACGAAAAATACTGAAAATATATACCCCTTAGATTTCTTAAAATATATATAAAAATAAAAAATCAGAATTGGATGCTGACAAATCACATAAATCTTTTTTCCTGGTCTTTCTTTCTTTTATTTTTAATAACACGTGGTGCAAGTGTGCACAATGTATATGGACACCGAAGAAAAAAGGGCCATCGCTAGAGGCCATCGCCATCGCTGACTAGTCACTTGAACTTTATCTCTTTATTTTATTTTCCCATCGCATTCAAATCCTTTTGTTCCCTTTTTTTTTCTTT
The DNA here is from genome assembly GCA_032356905.1 of Salix exigua. Taxonomy (NCBI): domain Eukaryota; kingdom Viridiplantae; phylum Streptophyta; class Magnoliopsida; order Malpighiales; family Salicaceae; genus Salix; species Salix exigua. Next base: position 6,800,048 of record CM063589.1, read on the forward strand.
GTTTATCCCCTCTCGGCATGGAAGTTGAAGACATGCATGCGGTGTGGGCATGGAGGTTTTTGGGTGATCAAGTATGTGATCCATGATGCTATTTGAGACCAAAAAAATAAAATAAAATGGCCATGGTATATTCGATCGAGCTGCATTTAACAGCAAAATGGTCCATATATTTATTGATTTTAGCATCTTCGTCCCCTTATTGGTACCCTCAAAAAAAACCCTCTGCTCTAAGCAAATCTAGCAGATTACACGCATAAAAACAACATACTCTAGCTAATATTATACAAGCAAATTATGATACATGTTATAGACTGTCATCTGGGAGTATGTTTTTTCCAGGATCTCCAAGCTAGACTGACCAATCGGGAAGAGAAGTTAATCACTGGTCAGGGATGTACTTCTCCGAACCTCTCCCTTCCCTATTCTTGTTAAAAACACCGTCTTTACCGATCGCACTGCTCGCCAGCTTGCAAGGTTCAGCTTCTTCCAACATCTGGACTACACTTCGCATGGCTGGTCGCATGGCTGGAAGCCTTGCAGTGCAGAGAATTGCAATTCTCAATACCCTGACAGCTTCTTCCTCGAAAGATTCTGTAATTCCCGAGTCCAATATGCTAAGCACGCTCTCCTTGGTCTTCAATTTGCTGCTGATCCAATCGACTATGTCTTTGTTATCTCCGAATTCTGGCTCTATTGCCCTCTTTCCACTCACCAACTCCATTAACACCACTCCAAAGCTGTACACGTCACTCTTCTCATTCACTTTGTATGTATACCCGTATTCTGCAAAATCAAAACGTATATATGTAAAATTAACGATTCCGTGATGCTTCAATTAGCTGCTTGACATGGGAAGTTTAACGAGATATTACATTAATATATCATCCCATGAACAAAACTACGAGAAAAATAGAGGTAGAGAGCATAATTTAGTTACCAGGAGCTATATAGCCATGGGTTCCAGCAATGACTTGGGTGGAGTCCTTGCCACCATTGGCTCGAACCATCTTAGCAAGTCCGAAATCTGCAATTCTAGGCTTGAACTGCTCATCCAATAAAATGTTGCTGGACTTCACATCACGGTGAATTATAGGTCTATCACACCCATGATGTAGATACTCCAGACCCTTAGCTGCCCCGACAGCAATCTCATACCTCGTCTGCCAATCGAGCTCCATCTTCCTTGATGCATGCAGGCGGTCCCATAAGCTCCCGTTTGGCATATACTCATAGACCAAAAGGCTTGAATCCTCACTGGTAATGCTGCAATATAACTTCACCACGTTGACATGCCTAATTGAGCTCAAGGTCTCCACCTCTGCATCAAATTCTTTAGATTTTCCTGCCCCTTTTCCCAGAATTGGTGTGGTGCTCCTGCTCTTCTTAGTGCTGGTAGAATTTGCAGTCCAAATATGCTTCACTGCTAGTTCTTTGCCATTGGCGAGGGCCACTCTGTACACGTTTCCGGACCCTCCTTTTCCTATTAGATTCTCTTGTTTGATTGCATCAAGAATCTCATCCTCGGTGAAGGTTAACACATGGAAAGATTTCAAGTCCCAGGATTCTTCCTTCAACGAGCGGTCACGATACTTCTCTCTCTTCTTCAAGTGGAAGAAGCATGCGAGCGCAGCAAGCAAAATCATTGAGCCCACGGCAAAGCAAAGGATGAGCGTACGGGCCTCCTTGGAGACACCGGATTTAGGGTAGCATCGCTGAAAAAAGCTAATTGTCCGGCTACAGAGACCAGGATTCCCAGTGAAGCTACCATTGTAAGCTTCAATTGATAGAGATTGAGGTATCGGACCTGATAATCTATTGTGGGATAGATCAAGAAGACTTAGTCTCAAAGATGACAAGCTTCCTGGAATAGGACCTGAAATCTCGTTCTCCGACAAATTTAGAGAATTCAAAGATGGTAGATTCCCCAAAGTGAAGGGGATTTCACCAGAAAGCGAATTACGAGCCATGTTCATGTCAGTGAGAGAATAACAAGAGCCTAATGAATCCGGTATTGAGCCAGAGAACATATTGTTTTCCAAATGAAGACTACTCAACTGCTTGAGTTCACCAATGCCAACAGGAATTTTTCCCGAAAACAGATTGTCATTTAGCTGGATAGCAACCAATGACGTGGCTTTCGAGATCTCTTCTGGTAATTCACCAGATAAGCGATTGTTTCCGAGAAACAATTGACCGAGAGCTTTAGCGTTTCCAATATCAGAGGTCACTGGACCTTCAAATTGATTTATCTCGATGTCAATTATATTCGCCTTGGGCAATCCCCAGATTCCAGCAGGAACCTTGCCAGAGAGCCGGTTTTTGCTGACCCTGAACCTCAATAACGTGCTACAGTTTGCATAGCCAGCAGGAATTTCGCCAGTCAAGTTGTTCTGAAGCACGAGAAGCCGAGTCATAGTCCCCTTCTTGCACATATCTGGCGGAATTGGCCCGGTCAAGTGATTCTCGGACACATCAATAAAATCAAAATTAGTCCAAGAGCCGAGCTTTGGAGGAAGAGGACCTGTTAACTGGTTTTGGTACAGCGAAACATTGACAAGTTTCTTGAATTCACCGAACTCTGCTGGGATTTCACCGGAAAGCTTGTTCGAATACAGCTGCAGAGAAACCAAATTGGTCAAATATCTCAATTCAGACAAGTCACCTTCTAAATTGTTCGCCGACGCGTCAAATTTTTCCAGCTTTGTCAAGTTTCTAAACCCGACCGGCAGCTTTCCCGTCAATGTGTTGTTGAAGAGCTCGAGCTGCCAGAGATTTCGTAGCTTTACTATCTGAGAAGGAATCTCTCCTGATAGATTATTGTTACTAAGCTCCAAGTTCGAGAGCTCGATAAGATTTCCAATCTCTTCAGGAATTGTTCCTTCGATACTGCAACTCGTCATGTAAAGCCAATTCAGTTTTGTTAGCTTGACAACTTCAATTGGAAACGGACCTCGATTAAATAGATTGTCCCCAACACTTAGAGTAACGAGACCGATCATGTTTTGAAGCGACTTCCATGGAAAACTGCCATTGAACCCACTCTGGTTCAAATACAGGTGCTGTAATTGACTGAGAGATGATATGTCAGGGAATGGCCCGGTGAAAAAATTGTTGCCAAGATCGAGATATTGCAACTTTGTGCAGTTGTTCAGGTGATCTGTGATGGTACCGTGCAAGAAATTGTAACCAAGAGAAAGCTTATCCAGAGATTGGAGCTGGCATATTGAATCAAGAGGAAGGACACCCTCTAAGCTCTGTTTCGAAAGCTCGATTTCTTTGACTGATTTATCTGAATTACAGGTAATTCCTGTGAATTCACAAATGGGTTTGTTTGAATCCCAGGAATCAAACACAGCGGTCTTTGAATTCTTAAGTGAAGTCTTAAGGTTTAGTAGCATTTGAAGTTCATCGGATTTTATCTTAGAGAAGAGAAAGAGAAAACAGATAAGAAACATGGAAGGGAAGTGCTGCATGGAAGAATAGGCCGTTGACATTTCGGCCGGTGAAACGGATACAGTGATTTATTTTCTGGGGGGACGGGGGGGTTTTGGAATCAGAGAAGAAGTGTGGTATTTGCAGAGGCTGCTGGTGCCATTTTAACGATGGCGGGCGTTCGCGTTGATTGACAGCTCTACTGTTTTCTGGTTCAAGGATATATATTGTCACTATTCTTGCATTTTGTTGGAAACCACCCCTAAAAAGAGAATAAAAGTTGTTATAACATAGTTTTTATAATTAAGTTGAAAGACAGTTGTAAAAGAGTTTTTATAGTAGGAGTAGTCTATATATATATTTCAAGCACTGTAACATGGAGATATACTCGAATTTGAAGGAAAAAACATTAATGAAAGTTTGACATAGTATCGAGCGCTGGTTTTCAATCGTTCCATTGTTTGTGGGTTGATTTCCTTCTCGTCAGTGGTTCGTTGGTTTTCGAGAGATGAAGATGTGCGGATGGTTTGTTGGGTTTTTTCTGGTTTGTGGGTCTCGGGTTTCGATAATTTTTGTTTGAATCTGTGGTTGTTCGTGGTTTGTGGGTTCGTGTTTGAATCGGGAATTTCGGGTGTGGTATTTGGGTGTTCTTCGATGGGTGGATGAATGGATTTCGATTATGTGGGTGTTTTTTCTGGAAAATCTGGGCTCTATTTTCCGGAAAATCGGGTCTATTTTCCGGAAAATCGGGCTCTATTTTCCAGGAAAATCTGGGCTTTCGGGTATGAACAATAAGATTACGAGATAAATAATTCGAGAACAAATACGGATCAAGAAAAAAATTCAAGATTCATCGTTGGGTGTTTTTCGTGGGGATTGGTTGTGTATGAACAAGTGCTCTTGATGAACAAGCATTGTGCAAATCGGGTTGGTTTCGTGATTTTTCGGATGATTTCGGGATGATGATTTCTACAAGTACTTGTGGCTACAGAGAACAAATCACTCATCGTAGCAATCACGCTTCGGGATGATGATTTCGGATGAACTAGGTTTGGTGTTTATTGAACTCGGGTTTTTCTAGGTTTTGAACCAGTAGAAGAAAAAAACAATGAATTCGATTTTAAAAAAATCAATATTTGCTCGATACCATGTCAAACTTTCAGTAATGTTTTTTCCTTCAAATTCGAGTATATCTCCATGTTACAGATGTTGAAATATATATATATATAGGCTACTCCTATCGTAAAAACTCTCTTTACAATCGTCTTTTAACTTAGTTATAAAAACTCGTTATAACAGACTTTTATAACTAAGTTGAAAGACGATTGTAAAGAGAGTCAAGAATCAATCGAGAATGTCTCTCCTCAGTCCCCTCAGGTAACTCTAAATCCTATCCCTAATGAGATAAATGAAATTCCTGTCTTAGAAAATAATATGACTAATAGATACCCACAAATATTAAATCAGGGAGTCCCAAAGAAACAGTATGAACCTGATCCAAAACACAAAATTAAATACCCCATCAACAATTTTATCTCTACTCATAGATTATCAGAATCATATGCATTTACTGTTAATCAATTATCCAATGTGTCTATTCCTAGTAATGTACAGGATGTATTAGCAGACCCAAAGTGGACCAAGGTGATGAATGAGGAAATGGAGGCTTTGCAGAAGAATAACACGTGGGAGTTATGTCAACTACCAACAGGAAAGAAGAAAGTTGGGTGTAAATGGGTGTTCACAGTGAAGTTGAAAGCAGATGGGAGCATTGATAGATACAAAGCAAGGTTGGTAGCAAAGGGATATACACAGAAGTATGGGGTGGACTACAAAAAAACTTTTGCCCCAGTTGCAAAAATAAACACAATTCGGATTCTCATATCAATAGCAGTGAATCGAGACTGGGTCTTACAACAATTTGATGTCAAGAATGCCTTCCTGAATGAAGATCTTGAAGAAGAAGTTTATATGGAATTGCCACCCAAAGTGAAAACCAGGTGCTCACGAGAAATGAAAGTATGCAAATTAAAGAAGGCTTTATATGGGTTAAAAGAGTCACCCCGGGCATGGTTCAAAAGATTCTCATCCACGATGAAAGAGTTTGGCTATAATCAAAGTAATTCAGATCATACTTTGTTTATAAAGCACAAAGGAGGGAAGGTAACGACTCTAATAGTATATGTGGATGATATGGTCTTAACAGGAGATGATCCAGAAGAAAAAAAAGCTTTACAATAGTTTCTAGCATTGAAATTTGAAATGAAAGATCTCGGACAACTGAAGTACTTCTTAGGGATTGAGGTCTCGAGGTCAAAAACGGGGATATATCTTTCATAACGAAAATATGTGTTGGATTCATTAACAGAAACTGGAATGCTTGCATGCAAACCGGTAGATACACCTATGGAAATGAATCACAAACTGGGACAAGCAGAAGATCAGACGTCAGCTGACAAAGGACATTACAAAAGATTAGTCGGGAAACTGATATATTTATCACATACACGGCCAGACATAGCCTATGCAGTCAGCGTGGTAAGTCAGTTCATGCATTCACCACGAGAGGAGCATATGGAAGCAGTATATTAAATCCTAAGATATTTAAAAGGTGCACTAGGAAGAGGACTACTATTCTCAAAGAATGAAATTCGTGAAATTACAAGATACACAGACTCAGACTGGGCAGGAGATCAGACAGATAGAAGATCAACATCGGGTTACTTTACTTTTGTAGAAGGTAACTAAGTAACTTGAAGAAGCAAGAAGCAGAAAGTAGTCGCAAGGTCAAGTGCAGAAACATAATATCGGGGTATGGCTCATGGTGTATGTGAATTGTTATGGATAAAGCATGTGTTACGAGAATTGGGAGTTAATTACGAGTCATCCATGAGTTTATATCTGCGATAATAAAGCGTACATCGAAATTGCACACAACCCTGTACAACATGATCGTACTCAAACATGTTGAAGTCGACCGACATTTTATTAAAGAAAACCTTGATCGAAAAATCATACAATTTCCGCTTGTAAGGTCGGAAGATCGGTTGGTGATGTTCTCACAAAAGCGAGTTCAGGAAGAATCTTTCACGGTGCAATTAACAAGTTGGGCATGATAGATATCTACGCTCCAACTTGAGGGGAGTGTTGGAAACCACCAGTAAAGAGAGAATAAAAGTTGTTATAACAGAGTTTTGTATAACTAAGTTGAAAGACAGATTGTAAAGAGAGTTTTTATAGTAGGAGTAGCCTATATATATATTTCAAGATCTGTAACATGGAGATATACTCGAATTTGAAGGGAAAAACATTATCGAAAGTTTGACACATTTATCTGTGTATTTTTTAAATATCTTTTTATTTTAAAAAAAATTATTATTTTTAATATATATATAAAATATATATTAAAAGCATTTAAAAATATATATACATAAAAAACGTAAAGATTTTTTAGCAAATGAGATACCAGCAACAATCTTTACGACGTCATGCCTGTGAAATAAAAATCAACCAAGTGCATTTAAAAATATATATAAAGATTTTTAGCAAATGAGATACCAGCAACAATCTTTACGACGTCATGCCTGTGAAATAAAAATCAACCAAGTGCCCGGTAAAGCTTATTAATCATGGATCTGTTTGATGCTGGTGTATCTATAAATTAAGAAATATAAATCCCAAAAAAAAACCTTAACAGGAGAATTAATGCAATACTATGATTGATGATATAATCATAGCTTAATGTAAAAGTTGTTTGTACTAAAAATGTGAGTATCATAATCTTTTAATTACTATCATGGAGTAAGACTATAAGAAGAAGAAAAGCAAGAATTAAAATCAATTCGTTCGAAAATAATTATTACATTAGCAAATTAGCAATACCTACCACCTCAGCAGTCAACATCGAGCGCGTGGGGAAAAATATATGTGATTGCATTTTTGAAAAATAAAGTCACGAGTATCTAGACATTACTTTATCAGTAATACAAACAAATTTCATTTTATATTAATTACTTTTAAAATCCCGAATAAGATATATAAAATAATTAAATAAAACTATTTTTTAGATCCCACGATAAAAATAGAGTGAGGATAAGAAAATTATGTAGTGGCAACGGCACCGTCTAGATTGAGATACGTGACATCAATACGACCACAGCCCGTCACCGGAGGCATTATGAAGCCTGAAAGTTACTATCAATGCACCTTATTAATTTCCAAAGTCCCGTCTTTATTATATAAAATTATAAATAGATAGAGTGGCGAATCTCTGCTTCTTCGTAAATTAGCTTGATGGCACACGATATCGTGACTTTTTCACTATATTTTAAGATAAATTAATTAAAAAATTGTTTTAAATTACTTTTTATAATGTTTTTTAAATTATTTTATGTAGACAAAGAACGACTCGAGAGAATCATTGACCAAAATTACGGAAACATGAAGGAAAGACCTCTCTTTCTAGACGTGTAATGAACCCTGGATCACCCACCTGTGACATTAGAGAAAATATAGAAAAAAAGAAGTCTGCTAGACATGTTGCCTGGCACAAGACATTTTCATATTCACTGTGATAAAGCGAACACTGATTGCCCTTTGGAAGAATGAAAAAAAATAATATTTGGGGGTAATATTGTATTTTCACCATGGCACGAATGTTTCTAGAATAGATAATAAATCTGAAGCTTTTTGACTTGGAAGTGTTTTTGTTCTCATTTATTTGATTTCAGAACATTGTAGTTATTCTGACATCCCTGGAAACAGGACAATACAGTATTTTACTTTTTTTAATGGTTTTCTGGTCAGTTGTTTAATTACACCCCCCTTTATATTTTTAAGTAATGAGTATTCTATAAAATTATAAATGTTTTTTTTTAATTTGGACCCCCTTTAAACTCATTCTTTTAATTTATTTATTTTTTGCTCGTGATCATTATTAAATTTGCTCTTCTTTTAATTTCATCATATTTAGACTCTCTCTCTCTCTCTCTCAATTTTTTTCATCAATATTTTTTCAATGATTCTATCATTTAAAATTAAATTGATTAAAAATCAAGTTTTTTCACTGAACATTGGTCCATGATTTAACGAGATGCAAATTCTATAGATTACACTAGTTTTAAAAGGTCTGCATGAGTTTTTTTTTATAATTTTTTTTTTCTTGTTTTGTCTTTGTTTCTGTTTTTGTTTTTGTGGTTTAGCTTCAATAGTTTTAGTATTTAGTTGTGTGATAATCTTCATACTTCAAATCTAGTTTTTTTTACCTCCTTGTGTTTTTGTTTTCTTGTCAATTTACTTATTATTTCTATATTGATTTTCTTATTTTTTTAAATAACTAATACTAATGACTTGAAATTTAGATTTTATTCCAATTGTTTTTTTTTTTAATAATACTCATACCATACCAAATCACAAATAACAAATTTAAGACTCTGTTTGGCATTGTATTTAAAAAAAATAAAAATAATTTTAAATTAATTTGTTTTGATATTTTTATGTATTGATATCAAAAATATTTTTTAAAAAAATAAAATAAAAATATATTAAAAGGTTCCGCTGCCGTTCGAGTTCAAACTGTGAATGCATTTGTTTTGTTTTATTGGTAGACCGAGGCGTCAAGCCGCCGAGGTTGACTTTAAAGCCTGACGCACTAGTCTAGAAACACGTGGATAATGTTATGTGATCACAGAAAAGGCATATAAAAAGCAAAGACTCTCCTCTTACGCGCCTGAACGAACAGTCATCGCTTTCTAGTGGTGATCCATGCGCGTCCATGATGATTGCTTGATTGCTGCGGTGTTATAATGGTAGTGGGGGCTGCTAAATGGAGCTCTTTTTGTACCTTTGAGGATAAGTGAGGGTGTGGTGGGAAACAATGGGCTTGTCTCTTTAATCATTTCATCCCAAGGGCTACGATTGACAAAGACACAAGTGTTGGCTGCCCGAATCACACGACATTATTTGTATTTTTCTTTTCTTTTAAAACCAAAAAATTACTCTGCTGAAATTTATGATACCTTAATTACGCATATATTTTTTATTAATATAGTTGTATAGATTTGTATATATTTTGATTAATATTTTGAATTTAAAGACTAAATTCTCAATGACTATTATATTAGTAGCTACATGATTTGAACTTGAATCTATAAAAAGAGTAAACTTCTTAACTTCGAATTCTTTTTAATTATGTATATTTATTTATTCTTTAAATTGATATCGACATATAGAATTATTTAAAAAATATATAATAAATATATAAATATTCTTTAAATGCATAAGTAAATTTATATAGATCACACGTGTTACTTTTAGGAAAATCACCTTTCGTAAATGGCAGAAAAAATTGTTTGTGGCAACATACTCACAAAGGCACTAACTTTTCTTTTTTGAAAGTTATTTCACTTTGATTTCGCTTTCTTGCTCTGTTGTCTGGCTTTTGCAGATAAGAACAGGAAACGATAATAATAAAATAAAAGCAAAGCAACGTCATGATAAAAACATAAAGAAATAAACCCAGAAACACTCTTTAAAAACCCTAAAACAGTCTTTATCCTCTTATCTTCTCTTCATTTTCATGGAAAATTTCACGCTTTCTAGACATCCAAACATGTGTTCCAGGAAACTGAAATGTTTTCTTTGGCAATCGATAGCTTCCTCTCAGATTCCAGTACCTGATCTCCTGTTTGTAGATGATGAATGAAATAGCTTTTTGAGAGCAGACTTTATTGCGGAATAATGTTTTGAGAAATCAATTCCACACTCCAAATCTAGCAACAGCTCCACCTTCAATAATAGCATGTTAAGCCCTTTGTTTTGAGTCGCTTTAACGCATACGTACGGTGTTGGAAACACGATTTAATTAATATGTTCTAGATAAATTATATGTAAATAAGAATCTAGTTTCAAAGATATTTTGATTTTTCTTACACGAAACATCTCTGTTTTTTTCTAGATTATTTTATTTATTTATTTATTGTGACTGATCAAAAGTCGATAATGGTTGGATTTAATGTGTATGAATTCTTAGCCTTTATACTTCCAAAATTCATTGCAAAAGAGGGGATGAAGAAAAAGTTTTCAACTTAAATTTCTACACCCTCCTTCTCGTCTTATTTTATATATATATATTAGTTTTCCTTCCAACTATAAAGCTTAAATTTATCTTATCGAAGGATATGTGAGTTTCATATTATTTGATTTAAATACCTTATTTATTTATAAGTTATATAAACTAAGGTGATGTTATCAGATTTTTTACAAGTGTACATATCAGTTACATAAGCGAGGAGTACTGAAACTTTAAAGATTGTCATAAAATTATAATTATAACTCAGGAGTCATCGTTTATTATTAAATTCATCATATAAAATTTTGATATGTAAAAGTCAAGGAAAAAGACTAGTTATGCAAGTGAAATAAGCATCGTCCTCGTGCAGCCAACATAAGATAAAACTTCATTGTTATTTAATTATTTTATAGTTAAAGTTTTTATTTATTGGTATTTTTTTAAGGTTTAGGGACAAATCTATTTATCAAGAGTGTCTGTATCTTATTTAGTTAAAATCTAATTGTTTTGAAGCTTGAATTTTAAAATCGTACTTACTGTTTTTTATATTTTTATTACATGAGAGCATACTCTCTAATGTAACTTCATACCCCTGAAATATTAAAGTTTGTAGCTAAATCCTAATACTTTGAAATACAAAGTGAATGAAATAATTGGTTAAGAGTTCTTGATATCTTGGTCAAAACCTAACAAAATCTTCATGAATTAGTTGCAATGTCCATTTCCATTTCAAATCATACAAAAAATGCACTTTTCTCTCTATAGATATATAATTGAAAACCTTTTAGTATCTGGTTACGTGCATGAAAAGAAAAACTTTTTTGATGTGTTTTTAAGATAAGGATTTTTTTGAGTTTTTGGAGAAAATTGAGTAGATCCATGGCATAATGTCTTTCAAAACAATTATTGGCAGTGAATTTGTTTTATTTGATTCTTAATCAAATCTTAAACTTTTGATTTTTTGTATTTTTCTCTTATTTCAATGAACTTACTTGGTAAAAAGCAAATTTCACCTCCTAAAAATTCAATTTTTTCGATTGAATCAATTGGACTCTCGAGCATATTTTTTTTACCACTCAAATGCCTGGTCAAATTAACTTGATCCATTTTAAGTATAATTATGTCCCTACACCTAATTAAATTCATCAAGTGGACCTAAATTAATTATTAAACTTATAATTTGACCAATGATCAAATCAAATTGTCTTGTTAACAGTGTAATTTTGCCCTTAGACTTATTTTTTATACAAATGTATTTGATAATTATTTATTATGACCTTAATATGCATTATTTCTTCAACCCCAAGCACAATGTTATACAAACATGCTCTCGATTTCGTTCAAAAAATTTTATTCAATTTTTTATATTTTATTTACCACACGAATCCCTTTTATTTTTATTTATTTATATTTAGGGTAAATTCAAAAAACAGCTCATAAAAAAGTCATGACACCTCTATTGGTAAGTTCAAAAAATAACTCATAAACAAGTTATGACAACTCTATTCATTATTGTCCCAACTAATTACTATGCTGGGTAATGGTTTATTATTCACTATAATCCAAACAATATATCTGTCTAAAAGGTTCTGTTTGATATTGTGTATGAATGAACTATTTATTTATTTATTTTAAATTCATTGTATATTTGATATAAAATAAAAATAATTTAAAAATAAAAGTAAGTGACTTTTATTATGTATTTCAATTCATGTATATCTGATATAAATAAAATAAATTAAGCTAAGTAATATTTAAAAAAAACAGAATAACTACTGTAATACTAAAAACTAAAACATGTACTAAACTAATGACAGGTGGATGAAGATGATTGGAACATAATAAATGACGATTATGATATCGAGATCTTGAACAGTGACGAACTTTGACATCAGAAATGGGGGAAAAATAACACCATTTAATTTGACCGTCCTTTACATTTATCATTTTTTATTTCTGGAGATTAATAAATTAGATACTGTGCGCAATAATTTGAAAAGAAAACACGAATAATAATTTTGTATTATGCAAAATATCAGGGATAGAGGCAATGAGATGGCACCGGTGTCGCTTCCTAAGTAGAAAACAAAAAACCGCTAACCTTGGACGGCAATATTTGTAAGCATATTGAGGATGATATCATGGCAGGTCTGAAGAATAAGAAGCGGCCAAAAACTAACACGGCAAGGCGGAATAAATGCTTTCATCTGAAATTCTTTATTATAATCAAACCATGGGTTTAATTTATTGTTTATTTGGAAACACTGGGCCCACTTCTGCGTGCCATCCTCCTATTCACCATTCCTCATTTTATTTTATTTTTAAAAGTAGCTATATATTGACCGATACCCTATCAGTCATCTCAGCGAGACCATCTAGATGGGTCGAGTGGTCTATATGATTGTACGTTGTCATATGGCATTTTATGCCTTGCTGTTCGCCAATTTTATTTTTATATATATAATAATTTTACTCATTTATTTGAATTTATAAAATGTATTTACTGGTAGATGGAGGTTTCCTCCTGTTTAATTGTTTTTCTTTTCAAAACTGTGTACGTGCGATCAGGATAAAATCTTTTCTAGTATAAAAAACAAGATGGGATTTGAATTCATTTAACCAGCTAAATAAATTCAATTAATTTAGTAGTGTAATTTTAAAATTTTTTACAAATAATATAAACAAAAAAAATCATGCTAAGGAAAAAAATCTGTCATTACTCCATCATGACACTATTCAATTTGATAAATCATCTCAAGTAAATAAATAACAATAGAAAAAACATGGAATAAATGTGAAGAAATAATAAATTATAGGGTTGCTTTTATTTTTAATAGGGTCAACATTAAAATCAAGGTAGAGAAATAAAAAAAAATACAAATCAAATAACACCCTGAAAATCACCGTGTAACCACCGCATGACTTCCCGCTCACTGCCAAATACACCCGGAGACAATTCACATGTTGGCATGTCGGCTATACGTGACAATCATATTTTTTAAAATTATAAATCAATTAATAAATATCCCCTCTAACCACCTAATTATTATATATAAAAATAAATATAAAAAGATGCGAAGACTTTTGTACCAAAGTTGTAAATCTTTTGACTCTAGAAACGAATGCATCATTTAACTTATTTGAGAAAAAATGAAAAAGACACACGGCTATTACATACATCATTATAGACATCCAATTCGTAAATGACTTTATTCTGGATCAGAGTAAATTTCATTTTTTTTACGTGTATTTTATAAATTCGAGTAAAATAAATAAAATTTTAATTATTCTAGATTTTATAAGATGAATATATTCTACTCGGATTAGAGATCTACATCACAAATCTCAAACTCCTAGACACAAATGATTTTTTTACCATTTAGAAATATCATTCTACCCCATGGAAGTCTCAATGATCTCGTGGTGAATATCGAAATTATTACGTTATTATTGTCAAGTCGAGCTTTGAATAATCTTCATTTTATAAAATATAATTGTTAAATATACTTTACTTGTTCTTGATACTTTTTTTCAAGCGAAGGCTTTTAACCATTGCTATAAATCAAAGCTAAGTAATTTAATTTTTAGAAATTATTTCATCTAAAAATTTAAATTGTCAGGTAAGATCTCAAAATATTATTTATTAATTATATAATAAAAATTTTCAAATAATTTTTCTTGAGGCTTGAAACTTGATTATAATATCTTATACTTAATTTTTTTTATCAAATAAAATATGATGGTAAAATCTAAATTCATAACTATTGAGTCAACAAGAATATTATAATAATGAATAGTTGAAAACTTAAGTTGTCATCTAAGAATCTAAAATATAATCTATATCTTTATTTAATATTCATTATGTATGATGCTTGCCAAGAACAAGCTAATCTATGATCCTCGCGAAAGCTTGCTTGGTCCCTTCAACTTCTTGGGAGATCCACGATCCCATTCGGTAGCAACGGGCTCGTTAATTATTTGCTTGTATGAAACGACATCGTTGAATATTATTTGTTTTTCCTCTTGGAAAGCTTTAAAATCCAGATAATCAGGCACATGATCTCATGAAATGCTTGGTGTGTAACAACTCATAACCCTAATAGGAAAGCATTCATAAGCACATGATCTCTTCGATATTGTCAATAATTCCAACGGGAGTGCCCACGAATATACCCAAAGCGAACAAAAAGCAGCGCACCATTATGAGCTCTTCATTTCAGACATTATCGTGATGGAAAGAAGTGGAAAAGGCAAAAGCACCGGAAACAAAGATGACCAGTCTCGGGATTTGGCCAATAATTGAGCACTTGCCGCTTCAAAAAGATCGTGGAGGTAAATTAGATATCTTATTTAAAAGTTTTATCTCTTATTTATTATCGTTGTATACAATATAGTTTATATTATTTTTTAAAATAAAAACTCTTTAGTTTTTAAAATTTATACAGATCTATGCTATATTGTGCTTTATTTTTATCAAAAAAAAATAAAGGTGATGAGATACGAATTCGTGACAGTGGGATCAACAAAAGTCTCATATAATATTAAGAAACCATCTTATTTGAGAGTTTAATGAAGTATTTTCTCTAAAAATTTAAGTTGATAGGTGATGTCTAAAAATATGATTTATAATATTCTTTAAAACATATTTTCAAGTAAAAGTTTTTAGTGCGTGAAACTTGCACAAACTCACATTACTCCGTGCTTGATATTTATCAAATAGAATAGAGACAATGAATTTCAAACTTGTGACTGTTAAATCAATAAGATTTTAATATTATATTAATAAATTATTTCACTAAAAATTTAAAATATTAAATGAATTTTCAAAATATAATTTATATTATTAAAAACCTGTAAATCCACTCATGAGGTCTTTGGTCTACCACTCGTTCACATTTTCGCACACCCTACACTGGCACCTATCCACTGCAATCAAACCCTTCAATCTTGACCTACTGTGTGATAGAAAATGTGCTTCCTGGGCGTTGAACATAAGGCTTTTTTACTGGGCCCGTCCCTGCAAGGGACAACATCAATTATTAACCCTAAAAAATCGTTCTAGTGCAGGGGGTGTCACTGCCCATTGGAAGGAATGACTTTCCGGTTTCTGTCGATGACATGTCCACTCACTATCTAACATGTCCGACTTCGTCAAAGAACTTTGACCATGTTATCAGTGAGCTTTCCAACTTTGAATTTGCCTTTTCTTCTCTCAGTTTCCACTCTCTTTCTGTCAAAACATGGTGCCTGTGATTTGTTTCCAGTGCTCAAATTAATATACCACTCGTCCTTCTTAAACAGTTCATACGCATATCGTAATAGTAAATCGCTGGGCCCCATCGATCCAGGAGGTTGCTACCCAACTTGCCATCTCACCATGTATGTATCAAGAAACCATGTTATTTTTTTAAAAAATAATATATTTATATTATTCTTTAATAAAAAATCTTCAAGCTTTAAATTTGTATAATTTGTACGGTTAAAGAACCATCTCATCTAAAAATTTAAACTTATAAGTGAAGCCGCATGATATGATTATATTATATTTTAACACACCTCCTCAAGTGAAAGTCATTTGGACTTGAAACTTGCACAGACCCACATCACCTTGTGCTTAGTTTTTTTATTAAATAGAATATGGGTGGTGAGATTCGAACTCGCGACCGCTGGGTCAATAAAGCTCTGATACCATGTTAAGGAATCATATCATCTAAAAACTTAAGCTGGTAGGTCATGCCCCATAATATGATTATATTATACTCTAACATGTACTACTTTATACTTGATTTTTATCAAATAAAATAACGTGAATGAGATTCGAACTCGTGACCGCTGAGTCAACAAAATTTTGATTCCATGTTAAGAATTATTTTATTTAAGAACTCAGTTTTTAAATAAAATCTCAAAATATAGTTTATATTATTTTGTAACAATAGAGATAAATTGAGTTTATAGAGATTTTATTATGGTTAAAATTTTATTTTTTATTTATGATTTTGCTTGTGGTTGGGTACTGATGATGAAATGCCCTGGTCATGATTTTCATCGGAAGGAGCTCAATTTTAACGCTGACATTGACTAACATAACATTTTAAAGATTTGAAGTAAAAATCAAATGTCCATATATACAAAATAGATTTGTCCTCCTGGTTTTTTTATTTTATTTAATCATTTAGATATCGAATTCCATGGGATGAAATTTTAGATTATAGTGGAAATACAGTACTAAGAAAATAAAAATAGTATAAAACTCTTTTCTCAATGAGTTCATTAGAGATGATGTTTTTCTCTAAACATGGCAAAAATGCAAACATCTAAACGATTTGAATTTTTTTACCTAATTGTTTTCACACTGTTTATATGAACGGTGAAGCTCCTATATTTTATTAATATTTTTAAATTTTATCCTCATATTTTTTTGTCTTAATTTTATAAAATTAAAATTAGAAGAGAAAAAACAAATTTAAAAAGAGTGAAGTACAGTGTAAAACACGGACAAGATACATGCCAAACCTCAAAGTTTTTAAAGATTTTATGATGGTCAAGAGTTTTTTTTTCTTGTCCTTCAATGTGAGAGAGAATAGTGAAACTCGTTGAAAAACATTAACATTGTCTGGTGGACATAATCCAACCACTAAAATAAGATTATCTGTGTCCATTTGTTCCTCTTCTCAAGACGAGTCCAACAGAGGTAGTTGTTTTCTCACCGAGAGTGATGGCAAGGGTAGATAGGGATTGGTTTGGATTTTTTGGGCTCAATTTCTTTTAGTGATTTACGGTGTTTTAGGGTTGGTAATTGATTTTTCAAAAAATATATATATTTATTATAATTTTTTAGATGGAAATGAGTTGTATAATATATTTTTAAGCTCATCCTCCTTTATTTTTTGACCACTACATTAGTGGTCGATCCTAAGTAGTAGAAAGGTAGACGACATAAGGTTGCATGCTTTGTCTTCCACTCTTGAGAGGGGGGGAATGTATGGCTGGGTTGGTAAGCCCACACATTTGATTTTTTAAGGGCCTGGATGTGATTGATCATCGAGGCCCGCATGATTGATCTTCTTATTGATTGTTTTCCCTCATTCATTCAGTTTTGCAATTTACTGCTGTTTGATACTATTATTGCAGTAGTTTTTTAAAGTGTTTATTATTTAGAAATATATTAAAATAATATTTTATTATTTTTAAAAATTATTTTTAAAAATCATTTTTGATATCATCACATCAAAATGATCTAAAAACACTATTTTTTTAATTTAAAATAAAAAAAATTCAAATTTTTATAAACATTTTCCAATCACAACCCAAACAGCCTCTTGTCATGCGACAGGGGAGCCATTTAAGCATGGAGAGGTGGTGACTGTCGTCACCGATTACCTATGCATCATTTAATCAAAAGCTAATGCTATTTCACTTCCTTATTATCTGTTTAGCACTGCATTTTTTTTGTTTTAAATTATATCATGGTATTTTTTTAAATCATTTTAATATATTTATAAACAAAAAAATATTTTTAAAAACAACTTTAATTATACTCTAAAAAAAAAACCCAGGTGTATGGTCAACACCTGAAATTAAGCCTTCAAGATCCTTACATCTTGTGGAGGAAATAGTTGCCATGTGTATATGTTTTTTTTCTTTGCTTAGAATTATTTTTTATAGTATTTTTTTATAATTTTAATAAAATAATATTAAAAATAAAATAAAAATCATTTCATTATATTTTTCAAACAAAAAAAAACAATTCAAAAAATAACCACTAACATACCGGTGAAACAAATCTCTGCGAACAAGTCACTTATATAAACGATTGGTAATATCATGAAAATTATAGATTTTATTTCCGGTCTCCTTTTTTTTAATATGTACTGACAGTTTTTGTCAAAACTTTAAGTCATCAGATCAGGAATTTAAATTATGGGGGTGGAATAATAAAAGAAAAATATTAAATTGATTTAAATTACTCTCTCTTCATTTTTTAAAATATACCTCACAGTTTCGTCGATCTTATCCTAACCTGTACGGCTGTACTCCTTGTACAATCACTGTACGGCAGAAACCAGGGAGAAGATAATGAGACCAGCAAAGATATTTTATTATTTTTTGATATTTTCTGGCTCCAGTATAATCAGTCTTGTTCGTGGATCTGGCCAGGCCGACCCATCTAGGCCCGAAAAAGGTTCCGAGCTCCCTGGCAGGCTATCAGACCCTTGGTAAAATTAAAAACCCTCCTAAAGCCCAAACGACTTGAAATAACAGGGGCGAGGTTAAATAAGACAGCACCTCATCACTACAGATCATGTCCAGTCGCATAAAGTCTTATTTGGTGAGTTTTTTTTTTAATATATATAGGATAGTTTTATATATATATATATATATATATCAAAATTATATTATTGAAATTTATAGAATAAAAAATAAATAAACGGTGGTATAAAACTATTGTTAACCCGCTCACATTTCACTGTGAATGGCAATAGCGATCCAAGAAGTTTTGTTTTGTTTTTGTTTCTGATTTCTTGTTGTGATTTGTTTTTGTTTTTTTTTTATCGATTTCATCTTTTATTATTAGAATGATTGAGAATTTAGTTTCATAACTTATTTCATTTTATTTTATCTTTCTATAAGGTTAACATGGTTTACAGGTTTGTTAGGACATCCCGGGTTGCCCTCGTTCACAAAGCTAACTTGGTGGTTATTTTTTTATTTAAACTTGAATTTTTTTTCTTCATTTTTTCCTCTTGTGGTTAAAAAATAGGTTTAGAGAAAAATTATGTTATTAGACTTCATAAAATCTATGAACCTGTTCACAAATTTGGTTGATTGAGTTAGTTTATGGGTCTAACAAGTTTATTTTTTTATTTTTTTTTATTTCATTTTCGAATAATGGATCAACTAAGAATTCAATTTTATAATTGGTTTTGGTTTGCTTTCTTATAAGACTGTCATGATATGAACAACATCTTGATGTTAGGTTAATGTTTGATTTGACAACCATCGATTTTTATTATCATATATAATTAAGTAATAAAATATTTTTAAAAATAAAAATTATAATCTTAGTGAAGTTAATGATCCAATTCGAATGTTTTTGTATATTAGCCCTGACTTACTCGATTTACAAGTCTGGTGAGTTTAATCACCAATAGAATATGTGTTTTTTTAATTGTTTTAATTTTATTTTATATTTTGAATTTTAAATTGATTAAAAAATAAATTGCGAACAAATTAACCCAATTGTTTAGTTTTGATAGCATTGTTAAAAATCCATCATGCTCTTGATATATCTTTTTTTTTAAAAAAAAAATGACCCGGAACAATGTGCAGATTTGAAGTTCAAAGAATTTTTACTTGAAATTATTGTATTTAAAAAAATAATATAAATTATATCTGGTTCATCTGTGTATAAATTTTAAGCATAAAAAATTGGTAATTAAAAAATATATTAGAAAGTAATATAAATAATATAAATTATCATTAATTAATAACATTAATACGAGTGCAGACATAAAAAAACTGTTACATAAACAAATGCGAGATAACGGGCAAATCATCACCGGTGAGCATGAAACTCCGGATAATTGCACGGGTCCATCCAAATCATCAAGCAATACAATCGTATGCGACGATCCTCCAGGTAGAGATTTTATCCGAATAGCGAAAAATAATAACTGGAGACCATGAAAAGATGGAAAAGCAACAGGGATTTGCATGCAAAGCACAGGAGGTGACGGCTGGAATGGAAGATACAGGGGAGGTTCAATGTATAAAAATAAACGAAAATCATATAAATAATTTAATTTATTTTATTATTTTTCCTGACATGTAAATATGGATATAAAGTATTATCAATTTTAGGATGCACACTTTTTTTTAAATAAAAAATCTAACTAAACTGCATTATAAATTTTTATAATAAAAAATCTAACTAGTCAAGACCTATGATAATGTCGAACATAATTAATTCTCAAGAAAAAAATATGACGTCATTAAAGCGCCGGCCCTCCTTTTCGCGATCAGATCTGCAGTCCCTTGTTCGGTAGTTTGCTGCTGTCCATATCCACCGCACCGGGCTCACCGCTTTTTCAGGAGTAGTTGGGGGCTTTTAAAAAATATTTTTGAAATTTTAGAAAAAAAATTAATTTTATTTTTAAGTAATTATGTTTTAGTGTTTTTAGATTGATATATTAATGTTAAAAATATTTTTTTAAAAATAAAAAAAATATTATTTTAATATATTTCAACACAAAAAATAATTTAAAAAACTATCCACCAATATGTGATGAAAGGTGAAACCGACAGAGATAGAAATAGACCCAGCAATTTCAACACGTGGACGAACATAGTCCGGATCGGCTAGGAAAATGGAGCTCATCATGGCAAACAGTTATTCTACCCGGTGGTTATAGTGTCCTTTTCCTTGTACCCATAATACGATAAAACATGAAGTTTAAAAGTTATTTCTGATATTATTATTATATTAAAATTTAGATAAAAAATATATTTTTATTTATTTAAAATACTTTTGAAAAACATTATAAAACAATCAATCAATTTGCTCTTGCTGGTTATTATTGAATGTATTTTCAGGGGTCTGTTTTCAAAAAAAAAAAAGTATTTTCAGGGGTCATTGGAAAAAAACAAAACAAAACAAGATGACGAGGTAACAATAGCTTGATGACAACTCCGACAACGTTTTCTTGAAGCCATTCTTGTACAGGGGACCCATTAAACTATCCTCTCCGAGTGGAGCAGTTCATCTCTACTGTTGCAACAAAGCTTGTGAGTCTGGTCTGCAGAATATAATAAGTGCGTGGAGAATCTGCCACTTATTAAATGCTATAATAATGTTACTTGAAAGGATATACCTTGGCCGACCCGCACACTCGAAGCCTCCCTCTCCAGACATAATAAATGCGCAACACTTGAATGAAGCCTTAGTTAGCGTTTTGTTATTGCTTTGATAAGGAAGCGACAGATAATATAGATTTAGAAATGTGATTGCTTGCAAATGTGGAGAAAAGGATCTCTTCTCTCTCTCTCTTATTCATCTTTTAAATAATTTTTTTATCCAAAACACAGGATAAATAAAAAATATGTTTCCAATTATAATACGTATTATTTTTTATTCCAGAATATCATAGCAATACACTTTTAATTTTAAAATTGTTCAATTAAGATTGATCAATCCAGAACAAATCCTAGATCACTAGTTGATGTCTGAATCACGTGTTTAGTTGACCTGAGTTAATATATATATAAAATAAATATTTAAACCTGATTTTAAAATCAACTTGGTCGAGCGAGGTTAATTACTAACTTGGACAACACAAAAATAAAAGTGATTGTTATCACAATTTTAAAACTCAATTCAATAGTCAATTTGATACAATATTGAGCTCGCTGGCAACGAGGACAATTCTGGTCTAGAAATCTTTGTGATAAATTTTTGATGTTAAAATTATTCAATTGGGATCTTAAAGGATTGATCCATAACAAATCCTAAGACACTAATCGAGGCCTAGATCACGACTTGGATTGGCCCGAGTTAAAGTCAATCCAGGTCAAGTGAGGTTGATCATTAACCCGGATTAGTGCAAAAATAAAAATGATTATTATCATAATTTTAAAACTCAACTCAATAATCAATCCATGGCTGGCAGTAATAGTAGCTAGACTTATATAGAAAATAATCAAAACCACATTGTTTAGATTTTGACCTGGTTTCTAGTCATAGTTTTGGTAACTAGAATTATTGTTTTATTATGTATTATCTATCATGAGTAAATAAAATATATAAAGAATTATTTTATTTTACACATTTTCAGGTAACATAATTTTATTTTTTCCACATTTGTCTGCTCCGATCTTTATTATTTTTATCTTTTCTATCCAAGAAGTAACAATACACTTGCTATTATTTTTTGTTGTCGTGGCAGCACATCTTGGTATTGGCCTTGAAAAGTGAAAACTATATAAAGCACAACAAGCAACCGAGTAATCACCTGACATAAGTGAACAAGGATCGCGTAGGAAACACCTTGACAGCCAAAAAGTAATATACCGATAGAGTTTTGCTAATGTTTTTTTGTTTTTTATTTTTTTTATCTAGAAATATATATATATTTTTTAAAAATTATTTTTAATATTATCACATGAAAATAATATAAATATATTAACAAATAATTTAAAATAAAAAATAATTTTTTCTCTAAAATATTTCTAAAAACAATAATAAACAGGGTAATATTTGCTGTAGAAGATATTTGTTCAAACCAAGCCAAAAATAGCAGTAACATCCATGGCCCCAGTGAGCCATGCACATGTAAGTCAGCCGATCCCGGACACCTGTATTTCCCGGTCCAAACATCAACAAACACCGCGACCGCTTACGTGTCCCCCGGCTCCAATTTTAGCTGTGTATATTGGTCATTCCAGTCATTTCAAACCCGCCCCCCTACACTCTATCCAAAAACTTCGTTAAAATATAACCACATCAGCTAATTACCCTCATTTTATATCATAATTTACTGAAATATACCGTCCCCGGCAAGCTGATCACCACTGTCAAGGGCAGTTTCGTAAATATCTGTATCAACAAAAACCGCCATTTCCCACTCTCCCTTACGCTTCTACGATCAACTTTACAGGAGCGAAAAAATACAGTTTTGGAGAGGGAGGAGAAGGGGAAAAAAACACAACACGCATAAGAGCGAGCTCGCGCGAGCGATATTGCGTCCGCTTACGATTTCTGCAAAATAAACAGCCACCATGCCAGGTGCTAATCCAGAGCCACATCGAGCCAGCAGGTCTCGACAAACGAATCGACCTCCACCAGCTCGACACCAACAACAGCAATCAAGCAGAGTTCCATTACGCCAGCTCCTCCTCGTGACATCAATCGCTGGAGGGATACAATTCGGCTGGGCGTTACAGCTCTCTCTCTTAACTCCCTACGTGCAGGAGCTAGGAATTCCTCACAAATGGGCCAGTATTATCTGGTTGTGCGGTCCATTATCGGGATTGTTCGTGCAGCCTCTTGTTGGTGTCATGAGCGATCGGTGCACCAGCCGGTTTGGAAGACGGAGGCCGTTTATTGTTGCGGGTTCGGTTTTGATTGCGATATCGGTTTTGATAATCGGTCATTCCGCTGACATTGGGTGGTGGTTAGGCGATAGAGGAGATGTTAGACCAAGAGCAATTGGCGCTTTTGTTTTTGGGTTTTGGATTCTCGATGTTGCTAATAATATGACTCAGGGTCCTTGTCGTGCTCTTCTCGCTGATCTTACTGGTAACTATCATAATTCATTTTAAAGCTATTAATTGCTTTGATTTGATGTTACGCGAATTTAATTAATTTAGTTGAAATGAAATCAAAACCCTAATTGAGAATATGATTTTGCTTGGATTCTTTTACGTTTTTCGTTTCTGTTCCCTTTTCCTTTGTATCTGGTGGTGTGAGATGTCCTATCTGACTTACGTTTGGCATCTTATTTTTATCAATTTTTTTAATGATTAATCATTAAAGGGGTTTTTGATGATTTTTAATTATTTAAGTTTTCATTATTGATGCTGCTTTATCTTTTTAAGGTCCCGTTGTTGTCTGATGGGTGCTAAACGGAACCAATTTTGATCATTTTACTGACGATAATGCCCATGGCACATGATTTCGGTTTGCTACACGGCGTTTAGAATGTTTGGTGGGGTCAGATCGGTGGGTGGGGCCGGGCCGGATGGTGAGCAATAGAAGGCTCTGTTTTGTTGGGTTTGGCTAATGTGGGTTTGGCCAAGTATATGTGGTTCTATGGTTGATTGTGTTGTTCATCTAAAGACCCCACATATACTCCATGTTGTGTGATCTGAGTTTGCTTCAATGTTTTCGTTTTTGTTTTTATTTGCCCCCTTCCATTTCAAGTAGATATGGAGAAGGGAGCAACTAAAAACAGCTCATAAAATTTTCGTTTTCTCCATGTCGATTGCCGAAACTAGACAGTCAAATCTCGTTTTAGTTATAAAACTATTTTCTTTAGTATAATTCCTTAAATAGCAGGTTTCTGTAATTAGTTTGGAATTTCAAATGAACAGATTTTACCATTTCAAAGTCATATTGGACGTGGTTCAGGCAGAGGAGCTTTCATATTTAAATCTTCTGCATGATTAACATGTGTTCATTTTGCATTTTGAAGTCATTTTCTGGAATTTGTGGACAAATGGTGTACTATGCACATGGGAAGATAGTGGAAGAAATGGGTGGTGAATGGGCATTTTGTATCTCTTATCCAGCTCATTTTTTGTGTTGAAATATACAATTTACCTGTCTGTCTGTCTGATCGATTTGCTACCTTCTGTTTGGAACATGGGGAGCTGAAGCTTCAAGCTTATCTTAGGGGCTATTAAAGCTTCCCGAAAGGCTTGTTTCTTGTCACTTGTCAGTGAGTCGAAATATATTTACTCTAATGATGCAATGTAAAGTGGGTCATAATCAGTATTTAACACCAAGTGCTGCCTGTTGGTATTGCTGTGACTGTTTTGTGAAGCAGGAAGTGATTAAGTACTGGATCAAGTTGATAAAATGAACCACTTCACTGTTCTAATGACTGTCAAATTTCCTTGTTATAATGCAAAATACCTTACAGCCTTTTTATAAGAGACGATTCTTATCTGCTCATGTGTTCATATGTTTTACACAAAGTTCATTCATATGGATACTGGGTACTTGTAATGGTATGCATTGCCGAGTCTATGGTATTTGAAGTTTGTCTATTGTTCCTAAACCTGTCAATTTTTTATTTTATTTAATCAATGTGCTTGTCCCTAAGAGAAGTTCTTTTGCTATGTGAAGTGGACTTGAGGTCATAATGCGGTTAATTACTGGATACTACATGTAACAAAGCCTTTATCGATTTGTGCTGTATCTGGCATGTATCTCTGACAATAATAGTCAAATAAAGGTTTAATGCCACGATCATGTTAGGCACAGGGATCTATATACTGGAATGCAGCAGTGTTTAATCCTTCTTTTATTTGTCTCTGAGGCACAAAACACTATTTTTTTTATTCAATTAAGCAAAAATACCTTAAACAAAATGAATGGAGAGAGTAAAGAATTGCTGGTGTTATTTTCGCGGTTATCAACTGAAAAATCAGTAAGGATATGGGCAATCATACTCTTATATTTCCTCCCTAAGAAAAGAGATGTCCCATAGATAAAATGACTACATACATGCTTTGTGCTTTTCTCTTTTGGCAAAGCATAAGATCCATATGCTTGAATATGCTATGTATAAAAAGATCAACTAGCAAAAATACACAGTGATTTGATATTTGTCTGTTGTTGATTTGTCATTGTAGGAAAAGATCATCGCAGAACTAGAGTCGCAAATGCTTATTTCTCACTATTCATGGCTATTGGCAATATTCTTGGTTTTGCCACTGGATCATTTAATGGGTGGTACAAGGTTTTTCCTTTTACCATTACTTCTGCATGCAATATTGACTGCGCGAATCTCAAGTCTGCCTTTTATCTCGATGTTGTTTTCATGGCAATTACTGCATACATAAGCATCTCAGCAGCTCAAGAATCACCTCTAGATTTGCCTGCCAGATCTATGCTTGCTGACGAGGAAATGCCAGGCCAGTCAAATTCTGAACAAGAGGCTTTCATCTGGGAGCTACTCGGGACTTTTAGATATTTCCCATTGACTGTATGGATAATATTGCTTGTTACTGCTCTAAATTGGATTGGTTGGTTTCCATTTCTGCTCTTTGACACTGACTGGATGGGTCGAGAAATTTATGGTGGCAAGCCAAATGAAGGACAGAGTTATAACTCTGGAGTCAGAATGGGTGCCTTTGGTCTGATGTTCAATTCAGTGATTCTTGGAGTGACATCTTTGCTCATGGAGAAGCTCTGCAGAAAGTGGGGGGCGGGTTTCTTATGGGGCCTTTCAAATATTTTAATGGCTCTCTGCTTTCTTTCAATGCTTTTACTCTCCTATGTGGCAAGCCATATTGACTACTTGGGACATAATCTACCACCAAATGGCGTTGTAGTAACTGCACTTGTGATTTTTGCAGTGCTTGGCATGCCATTGGCGGTAAGTTGCAAAACACGTACTAAAGGATCTACAGATTTTCCTCTAAATATTCTAGTCATGTGTATTGTCAGCAGTCAAGAATCAAGTAAACAATAATACTTTTCTATGGGTCCTGCATTGTCTGTATGTTTTGGGTTCTGCTTACTGAGGGTCAATCCCTCCATGTAGTTGATATCAAGTTGTTGATTTTGTGGGTTGAAAGGCTAAAGTACAAACTTTCTTCTTATATGATGCCTGAAACATGTGGTTTATGATGATAGTCATAAAAGAGAAGGAAGAGAATATATGAAGGGATTTGAAAATTACTGTTTACATTTATATTTATTGAAGTTCTATACCAGAATAGGGCCAATGGGCTGGGACCTGACCTCTATTGATAAGGAAATATAGATTTGTTTGCTGTGCTTGCTTCCTGATCGAAGTATTCTTCTGTGGCTTATTCCAGAAGAAAACTGATGTCATTATATTTGATTGCAGATCACTTACAGTGTTCCATACGCTATGGTTTCCTCACGTATTGAATCCTTGGGACTTGGACAAGGTGGACACTACTCCTTTGTGCTTGTATTTACAAAATTATGTTTTGGTGATATGGCTAAGTAATCACTTCAATTGATAATTGGTTCTTACAGGGCTGTCAATGGGTGTTCTTAATCTGGCAATTGTGCTTCCACAGGTTTCTCTTTGCTCTCACTTATTTAGTCTCTTGTCTTCCTGCCTGCTGAAAATATGAAAAATAGTAAAGAAAGTTTTTCTTCTTAAAAAAAAATCGCCATTGAAGAAAATAATCTGTATGTTTTGTTTCTGACCCTGACTGTGATGCTGGCTTGTTCTCTGTTATGCCTTTTGATGGCAGTCAAAATACACAAATAATAACTAATTAGCAAAAGAAATAATTCACCTTTAGTTACTTTCATCTGAAGACACAAACTACATATAATCTTTTAAAGACATAAACTAAGTTCTTCCTGCTGGAGGATGTTCCTCATATAATAATAGGTCCTTCTGCTGCAGTTTCCATGCACTTGTCAGACCCCAGTGATACTTAGAACCATGCAGAGTCTCCTTCTGCCTTTTGACTAATGATTCCTCAATTTTTGTTTTACTGTATCATTTGCCTAGTGTGAGTTCAGTAATTTATAGACATGATGATCAGATCAAGTCCAATATAAAAAATGGAGTTAAAGGTCAAAAGGTGACTTCATGAAATACCCTTGACTTCAGCTACGTTTTTAGTTATAGATCTTATAATGTGACAGTTTGGTAAATATGGCAGCATCCCTTAAAACCCATTTTCTCTTAGGCCAATAAATTACTTTCTGCTTTGAGTACTATTTTATATTGATTTTCATGCAATCCTGGCTAACGATTACAGTTTTTCCATGATGAGATGAAAACATCTTTTAACTTTCGTAAGCTAAAAGAAAAGGAAACTGAATTTATTTTGTGATTTCCAAATCATGAGACAAAATTATCAACTTTCTTAATAAAAAATTGACAAAATGCTGGTAGGTTTGCAATCACTTAAGAAAAATTTGAAAATTCTTTTATTTGAAGAATAAAATTAGGCTGAATTATTGTTGTTTATATTACTAAGGGATATTTGTACAAGATACATATCAATCATTTATATAAGTCAACTATATAATTAGGCTATGATCTAGGTAAGTCAACCATATAATTGAATAGGCTACAATCTAGGAGCTAAATGTTAGGCTAAAATTAGCTAATTAATTGACAACAATTAGCTAGCCAATAGGCAATTGTATACAAATGATATACTTTAACTCCCCTTCAAGTTGGTGTGATGAGCACACATGCCAAACTTGGATAGCGACATATGGAAGTGACAACTAGTAACAACATAAGTCATATCAGTCAGTTGATCTGCACTTTTAATACAAGGAGTAGCCAAACCAATGTGAAAAATTTCTTTAAGCTCTATAATCGCATGGATAAATAGTGCTCTGAAATTATACTAGATAGTGATACCACATTCTATTTTTTTCTCCTTCAATTTACTAGGTTACCTTAACACAAATGACACATACCTTGATGTAGATTTTCTATGTAATTTGGTTTAGCAAAACTAGAATGAATATATCCCACAATATCAATATCCAGGTGGTTATGCTGGGAGAACATAATGCCTTTACTCAGAGGATTTCGGGTCAGGCAAGATTCATTGTATTCATGTGTTGGCTACTTGGATTATGCATGAATTGGCTCTGGTTCACAACACCAATTGAATGTGACATGTCTATCATCCTTTGATACCCCTTTTTATTTGTTAGAACATGATTTGATAAAAGCACATGTTAATTCAACTCAATAGATGTATCCTTAGGTTCATTAACATAGTTACCAATTTTGGTTCGGAGACCTGATATTTATTTTCGTTGAGAGAGAAAAAGTCCTTTCTTGGATACTTCAATGTCCAACAAATATTTTCAAGTTAACAAGTCCTTCATCTTAAAATCCTTGGCCGAGTAAGCTTCTCTATTTTACTTAACATAAACAATAAGAAATAAAATATATCACCTTTGATTTTACGGAAATTGTATGATCTAGCAAAGCTTGCTTAAAACCATACTTATTCATTAATTGACTCAATTGGCTGAATCAAAAGTTTGGCGGTTGTTTCAGTCCATACAATGCCTTTTCCAGCTTGCATGTTTTACCTTATTGTCCATATATGCCTCCTTCACCATATCATTGTGAAGAAAACATCCTTCACATCAACTCGTAAAAGCCACTCCAAGTTAAGTGCAGAGAGTATGACTTTAACCATTTTCATCTTGGCCATGAGAACAAAAGCCTTTCGATAGTCAATCCTATAAATTTAAGAGTAACCCTTAGCAACAATCAACTATCTCATTTAACTTGTACTTCATCGCAAACACCCATTGACACTTCACTATCTTCTTTTCTCGAGCTAACTCAACCAATTCTCCAATAAAGTTTTTCTTGAGTGGTTTCTTTTCCTCTACCATAATAGACTTGTAATTGTTTTTAAAATGACCAGGAATAGATTCATATTAAAACTAAAATGAAAAAGATAAGTGATGCTTACATAGACAATGATAGACATTTGATGAATGGCTTTGAAAGATGATTTGAAAAAACCTAATCTATTAGGACTACTTAGGATTATGAAAGGGGCGTCTACTATCTTAATCTTTAACTTGTGAATTTGAATTGGTGAACTTCAAAGGTACATGTTGTGAGTCTATAAAAGAAGGGACACATACCTTATGATCAATCTTAAGAGAGTCATTTGATGACACATTAATATTATAAGAGAGTGAATATGGACATGACACACACAACTAAAAGTCTTAGGAAAAAGATTAAGAGTGGAAGGAATATAATGAAACCTTAAATAACATTCTAAAAAGGGTTTGATAGTCATTAATACTTGCAGGCATCCTATAAATAAGGAAGACAATAGTCGTGACAACATAAGCCTAAGAATGTTTAGAAACATGCATAATAAAACATAATGACAGGGCTACTTCTAGGAGATGTTGGCCCTTAGATTCTGTTGTGCCGCTCTATTATGGTGTGTAAGCACATATTTGGTAGAGGATGCCACGAGCTTTGAAGAAATCATCAAGGGATTGATCTAAGAAGTCATGACCATTGTTAGAATGGAAACCTATGAAATTGTGCAATGAAGTCTAAATCCTTTTCATGTATTTATAATTGATATTTTGAGTCCCTTTATACCTTTTTTGCTATAAGTCATAAATACTTTATTTTTTCATGGTGATTTTATTAGGTTAAGCTAGGTACATTTACTATAAAAACTAAGTGACTATCCATGTTATTTCTTAATTTTACAAAATGGGTAAGATGATTGTAGCATAAACATTTTGCTCTCATCATAAGCTAGAAATGAAATATCACAAAATAACTTGGGAAATAAATGCTCTAAATAGGAAATGAAGGATGACCCAATCAATAATGTCATAATAGAATAGTTTTTTCCTCGGCTTCTTCTCTACTAAGACATTGGTTGGACTTGCCCCAACTTCCTCCAAGTGGTAAAGACATCCTCTCTCTTTATCCATGCTAATGAACCTCTTTGTGAGATTGTCCTTAACACAATGGGTAGAACAAAAGATTACATAATTGTTAAGATGTGTGGTAATCTATAATGTAGAGAAGATTATTAAAAATAGTAGGAATAAGTAAAGCAGAAGATATGGAGAGTGGGAGAGAGGCGTTTCCGACATCAATAAGGAGCCCTATTACATATAAAGACATTAGTGAATCAAATAGATAAGAAATGCTAGTCATATGACTTGTAGCCCCTAAGTCAATAATCCAAATGTTATTAGCAAGAGAAGTATTGATGCAGGAGCTTTTAAGAAAAATAAATATATTCCTAGGTTATTTTTGTTTTTTATCAATCAATTTAGGAATTTTATTTTTTTTCTTATTTAATATATCAAAAATTTCTATTTAAAGATAATAATTTTTCTATTTTTCATATTTAAGATTGTTGGGATTTTCAAAATTTTCTATAGAAAAAGGTGGTACTAACCTTTTGAAAAGTCGACCTGGATGGATGAAAATTAAATATCTTGAGTGTCTCCCTATAGCTTAAGGTATTCATAGTCTTTAGAGGTTTTGATTTATAACAAACTTAATTATCTATTCTTAACGATTGCGTCAATAAGAACTAAATAGAATTATCTCTTTGAGAAGACTCTTGCAATACACGGGAAGCAGAAGATTAAGATTTGTCAACAATATGGGAGGACTTCCTGTTTTTTCTCAGCTTGCTTAAGTTTGCTGTTTTTTTTTCTCTCAGGACGTCCTTTCCCCCCTCTCAGCTTGCTTAAACCACAATGGATTGCATGTTATTACGTGTTTGTTTGGTGCTATGTGATGAAAATGTGAAGAATGAAGGACCAGATGAGAACCATTCTAATAGATGGCAAGGGCTGAAGCCTCAATATGATCTTTAGTTCTCACGATAACTAATCTTTGCACTTCTCAATGAACTAGGGAGCGTTCTTCTTCCAAACTGAGTAAAGGAGAGGTAGCCAAGACACAACTGCTGACTTGATCCAAACTGTGATCAAGACTTGCAACAAAAATGTAAACTCAATCCTCAGCCATCCTTTTTTCTCTGTTTCTCCATGTCGTCTTAGCAACTTTACTAGGCATTCGGTAGTCAAGTTTCATAAAAATGTAATTTAGTTCATTATGGTATTTATGCGATGTCTGCCACCCTGAAGTAATTGTAAGGTCTTCATTAGTTTATAAACCTGGGAAGAGTTTGATGTATCAAGATAACTCCTCTTAACAGCATCCCATACATGCTTTGTCATTCCAGACTGACCAAAGTGTGACATAAGATTAGGAGTCATAGAGTTGTAAGCCATGAGTTAACTAGAACATGTTTTTCCCATTCATCATACTATATATTGTCCACAGGTGCAACCTTTCTCCCCATAATATAATCCTTCATCCTGTTGACAATATGCATTTCCAGAATTTTAGACCAAACTTGATAATTTGTACCATCCAGTTAATATGAATCTGAGAAGAATGCAATATCTTGCTGTCTGAAATTACAAAAAACTGTCACTGTTGGACATGGTTGATTTCTCATCAAACATAGAAGAGTAGGGTTAAATTGAAGTGGTTGTAAGAAAAAGTTATCAAGTGTCATTAAATCTTGTCAAGAAATCAAGTTAGAACCTTTAGCCTAAAACCCTGATATAAGATTGAAAAATAGAATTATACTGAATTATTTTTATTCATACCATTAAAGTATTTATACAAGATGCATATCAATCATTTAGGTAAATCAACTATACAGTTAAACAGGTTAAAATCTAAGAGCTAAAAGTTAAGTTAAAAATCAGCTAACCAATTGACATCTATACACTCTTTATGTCCCTTTTAATAAAAAAATATTATTTTTACATTAATGCATAGTTAATTTATGATCAAAACCTTCCACACCCCATGCTGGATTTACGGATTGTACTTTTCCGGTTAGCCCATATCACAGAAATGCAAATTTTTATACTCTACTTCTCTGCCAGAAAGTGTGTTTCTATGCAGATAATTTGTATGTTGTTGCATACAATTATGGTCAAAAAGTGTTTTGTCCCCCTTAACTCTTGTGCTTTTTGATCTGATGAAATAAGTATTGTCACTGTGAAGCAACATTATCCTTTATGAATCAATTATCTGGTGCAATTAAGAACCTTGTGTGCTAGTGTCCTCTATCAAATATGGAAAGCTCTCCTTAATTGCGGGTAGTATAAATCATAATTTCCAATTTCTTGCTGAAACGTTTGAGAAGATGTGAAAATTTCTCTCTTTTGCATTTTATTATTCGCATGTCAATTATAGCCCATTGGCAATGTTGTAAATCTGCTAGTTTGTCACCATGATTATGATAGATAGATAGATAGATACATGGCCTGGCTTGAACTAGTGCCATGCTGCTTTTGTTATCTGTAAACTAGATAAAATAAATAAAAAGCTAGTTCAATCCATGCCAAGTCTAGATTATATGTTTATGCTGATGCCATCTGTGAAAAACTGCAAAGAAAAATTCCATGTGACGGATAGATGCTTTCAGTTAATGCGAGTACTTGTTCAGTACACATCATTTTTCTAGCAGATTGTACTTACAATGATTTCTTATGCCTTTACAATTGAATTCCCTACAATTTATGTTATAAAAATTCCCTATGCTGTCAGGAATTTTTATGTTGTGGTTTATTTATTAAAACCTGATGTCAAAAACAGGTGGTGGTTTCTCTGGGAAGTGGACCATGGGATCAACTGTTTGGTGGTGGTAACTCCCCAGCCATTGCTATTGGAGCACTTGCTGCTTTCGCTGCTGGAATTATAGCCATCTTGGGTATTCCTCGATCAAGTGCTCAAAAGCCCATGGCCTTCTCATGAGGTATTCTTTGGTTACCTGTTTTTTGGATGTTGATAAAATTCAAAATGTTAATGGGAAGAAAAAATATGTTGTTTACCAGTTTCCTCTGTAACATTTTGCTTTCCCATAATGCAATAAGCCCTTTGTTTTTGCAATTTCATCTGACCAGTTGTCAGCATAATCCATGAGGTGGATCTGAGAGAAGGTGTGCTCTCGATATGCATATTGTGAGTCTGAGTTTCTTCGAAACAGGAAATTTCATGGAAGATTTGAATATTTGGATATATTTTAGGATTTTTTCTTAGCCAACTGCAGATCCCTTCTGCATAAAAAAATGTGAAAGATTCAGTGGATAGGCATGTCTATTTGCAATGCATTCAACATATATTAGGAAAAGTGGAAAACGTGAATATTTAAAGCAATGGTTACACGAAATGACAACTCACAAGTAGGGAAACAGACACTATAGCTGTTAGTGAATGATGGGTGGGACAGGCCATCAAAATTCGGGGAATAATTTCCCCAGATGAAAACGAGTTCACCTTTTGCCATGGGGAAGAAAGTAAAAGCCTTGGATTGCTCCCAATACTACTCCTTCACCAACCAAGATAAGTTTCTGCTGATTGGGATTTATTCCTGATGGAAAAATATTCATTTTCCAAAGGTTACACTGGCTGGCTTTTGGTGGTCCTAGCATGATGTATTCCAATCGCATGCATTTTGTGCCTGAAATTTCCATATGAATGTGTTGAATTGTGCTTGGTGGCGAACAGTTAGTATGTGAGTTGTGCTGATTGAAACCCTGATGGGGACGTCTCTTATGCTCTGATTTTTTGAAATGCTTCATTGATTTTTATGGACGCTCTACTTTGTGATAATAATTAATTATTCTTGTCATTGGTTGTGAACCTTGGAATAAATTCTTGTTTTTATTGCAGTTATCAGTGCCTTTGAAAGCCTGTTTTGCTTTCAATGCCTCCATACAATGCTTTCTCACAAGGCCTGGGAATTATTTAAAAGACCTGCCCCAGGTACAATTTGTTTGAGATGATTAATCTTAACTTCATAAATGAAGACATGGCAGTAACATTACTTTATATCATCATTGGACTTATTTGCTCGGAATACATCAGAATAGTTTCGGAAATACTTGACTGTATTTCAGATACTAGAATGCGTTGAGAGAAAAAATTCTGGGAGTGTAACATATCATGAGGACATTCATAGATCAGTAATGGATACAAAATTGGCATCCAGATAAAAACTGATTTTCATGGTGACATGTGTGGTTTTTGTTAATCAACAAAATAAAATCGCATCCAGCTAAGAACAGACTAGCATGCTGCATGTGTGGTTAGAGGCAGAGATTTCTTGGTATCTCTTACTAGTGACTAATTCTAAAATTAAGCATCAACCTTTTTCAGGAAAAGAAAGAGGAAGGGTGAGGAGGATGGAATCTGTGAATTTGTTCGAGTTTCTAGAGGAGTATAATCTTTTTTAAATGTCAAATCCTGGAAGGTCGTGTCGCCGTTACATATCCTTTTCCTCCACATTGAAACTTGCATTTTGCGTTGTATTTGTTTTGTTTTTTTTCCGGTTACTATTACTACTACTACTGTTATTATTATGCCAAGAAAATTCTGTCTGAATTCCACGAATTCCACCATGACAACAACTTGGTGTAAAATGATTTTATTGAGTGACAGTAAATGTGAAGGCGTTGGCATCACCATGTGATCCCAAATAAATAATGTCAAGTTCTTTTTCCACAATCTGATGGGGGATGGGGGGAGACATTGTTTTTTTTTTTTAAAAAAAAAAAAACTCACTTAACAATTAGGATGCCAAATTCGAAATAGGTTTCCGCTCACAGTATCGCCTCCATCCTTCTTACACTGATTTTTGTCCACTGGTACAATCTTATGACACGTTGCTCTCATCCACAGCAATTTATTGAGCTGGAGACACATGGAATCTGACATGGGTGGGTCTGGATTTCAGAGAACTAATATCTTATGCAGGGAAGCCAAAGGGAACTTATTCTTGAAGCAGCTATGTCTGTGGAAAAGGCAAAAATAGATGAACTCTTCTGTTTGTTTGGGAGGGTAATGGTGGTAGGGCTGGAGCTTCTGC
The DNA here is from genome assembly GCA_032356905.1 of Salix exigua. Classification (NCBI taxonomy): domain Eukaryota; kingdom Viridiplantae; phylum Streptophyta; class Magnoliopsida; order Malpighiales; family Salicaceae; genus Salix; species Salix exigua. Next base: position 6,835,701 of record CM063589.1, read on the forward strand.
TGCCTCACAGACACAGCCAAGACTCTCTCCTGCAGAGCGACAGTCTCGTTTCTGTCGTGGGAAAAGGGATACAAATTAAACGGTTGCAATTGGAGCACGTAATTGTCTCTCAAATGTTCCCTTTCTTCCATCTGCCGGTTCTCAACACAGCCATCTACTGTCATCGCCATTAATCCAGTGGTCCCATTTATGACACCATTCCCACCTCTACATGTCATGAAGAAGATAACCTTTTTAAAAGAACACAGATTATGTGTTAAACATGGAGCTAAATAATATCCACTAGATTTGTCATATTTTGTCACTTGAAACCCATCTCTTTGTTCATTGGTTAAAACCCCAAGTTATCCGCAAACATGGCATGATCTTGTTCCCATAATCCCATCACATGGCTGGTGTCTCAAACCCATCACCTCTGTCTCAGGTCCAGCAATGTCCCTGATCATCCAGCGCTGCTACGTGTACGGTGCAGGGAGGATCAGAAGCTCGTTAATCATTGGATACAAAGGCCCAATATATTACTGAAAATTATTGATGTTGCGTTATTGATTAGAAATGGTTCTGTGGAGGGGGGGTGGGTCTCTACAAATCCCTTGGAAACCATCACCGTTGCGTCCTTGGTTTCGAGGTGCTAGGGATCTCTTGGTATTATACAGAGATCGACCGTCTGCTTAAGAATATATTTTGGATCCTTACAAAACCTGTTTTGGCACAGATCTCGGCCCATCTCCTCCCCACTTTCTAAAGAATGAAACTCCACCACAAGATGGCATTCTGTTATCCCTCCCTCCCTCCCTCCCTCCTCCACCGATCTCGAACTCGCTAGCCCAAATGAAACATGTTAGAAGAGAGAAATCACGAAAAGATGGGGGGCCTGAAATAGTTTGCAGAGGGCAAGTAGTGGAGCGATGTTTTCATGCTCATGTGTCTGCAGACAGCGAAGGTCATTGTTTGAGTGGATTTCACGCACATGGGCTGTGCAAGCTGCAGCGACTGGATCATGTTATAGATTGATGCCTTGGAACATGCAAGCATTTCTCTGCCTGCAAAAGTTAACAGCCGTTGTGAGAAATATATACCATCATGCCCTCGTCATTTCACAAGGGAGCGTCTCTGGCACCCCCTCCACTTGGCAATCCAAGATGATCTCCCTGTATCCCTTTCATATAAAGAATAAAAAAAACCCTGAACGGATGAATGGTTTTTAAAAAGAATATTATCCGCTTAAAGCAGGAAGGCTTCACTAGCAAAAACAACAGCAAAGTCGATCCCACCCACCATAATCAACAACGAATTAATGCCAAAGGGCAGAACTTTACATGGACAAACGGGTTGTGGCGGTTAAAAACAAATGAACCCACCACCAATATATTTACAGCCTGCTTGACATCTTCAATTACGATAAGAGACCTGGAAAGCCAGAGCTGCCTGTTTCCCCTAATCCACGAAATGAAATGCATGAGGAATTTTAATTGATTAATACCTGATTAAGCCTCCACTGTGTTGTGGGAGAGGCCATCAGAGAGTAGAGAGTCGGCCCCCACTAGCACTTAAGAATCCAGCAGCATTTTTTTAACAGCATTTTCTCTTCAAAATGTTGACACGTTATTTCCCGGCAAACAGTAGGACCCGAGCACTTCGAGTATATATACAGCCACAATTCTTGCAAGCAGTATTCATATTCAAACCCCAACCCCCCCATACAACAAACAACAAAGCTCGCAGCACTTGGAAAGTTATACGACTTGTTTTGTTTGTTTTTAGCCCAGCCGAGCTAGCCTGCTTGTTCATTACCATTTGCTTTTGAGTTTGTTCTTCTTTTTTGACGGAGAAATATGTGTAATCCAACCCCGACTCTACCGTCCTCATTTCTCTGTCCCAAGAAACCTATGAACAAAACTATGGATCCTTACACCGATGATGATCAAGAAGAACAGCTACATAGATGGCCAACTCCTTCTGAGGTAATAATAATAATTTTTCTTTTTCTTTTTAAAAAAGAAAACCCACCAAATATTTACTATAGAACTGCATGAACATATATGCAAACATGTACCGGTGATCTATCAAGAAGCAAGACAACAGCACGCATCATTTCTCATTTCCTTTATATTTTTGTTTCCTTTCAGGCGTTGCAAGAAATCAAAGAAATAGGGAAGATATCTGGCCCAACAGCAATGACTGGTCTTATTCTGTATTCAAGAGCGATGATCTCCATGCTTTTTCTTGGCTATCTTGGGGAGCTTGAACTTGCTGGTGGTTCGCTCTCTATAGGTTTTGCCAACATCACCGGCTACTCTGTGCTCTCTGGTTTGGCCATGGGAATGGAACCCATTTGTGGGCAAGCTTATGGAGCAAAACACTTGAAGACACTTGGCTTGACTCTTCAAAGAACTGTTCTCCTCCTCCTCTCCACCTCTGTTCCAATATCTTTCATGTGGCTGAACATGAAGAGAATCCTTTTATGGTGTGGTCAAGACAAAGAAATATCTTCAGTGGCCCATACTTTCATTCTTTTTTCCATTCCTGATCTCTTCTTTCTTTCACTTCTTCACCCGCTAAGAGTCTATCTCAGGACGCAAAGCATTACATTACCATTAACTTATTGTTCAGCCATCTCTGTTCTTCTCCATGTCCCTTTGAATTTCCTTCTTGTTGTCCATTTCAAAATGGGAATTGCAGGAGTGGCGATAGCCATGGTTTGGACCAATCTCAATCTCTTTCTCTCTCTCGCTTCTTTCATATACTTCTCCGGTGTATATAAGGACTCTTGGATTTCTCTGAGCATGGATTGCCTTAGAGGATGGTCATCTTTGCTAGCTCTTGCTGTGCCTACTTGTGTCTCTGTCTGCCTTGAGTGGTGGTGGTATGAATTCATGATAATGCTGTGCGGACTGCTTATTAATCCAAAAGCAACTGTAGCTTCGATGGGGATTCTTATTCAGACAACGTCGTTAGTCTATGTCTTCCCATCATCTTTAAGCCTTGGAGTCTCAACAAGAGTTGGAAATGAGCTGGGGGCCAACCGCCCGGCAAAAGCCCGCACCTCCATGATTGTTTCCCTGGTATGTGCGGTCGCTTTGGGCCTTATGGCCATGCTATTCACTACAATGATGAGGCATCAGTGGGGCAGATTTTTCACTGATGATGCTGAAATTCTAGAGCTAACTTCGATAGCATTGCCAATCGCTGGACTTTGCGAGCTTGGAAACTGCCCCCAGACAACTGGTTGTGGGGTTCTAAGAGGGAGTGCCAGGCCTACCATCGGAGCAAATATCAATCTGGGTTCCTTTTACCTGGTGGGTATGCCAGTTGCAATGTTTCTGGGGTTTGTGGCCAAAATGGGGTTCGCAGGACTCTGGCTCGGATTGCTTGCCGCTCAAGCTTCGTGTGCCCTGTCGATGCTGTATGTTCTTTGCACAACAGACTGGATGGTTCAAGTCGAGAGAGCAGGACTGCTCGCACAGACATCTGGAACGTCTACCACTCCAATATTACCAATCTCAACATCCAAACCAGATCAGGTTATGATCGCTGAAGAAGCTGGCGCCAGTGACAAGGCTAGTCTCGAAGACATAATGTGCATTAATGATGATCTTGTGAAGTCAGCTGCTTCACTTGAAACAGAACCTCTGATATCTACAGCACAGACTGTGCATTAATCAGACTTCCAACTTGAATTCCTCATTTTTGCCCCACTCTTCAGGAGCTTATGTGAATTTTATTTAATAAACCTCTCATTGATTCCCCCCGCTGCTTGTACTGTAGAACCAGCTTTCTTTTCTTATCTTTCATCTCGATCCTGTTCCCCCCATCATGATGAATATATTATTAATAACGTGGTCGTAGAATAGACTATTAATTACATGCTTTGAAATTATTCAAGCTCTCCACATTGTCAAGTTGAGAGAAAAGGAGAGAGAAGAAGAAGAAAAAAGGTTTAATCTGTCGGTTGTTTTTGAAGCGCGAGGGGGAGAGGGAGAGGATCCTGCTTAACTTTCTTGTTGTTGCCTTCCATATAAGGTAACAGCCTAGGCTGCCTAAAATGGAAAAATTAGCATAATACCCTCTAAGTTTTGTCCAAAGCCACAAACTCTCTCTCTCTCTCCCTCTCTCTCTCTCTCTCTATATATATATATATATATATACATACATACATACAGAGAGAGAGAGAGAGAGAGAGAGAGAGAGAGAGAGAGAGAGAGAGAGAGAGAGAGAGAGAGAGAGTGTCTTAATTATATTCGTTAGATAGGGAGAATGAATAATTTACTGATCCTCCAACTTTGAACGCTGATCTGGTTTTCATTTGCAGTATCGATCGAACACCAACATGCGTACAACCTTTTAATGACGAACATATTCTATTTTCTCATCAATATTTTATGCTTGATTTCATAATCAATGCGCCAGTGTGGAATAATTAATAAATATGCGGTGCTGTACTGGTGTATGTAATCCTTTCCATGCTAGCTAGTTTCCAACAACTGATCTCCCCTTAGTTAACTGGTCACAGAGAAAATTCCACCTTTCCTTTTCAGAAGAAGATGTCGCGCGCGCGCGTGGTTGATGATGGGTTCAACGATAAGGCCTCTACTTCATCTGCGCCTTTTTTATTTCGTCATCTCTCACCGCTCGCTCTATGCCCGACAATGGCAATGTATGTTATCCACATCCCCCCCATCCCTCTTTTCTGTTTTTTTCCTGGTAATTAATTTAAATCTTTTGACAAGAAGATATATATTGGAGGCCATATTATTCTGCAAGTTGATCAGTTCGTGAGGAGGATCGCTCTTTTGAAAGGAGATGAGATACTTGTTATGTTGGGAAATGCCTTTTTCTCTCCCCCCCATCATGTGCCCTAAGGTGTTGTTATTATCGAAAACTGTTGCTTGCTAATGCATGTAACTATCAATGTGGTAAGATATGCTTTTAAATATCGTATATTTTGTGTCTATTTCTGCTGTAATTTTATGAAATTACACGTATCTTTGTGTATTTATACATGAAATTATTGATTGTTTTTTTATTTATCATGTCATGGATTTGCTCTTAAGTTGCCCCTTCACAGTATGAAATAATTGCAACGTACGTACACACCACTGTCTTTCTAGTTCATCACCTTGTTTTTAAAAGTATTTTTTATTTAAAAATATATTAAAATAATATTTTTTATATTTTTTAAAAAATATTTATGATATCATCACATCAAAATAATCTAAAAATAATATTTTTATAAAAATCAAAAACATTTTAGAAACACATTCCACGACACTGAGGAAACATCCACGCACGGACGCACGTAGCAGTAGTTGTGGACAAGGGAAGCAGTAAAGAATGATGGTGGTGGGAACCGGTGGAAGAGAAGTATCAACAGAAGAAGAAGGCATCGGGTGGGGGGGCCTGCAGCTTCAAACTGAAGAAACAAAATCCAGCTATTATTGCCTCTGTCTACTTCTCAGATGACAAAAATACGAGCAGTGCCTCTGCGTTACCCCCTTCCCTACCACCACCATCTTCAAAACGTATACCATGTATAGCAGTAACAAAAAGAAAACAAACATATATAAATATATATATATATATTTGAATTCAAATCACACAATATAGATTTGTATTTACAGATATATATATATATATAAACGAACACATAAGAGAGGGTGATAACATGGGGGATGGCCCATTTCATTGCTGTTCATGGGTGGTACAAGCTACACTCTCTTTCTGTTTTTGTTACTTGTAATTTTTTAAAATTTAATATGCACAGACATGTAGTCCATGAGTTTGTGTGCGCAGGAAGTCATGCAAGCCTTATCTTCTATTTTCTTTTCTCAGTTTATTTTTATACATAGCCATAGCCCGTCATCATGTAGCTAGATAGCTTTCATCCTGTAACTTGCCTGATATAGTATTGTCTGGAATTACGTTGTTTTTAAAATTTTATTTTCAACATTATCATATTAAAATAATATTTAAAAAAGAAAACACAAAGCGATCGTAAAATAATGAACACTGGGTACATGACCTTATAATTGTGGCAAGGAAATATCTCTGAAACGTGTGGTGTGGTACGAGCATTAATCAGATCATCTTGTCCACGACCATGACTTGTTTATATGGACCAGTCGCCTTCTACAGTTTTATTGCAGCTAGCTTCACGATTTCTTATTCTACGATTTCCCCCCATAATGTCTTGTCTTTTTACCTGCGAACACACACACGCACGCGCACGTAGATACAAGGAGAAACTACAGTAGACGCGTTTTAGGAACTATCCGGTTATCGAGGAGTGATCGGATTCCGGTGACGACTAAACAAGGGCGATGAGAAAATCAGCAAAGGTCAAAGATTGGAGAAAACATTAATATTTATCTCACTCATAGATTACTCTGAACTTTCTTCCAGTTTTCAGGATCAAATCAAAAGTATATTGTTGTGACTATCATTATTGGAGTACTGTTAAATGTGCAAGCACTCATATATTGTGCATATTTTGACCTTTCTGTACGTCTGTCCACAGTGCGGAAAGAGCGAGTGCATGATCCCTAATTCCGGCTCTCATTCATCAGATCAGACATTAAAAAAAAATTAAATGAAAAATAAAAATAATTTTTTTTTTAAAAAAAAAAAAACACTTGTAAAGCTGAGACAGAACCTTGCTACTTGTAGTGGTGGTTTTTTAAAATAATATTTTATTATTTTTTTAAGAAATTATTTTTGATTTCAGAATAATATAAAAATTATATAAGAGATATATAATTTGAGATATCAAAAGTATTTTTGAAATATATATAAAAAAAATAGACTCTAATACACGAACTATGACAGAGCCCATCAGGAGGATGATAATGGTATATACAGCTTGCCTCAAGGTGAAGGAGAAATTACTCTAACCCAGGACTCGGATTGATAACATTATTCCTGGCTCGAAAACCTTTCGACTGGGCAAGGGAGTTAATGTGATTTCTTTTTCATGTCATATTTATTTTTTATATAAATTATATGGTTTTAGAATATTTTCTTATAAATTATAATAAAAAATACCATATAAGAAATCAACTAATTAAATTCTTAATGTCTAAGGGGGCTTGTGTGAAAATCTAGGTTGGAAAGGGAGGGAGAGAAAAGATGATTATGGATGCTAAACCACCGTGAATCTTAGAAACACACCGTTTTTCTTGCAATTTCATCCATTGTAAGTTTTTTCCATCAAATTTGATCCTTGTTTTTTTCCATTTTTTTTCTCTTACAAGTTTTGAAAATTGATATTTCTTTTATGTTTTCATTCTTCAAAATTAATTTGATCACGGGTTGTGAGATTTTCGAGGTTTGGTTGGGTTTGTTTAGTTTTTCTTTTTCTTTTTATTCCAAGTTGATTTGTTTTAATCTATTTATAGATTCTTGATTTGTTACTAATTTTGCTTACTCTCTATGAAGTTGGTGCTGGATTCGTGACTACAGTCCATGAATTTAAAAGGTTAGCACAAATTGACTTTATTTTTTAATTATATTTAAATTTATTGATTTTAATTTCTTCATTTAATATTTAATATATTAAAAATTGATATTCATGATTTTTTTAAATGACCTTTTTCATATTTTTCTACTCTTCGATGTCATCGTAATTTTATATCTATCTTCGTGGAGTTGTCCTTCATCATTGAGTATTCTTTACTTTGGATGAACTTCTGTCTATTTCATTATTATTTTTATTTAGTATTGCTATATTTATATTTAAATTATCAATTTATCTGGTGACTCGGGTATTGCACATGTTTTTGAATGTTTTTTTCTGGTTAAGAAAAATCTAGTTATTTATCCATGCATGCAAGTTGAGATTCTGGGGCACTTTTGTGGTCAATGTACGTGCACAGGGTACTGATGCGTCTCAGCATTTGATAAATGGGGTGCCCCCCCTCACACTGAAAGAGGCTCTGCGGTCTATCATAGAGTCTAGCTTGGCCGCCCCGTAGCCGCATATCCAACTGGACTCCCGCTAAAGTTTGAAGTAATTTTGCTAGCTACGTCCTTCTTCTTTTTTTATCGAGTTTTAAGAAATAAAAAAATATATTTTAAGTTAAAAAAAATAGTGTTGTTATGTCATTTTAATGTGTTGATATTAAAAAAAATAAAAAAATATTTTGAAGTATTTCTAAATGAAAAACACTTTTAAAATCAACTTCAGTCACAATTTACTCGCGAGTAGAGCTATATTTTTAAATATATATATATATATATATATATATATATATATATATATATATATATATATATATATATATATTAAAAGTATAGAGATTTTTTATTTATCATCTTTGTTTCTATTATTAACAAATAACATCATAATTATTATTAGTGATATTATAATTGTTATTATCATCACTATTATTGTTGTAATTAATTACCACCGCTGTAACCATGTTAGAATTATCACCATTATCATTAACACTATCATGATAAAATATTATTGTTATTATCATTATAATCACTATTAGTAACACTATTAATTGTATTATCAGTATCATTGTCACTATTATTATTGTTATAGTCACCACAATTACTGCTGCTAAAATAACATAAATCAAAAACTTAAAAAATAAAATGAAACAAAAAGAAAACAGACCAATCTGAAAAAAAATATTATTACTACTGAGAACATTTATAAATTTGTTTTGAAGGATAAAATTAAAAACTTTGACAAAAAAAAAAAGAGATCAAAAGTAGAGGTAGCAAATCATCTTATGCGTGGATTAAAATTGAATGACTAGATCAAAAACAAATAAAACTCCAACATATGATAAAATGACCAAAATTGAAAAGAAAAACAATTATATACTCTAGTTGTGGGAAGAGAAAAAAAATAAAAGAATCAATCATCTGTGACAAATTGACAATTATAAAACTACATGTCATGCCGTATGAAAGAGAATATGGTTCTACATACAACCAGACAAATAATGATATTATTTGGGCACCAAGTGGTGTCACACATGCCACCTGAATGACGCGTATACCACACAATCGCTAACATGCGTGGAACACATTCTAGAAGCTTTTTATATTTAAAAAAATATATATATATATAAATAAAACACCTCTCAAAACCATTTTAATTACACAAAACACTCATGTGAGAAAGTATAAAAAACCAAAAACAAGCCTATGTTTTTTTTTCCAAGGTTAAAAACATGCTTTAACTACTCATGTGAAATGGAAAAAACCAAAACACTGTTTTCAATAACTCTATATCTTTTTAACATATGTGGCAAAAAAAAATCTTTATTGTTACGTGACTCATGAAAAGTCAAAATAAATTTTCGGTTAACAATTCTAATTTCTATTCACTGTATGTAAAGGAGTATTTTTACAATGTAATAAAAAAATCACATGCATCCTCAAATAATCTTTTTATAACCAACAAGCTAGAGAAAAAAGCCAAAAAATTGGCAACTTAAAGGCTCAAGTTTCGTACATTAAAAGATAAAAGGGTAATTTTATAGTAGTAATCCGCTACGATTGACATGTGTATATACAATAAAACCCTCACACAATTTAGCTTTTATTTTAATTTTAATTACTCTGAACAAACACTTGATTAATTTGAATTGCAATATTGCTTTATCCCTTTTCTCCCTGTTTTTTCTTTTCTTTTCATCGATGTATTTCTTTTTTAATCCGATCATTTTACACGGTATTGACTAAAAAATAAATTTGATGATTTGTTTTGATTTACATTTTATACAGTTATCATAGTGTAAAAAAATCATCGAGTTAATATTTAATTTCACAAAAAGAGTTTTGGTTTTAGTGTTGGTGAAAAAAAAACATTTTTTATGCTGTAATATTTTATTTATTTTATTAAATATACCCACCAGCCTCTTAACTTGCAATCAAACTTTTTTATTGACTGTAGATACATGACACGTCGAAATTATTATTATTATTATTATTCGACCCCGGACAGAATAATATCACCCTGACTAGTCTTAGTTTATCCTCTGTATATTTTGCTTTTTTGTGATAGGGTGCATCTAATTCCACTCTAAAAGAGGCTCGACCATTCACTCGGTTATACTTATACCCATCATAATTTTATCATGCACGCACGAATACTTCCAGGCTTGCCTGGATACATATAGTTGCTCTGATCTCGTCGAGGACGAATGTGCAGAGTATTTCCGGAGTTTAATCTCCATTTATTTAGAGTACACACATGACATTGAGTGAGAACTGAATTTATTAATTAGCTAAGACTCTCATTAAAAAAAAAAACAACAAAAAACAACAAAAATATCCACTGACCACCCACGCGGCGTCGTAGTGCATCATCTGTAGCCTACAATTTATTTTTATTTTTTATATCCAGCTCGAGGAATTAAAAAATAGAGAAATAAATTACATGCGCACGCAGTTCAATGAAGCACATACTTGTATGCAATCCACCATGGGGTACACAAAATATAAATAAATGGCAATCTTTAAGTCGGGAATGGAATCTCCTATTAACCTCCCATTGCGGGATATATGTATATATCGATCCATACAGTGTCCAGCATATGCTGCTAGCTTTGAATCGAATAAATCTGGGCCACGTGTCGTATATTTTTTCCCAATCTTTTTATTCGGTTACTGGCCGCTGTGAACGTGACACGTGCCCCAACCCACTATCCTTTCCCCTCCAGTACCATCATTTTGCATGAGCAGTGCCAAATACACATTTTCAATAATATATATATATTGAATTCTCTGCTTTAAATAAATTGTTCATCAGCATGTCAGCAACACATAAAATATTTCGCTGTAAGTATCAACAAATCCGGCTGTGTATATATGTCGGCTTGATTATGGCTGCATTACGCATAGATCGACATGTCAACGATATATTTTGAACCCAATAATAAAACAGATATGCCATTGTTTGTTTTTATTTTTTAGGAAACGAGGCACATAATTTGTATATATCCAAGACTTTTGGATTCCAAGGGCAGTAGTCTCCTCGCTAAAAAAAAAGAAGCACTTGGGATGAATTGGCCTGGAACAAAACAAAAAACATACGTGCACCGCAACTGACCGCCCCATTCATTCCCCATTGGTGGAGAGACCAAAAGGGAGTCGAAAAAAAAAAGCAGCGACGAAAAGGTGTCAATAAATAGTTTAATAAATAAATAAATATATATATATAGGATTCTAAAGTAATTTAAATTAAAGCTCGCCTACATATGGAACAGGTATATGTCCCTTCTTTTCCTTATCTAAACGTCTTTTCATAAGCCACCTCTCCTTGCCCTTGGAGTAGGGGTGAGCAAACCGAACCGAAAACCGATTAAACCGAGAAAACCGAGAAAAAAAACCGAAAAAACCGAACCGAAAAAAAAACCGATTAAACCGAGTATAAAATTCTGAAAAAAATTCCGGTTCGGTTCGGTTTCGGTTTTGCATGGACAAAACCGATTGAACCGAACCGAACCGGTTTGGTTCGGTTTAAATATAAACTATAAATAGAGCTTCTCCGTACGCGACCTTTTTCAATTCCTCCTTTCCCCGTTTATTTGCTCTGAGCCTCTGAAAAGATGAAAACCCTAGGTCTAGCAGCCGCTCACCTCTCCCTCCTCTCGCCTGTAGCCTCTCCCTCCCTCTGGCCTCTCGGTCTCTCCTTCCCTCTTGCCTGAAGCCTCTCGGCCTCTCCCTCCCTCTCGCGCTCGGCCTCTCTCTCTTCTCGGTTTTGCCTCTCTTCTCGTCTGTAGCCTATTTCTCTCTCCCTCTGGCCCCTCGGTCTCTCCTTCCCTCTTGCCTGTAGTCTCTTTCTCTGGCCTCTCGGTATCTCCTTCCCTCTCGCCTGAAGCCTCTCCCTCTGGCCTCTCGGCCTCACCCTCCCTCTCGCGCTCGGTCTCTTCCTCTCGCGCTCGGCCTCTGTTTTTTTTAAGTTTGAATCTCTGTTTACAAAAGCTAAGTAAATAATTTACTTTGTTTTATTTCAATGTTTTAGTTAATATTCATGGGTGATTCTTTTTTTTTAAGGTGTTGATGGAGTTCATGGAGTGGTGACTTGTCTTATTTAGGCAGTTCTTGGAGTAAAACTGCTGGATCTGCCGTGAGCTCTGTTTCTATTGATTGTGTAAGGGTTAAGCCTAAATTCAAGTGATTAATTAGCTTATTTATTGAATAAAATCCTATATTGTGTTGACTTGTGAAAGTTTCGAATTATTTAGTTAGTTTGCTTTTGTTTCCTCATTGTGGAGTGCATTTCTATGAAATGTAAACAATGCACTCTGAATAAAACTTGCCTTGCGATTTTTCAGGGGGAGATTCCACTGTAAGGAGACTTCTTAGTAATGTAGAACATATGATATTTGGAGGTAATTAATGACTCCTTATGATATATTTCTTTTCTTTGATTCTGTTTGCGCTTTCTTAGTCAATGTTTTCATATTTAGATTTAACAGAATTGGGACACTGGGCGGTTGAGACTTGGGTTTTCATTTGAAGGTCTTGGTTCAAACCCTGGAAGGGGTGGGATTTAGGGATTGGGAGGTGGAAAATGGCTATTTTTTTTTCATTTGATTTACTTATAACAGTATTGGTGAAAGGTCATAGTGTCTCTCAAACTTACTCACTGAGTAGGATCCGAACATAACAATGGCTTTTGAAATTTGATTATCAGATGTAGATCCTCTGCATTGCAGTGGCTAATTTTTCTGCTTTCTTAAGTGAATCATTTTGCATGGAATCACCTCGTCTCTTTTTGAAATATTTTTAGAAGAAATGAAATATCTAGCTTATTTTATTATTTATTAATCAATTTATTTTCAATCTAACATTTCTATTATTATTTTTTTTTTGTAGAATTTGGTGAAAAGTAAAAGTTGTCAACGGGTGAAGTTCAAAACCGGGTGTATTTTTTGGAAGTTTTTTATGTTAATGTTGCTTGTTTATTTTGAAGCCCTTTGAAGGCATTTTATGTAATTTAAATTTAAATTTGTTCACCTGTAGTTTTAATTATTTGTCTCATGCTAAATTAAACAAAAGTATTAGAAATGGAAAAACAAAACTTAATAAACACTATATTAACATTTTAATACATTCGTGACAAAAAAAAAATTAAAAACACTTGATATTTTACAAGAAAATCAGTTTTTTTTATATTAATTGCAAGCCCATTAGAAAAATTCTCAAAAGCCCATCAAAAAGCCCATAAGATGGCCCATCAGATGGCCCAGAACCAAATTCGGTTTTTACAATATTTTAATCATAAAAACCGAACCGAACCGAACCGAAAATGGTCGGTTTTTAACAGGTTCGGTTCGGTTTCGGTTTGTTTTTTAAAAATAATATAATTTTCGGTTTGGTTACTTTTTTTGATAAAAACCGAACCGAACCGAAAATGCTCACCCCTACCTTGGAGATCAAAATAAGGGGTAAGTGTGGCTCCTTAATTATATCTCTCCTCCGTGCCCACTATCTGTTTTTCCATAACTAGCGTTGAATGGGCTTCTCATTCTGGTAAAAGACGAAGGAATGTGTCAAAAATACCCTTTTCTTTTTCATGGATTCCTTTCCATAGCCGAAAGTCACGCCATCTTCCTCCTCCTCCAACTCCTCCTCCTCCTCCTAGCCTGCTACTGTGTGAAATTTTGAGCTACACGGATCCTCCTGTCCCCCGCTCAGTGACCCCACATCTGATGCCTGAATAAAAGTCATTTGCAAAAGGGCTAGGTTTTCTAGGTCTAATCGTCCCTATTTCCCGCAGCCATTGCCCCCCTTGAGATTCATGCATCGCCGTGTCTTCCATTCACGGCACAATAGATCATAATCATCATAATCTTGACTGATTTAATTTTAAAACTAGCCAGGTAAATTAAGTTGAAAGCCTTGTAAGAACATTGACATATCCTTTCTGATTACAGTTGGGCTGTTAAACACACACACACACACACACACTACTTTAAATACTCTGCTCATGAATCTCAGTTAAATGTTTTAAAGATCTTCGTTGATCATAGTCATTACAAACAGAATTGGATTCTGATCAAATGCATGCAAAAGGAAAGAAAGAAACGGGCCGTATATATCATTGAGTAGAGTTCTTATTCTCGCGTCTCATTTTTTCTTAACTCGCTCGGAAGTGTAGATAGGAAAAGCTTGTGATAGAGTTCTGACATGGAATGTGGGTTTCTGATGTATGACCAGGCTAGCATGCCGTGCTGACCCGGTGAATGAAGGCATATATACAGCCCTAGCCCCTAGCCATCTAAGCCAGATTAGTGGGATCGTGCGTGTGTGTACCATTCAAAGATGCCAATCGTGTGGCCTTAGGCATAGTCTTACACACAAAAATAGGGACTCGTAGTTCCGTATTGGCTCTCTGTAAGGTAAAGGGCCCCTGATGTGCATGGTGCAAATGTTGGACCATTTTTATGTTTTATCAACGGCACATGCGCTTAGGGGCCGACACACTCTTTAACGTTATCTTGGGTTGCACCTAGTGGGGGCATGGGTACCATATTGGAGGGAACAATATTGTCATTTGAACGACAATGGCTAATAAGTTTTGTTTTGGGTTTTGAATTTGATGAACTGACGATCATTTTTGTCTCTTTAGAAACCAGGCTAGCTTATAATCGTGTGAAATGAGAGCCCCATTACTCTCACCAATCACCATGGCATGTGTGCGTGTGTTTTGCTATTACTTGTTTGTTGAAGAATTCAATTTGCCCCTCCAATCACTAGGAATTCTTTCTTTTTCTGGAAATTTAAGTGCTGCTAAAACTCGAAGAAATTCTTAATTAATTTGGCCCACTGCTTCGTGTGGATACCAGCAACTCTATTCTTTATTGCTCTGAGAAAGTCAATCTTCGCATTGCGCTTTCCTTTTGCTATATAAGAACAGAGAAGGTCAATCTACGCAGCCATGATAGCCACCCTCGATGATAGAAGATGAGCCACGCCTTTTGCCACTAATGAAAAGAAGCTGAGAGATAAACGTTTTGTTTACTGGGAAGAAAATAGAGACACAAATACTAACGATCGTTTGTATGCACGACACGTGGACGGCAGATCTAAAAAGGGCTGCAAAACTGTGTTTTTCATCTCGGATCGGTTGCTCTTACTTGGCTTCATTTAATTTGAAGTGAAAGCGAAGCAAGTAAAAGATGCCATCTTAGTGGCGTGTCGACGTTTTTTGTTGTTTATTAACATGATGATATTCTAAGAGTTTGACACTTTGACTCATTTCCATTGTTGTATGGCTTTGACTACATATGCGTGCGTGGCTTCAAACTATGGGTTTCCACATTCTTAAGGGAGCAGCCAACCAATGAGACAGTAATCATCATCAATTTCATCGATCAACATGTTTTTGACAAGTGACCCGGCCTTTTTCGCCAAACCGTCCAAGAAACTATTGCCTCTAATGAGTACAAGAAGAAGATCCTAAGATCTCGTTTTCATGATCATGATCAGACCCTATGAATGATCACAGCCGCTGTATAACCGCCAAGTCGTTCAATCAGAAGATTTTTTGGGGCGTGTGTGAATTAATGTGTTTCAGAAATCTTAATTAGAATAACATGGAGGAGAGTAGAGAGCAGAGAAACAAAAGCCGGGCATTAAGTGGGTGATTAGCTTAAGCATTGTGCTAAAATAACGACAAAGTCGGACAAGGACAGAGATTCTGGTCTCGGGAATCAGCATTGACAGCAATTCATAATACGGAAGCTGGCGTGCTTATTGTGATTGTCACTACTCATTGTTAGTGCAACAGTCCACTTTCCATTTCCAATTGACCCCGATATCTATAGCGACAAATCAAGAATGGCAAGAGAAAGTAACTATCTTATAATAAGCTTTGGATTAAGGACTTTGTTGTGTCTATAATCTCAAGTCAGGTTATATATTAATTCTTAAAATCTTGCATAATTCTTAATTTGAAAATTAATAAAATCAATCGAGTTACCTCTAAACCGAAAAAATCATTTTGAATAAAATAATATAGCAGGAGAGATTCCATGAAGGAAGATGTGCAAATCGTCTTCTTCATGCGCTGGCTAACACAGGCCTCGAGAATTAGTCTTAGCAATGAGTAGTAGCAAAGAAGCACGCATGCGTCAATCCGATCAACACTACTACTTGTCGTTTGCAGCATTACAAATCCAATTTTGTGCGTAGAAGGCAAGGATTTGGATGATCAATAATTCGATAAAAGGTAATGCTCCCTGGCGCGTGCGGCTGTGGCTAATATGTTCGACCCCTGCAGGTTTACGACCACCATGTAAATCCATGAATTTGATGTTTGATGCGAAGAAACTTTATACTTTAAAAATTATATTTTATATGTTTAGTTAAACGAGTAAAATTCTCATTATTATAAAATTTTATAAAAAATATATATTATAATTCAAATTCAAGATTTATTACGTAGATGAAGGAATTTTTTTTTCTACAAGAGAACTCCATGTAATATATTGTGTATGTTGTGTATATTTTGTGGAGCATGCCTGGGTCTTCTGTATTTTGTTTTTTGTCGAATCATTCCTTGCATAAATCATGAGTGTTTATGTAAATTCCAAAACATCGTGCATAGCTACGTGTGTGTTCTTGTCGAATCATTCTTATATAAATCATGAGTGTCTATATAAATTCCAAAAACATCGTGCATAGCTACGTGTGTGTTTCAAATTAGGCCTTGCAAATCCCACCACTCGTCAGTACTGTTATTTGCTTGCTAGTAGTTAGCATGAGCAGATGTTCCTGGATATCAGCTGCAATATTTTTGTTTTTTTTTAAATTATTGGAGATGTAGTATTTGTGTTTGGCTAAAAAAAATAATAAAAAGTTAATACTATATAATAAATTGAACCATGTAGAAAAGTAATCAAGACAATCAATTTTTATAATGTAATTGTCGGCCCACCTAAATTAAAAAAAAGGACAATAAATCAACTTTTCCAGCCACTTAAAGAATGTTAGATTCCCTCATTTGATAAGAAAATCACATTTCCTATTTTTGAGAGAATGTTTATATCTAGTAAATGTTACATTCCTTGCCAGAACGAGTAGTGTCTGCCTGGCACACTTGAGATTCTATTGCTGTTTAGGGCCGAGCTCCCTGCCTAGCCATGGGTGCGTGGGCCCGCCGACCATTGGAACTGATGCGGAGGCTTTGCGCGTCGTGCCTTCACTCAAGCTCACATTTAGCAGCCAGTTACAGATCAAACCCCAACATATTTAAGATGTTTTACGCAACCGAATGCTTAAAAGTTGTCGCTCGCAATCATTCTCACACTGGGCCAAAATGCTTGAAATAATTTTCATCGTTCGAAGGATACAGGTCATGTCCGAGCTCCGAGAACTTGACCCCGGGCCCTAGCAATAGCTACTAATCGATCAAATTATTGGCCTGCCAGCAAAGATTGGACAGGTTCCGTCCAAGATAAATGCCGATGGAACACTCCAACCCACGCCAACGATGTCAAACTAAAACCACACACTCTTCACGTGCTAGGCTCGACCCGAGCCTATAAAGAAGGTCTATAGAGTAGCTTCAGGGCCTGGTAGAAACGATCTCCACGTCACCTTTTGTCAGAAAAAGGTGTGGATATACTAATTGCGTCTAGAGGCCGAATGTATAGCAGGAAGAATGGGCCCCGAACACTTGGACTCAGGCCTACATTGTATTAATGGACCTAAATATCACCAAGGAATGGCCCATCGTTAGTGTTACGTTCTAAGGAAGAAAAACAAATGATTCGCGGGGATCATGTATTGTGTGAGCTCACCTGGAGTAAATAGATTACTAGAGAAAGCCTGTGAGCCTATCCTCAAATTTACAATCTGGATTGAGCATGGCCCAATTTAAGTATCCCAAGGTTGATAATTGATCTAAGTTACATTTTTTGTTTGTTAGCCAGGGCCCGGCCTGTGCTGTGCAAAGCTCCCCTACACGTCACCGGGATCGGGTAAAATTAATTGGGATTCTTTTTGGGCGGGTCCTCACCGGTTTAGACCGGACTGTCATCCCTGCTTTCGACCCAGCACCCTAGTCACTACTGGGATCAGTGGCAGAGATGGCAAACGCAAGTGCTCCGAGAGCACTCTGCTCCATGCCCACTTCAAGAACATCATTTTTTTGCTAAAACCATTTTCTTTGTACCTACCCAAGAAACTCCCCATTTCAACAACAAGCTTTACTAACTTACTTGCCAAGCCATCGACAATCAAAACGGCCAGCCCGAGACTCTTGATTATCGTGTCTTCTTGTCGATCACCCTGATAAAAAGTTATCTCCTTTTTTATTATACACAAACAAGTTTCTCTCTCTTTCTCTATCGCTCAAGGTATTATATCTCACGATATACCATTGCATTTAGGAGATGGGATATTCGGTTTTGCTGTGGAGATGGCAAAACGTACAGCTGCAAAAATGAAGGTTGTTGTTGATGAAAGTTTCACTCCGATTAAGAAGGATACCAAGAAGGGAAAACTTCGTCATTGTCCGTAAGTTCTGTTCTTTGTGTTGGTGCTTTTTCTTGCAATTTTATTTGACATCTCGTTGTGCCAATGCACTTAGCATCTGTCGCTGCCTTGTTTTTATTGTTTTTGGTCTATATTCAGCTACAATGTAAATTGTAATTACGGGTTGCATCCACAAAGCTGGGAAGACCCATTATTTGCATTCAGTGAAAAGGGGCTTTTGGAGATTAATGATGCAGGTACAATCTTGTCTAATCATGTACATGGGATTCTAATTTAAAGATTGCTTTGACAACCAAGGTGAATATATGCTTAATGACTTATTTCGATTTTAGTTGATGTTATTGAGATTTGTCAGATTCTTGAGGTTAAACCGTCAGCTGCTTTAGCTGTGATTAACGAGGGGGAGATCAATTGGAAAATTGTTGCAATTTCTTTTGATGATCCAAAAGCTTCCCTTGTCTATGATGTTGAAAAACATTTACCAGCAATACTTGTCTTTTCTCCTCGATTATGTATCTCTTGATTAAGACAAAACTTACTCGTTGCTGTTTACTTGTGATGTCAGAGTTTGATGCTAAGACAATTTGAGACTATATTTATGTACTAAACACTGAAAAAATATTCTGTAATTATAATAGTATAAGCATTTGCATTGCGGTAGTGCTAATTGTTGTATGGAATATAGAAGTGTCTTATTTGCTCCCATGAACAATGTTTTTTTTTTGGATTTGAGCAATCCTGAAAGCACACTTCCAAATGATCGAGTAAAATCCCAGTTGTTCTAGATTCTTACAAGAGGTGTACATCTTGACTCGAACTCAAGACATGTTGTGTAGATCTTAAGTTTTTTGCCACCGTCCTTGGGGACAATATTGGATTTTGTTCACGAGGTAATACATTTATGTTGAAGGAAGATTGAATGATAGTTGAATTTTGTTCAAGACGTATGTATGTTTAAACTACAGGTTGAGAATCAGACCCTTCAAAAGCTTGTTTGAGCTGTAGGCTGAGCGTGAATGTCTTCTTCTTCTTCTTCTTCTCCTCCCGTTATGTACTTTGGGTCATGACCACTCATGAATACAATAAATTTTTTGGATAGAAAACTCTTTTGTAGTAGTTATGATTGCTCTTAAACTATAAATTAAAGTTTTGGGAATACTTGTAAATATATCTTCTACGTTCTTCTAAAACAACACTTTTCTTTTTAAGTTCTAGAAGAAATCTATGAAAGTTACTCTCCTAGATTTTCTGGTGGGTTTGATGAGTACTTGAGTGTGTTTGCTTTGAAACATATAGCAGACTACATTTATAATGACAACAAATACCACTTTAACGAGAGAATATTTGTTTATTGATTCAAAGTCATTAAGTCATCCTTAAATCCCCAAAACATCAACCAACTTCACTTTAGATAAGTGTTTCAAAGTGAAAGATTATTTTTGTTAATGCTATTTTGAAGAAGAAGAAGAAGAAGAAGAAGAAGAAGAAGAAGAAGAAGAAGAAAAACACTTGGATCATTTCTGTTTCCATGTTTTATGTTTTTCTTCTGACTTGAGTGCCTACTGGTGTTGCTTACTTTCATCAAAATTTCACTAGCTTTTGAAACACCGTTTGATTGTCTGGAATGGAATGTCTTGAATCAGAAGGGGGAGGGAGATATCGTGGTGATATTTCAATTCCAATACTATGTTTGAAATAATGTGTTTGACCCAGTCTTTTATTTTCGTGATTGAGATTTTAAAAAACAGTTTCATAAAAATATTTTAGCTGCGGTTCAAAATAAGAGTTGAAGTGTTTGGTTAAAACTGCTTTTGAGTTTGAGATTAATAAAAAGCGGTTTCAAGTATTTGGTTATCAAGTTTTTCATATTGCTTTTAACATGTAAAATTACTTTAAAGGGCATAAATATGTACACACATATAGTTCAATTATATTTTTTGTTTTCATCAAATTTTTTTGCTTTTAATTATTGCATTTAAAAAAGCTTAGTTGTTATTAAATTAAACACTACATAAAACAAATATGGTATAACTCTCCCCTTAAATGTTAATATCAACAATTGGGTGAAGGGGTTTTTTAGGCATGAAAATAATATGAAAATATTAACTTTTTAATTTAAAATAAAAAAATCAAATTATTTTTAAAATATTTTCGAAATATAATGCAGATAGAAGATATTCTCTTTTCATGTTAATCAAAGGGATTTTAGGCAATATCATTAATTTCTTAAAATAAAGGGGCGAACAATAAACAAGCTCAATATCTTGGTCTCCCTTCTCCTCGTGCTTCAATTTCAGTCCCTTCTTCTCTTTCTCATTTCTTGGGAAGCTTTGCGCGCTTTGGCTTCCTCCTACACGCTTTGCCATGGAGAGAGAGAGAGAAGCTCTGGTTTCATTTTGCCGCGGGGGGTTATTTTTCATCACGTCTTCATGAGTTCATTCACATTGGGGTTGTCTGCTTGGAATCGGTCACTGATGAAGGTGGAATTATTGCACATGTTTGGTAGTGAGTTTCTACCGGAATTTGCATAAAAACAGAGTTTCAATAATTATATTGATGTTTGGTTAAGAAAAAACGGAGTTTTTTAATGGATCCCATGTACAAAGCTGCTTTTCATGATTCTCGTTCCCATCCTCACAGCAATGCAACAAATTGCATACGAGAGGGAGAGGAGTGGCTTGTTAATTTATATATATAATATTTATATTTATTTTATTTTTTATTTTATTTTATTTTTTATATTTTTATATTATATATATTTTATATTTATCTAAAATATATATTTATTTTATATTTTCTGTTAAATGTTTTTCTTATAAAAATATATTTAATATTAAAATAATCTAAAATTAATTAAAATATAAATAATCTTTACATAATATATGTTTATTAATATAAATAATATATTTTTAATATTAAAATAATCTAAAAATTAATTAAAAACAATATAAAAGTATGATAACTAAACATACAAAACTATTTTTTTTCAACCTCAAACTCAACCACAGTTTTAACCAAACACTTCACAGCTTTTTTGAAACACAGTAAAAGCATTTTTTTAAACTTTTTTTAACCTCAACCGCAACCGCAACTACAATACAAAACAGGACAGAAATATGTAAGAATCAGTCACTGTAGCGGCTTAGTGCCAAAAAATCAGACGCAGATAAAAATCCTGCTTCTCGTCAACCATGGTTTGAGTGATTTTTTTGATGGGACCCACGTTAATTAACCTGCTTTTAATACCTTACCAAACACTACAAACCTGTTTATTTTGTAACCATCATTTGAAACGCTGGTCAGAAAGCGTTGCCAAACGGGCTTGAAATTTGACTTTCAATATCTAGCTTTTAAGATGAAAAGGAATAAATATTACAAAATAATCTCAGTATTAATAAAAATAATCGATGATAAGGAAGGAGGAGGAGGAGGAGGTGATGCCGTGATAGTGAGATATTAGCAATGATACATTTTAAAAAATAAATGTGATCATTATAAAAGAGGAGAAGATGATGGTTATAGTGATTAAAAGCAACAATGATGGAAGAGTGATGGTGTATTAATACTATTATATTTATCTTGAAAAGAAATAGTGATTGAGATAGTAATGATGATATAAATTGTTAATATACAATAGATAAATATTTTTTCTCTCTCTAGGAAAATCGTTCTCATTTCTTTTATGGGAATCTATTTTTCTTTTAATTTATATTCTCATTTCATTCTTTTATGGGAATCGTTCTCATTTCCTTGTAGAACACGATCTGCTGAGTTGATTTGCTCGCTCACTGGGTTTTTATCTATATAAAAAATTAATTGATTTTCTAAATGTTTTATTTTGTAATTTTAAAATTTAATTAGTATAATTGTAATTGATAAAATTCATTAAAAGTGGTTTTTTCCAATCAAAACATGATTGAATTTTGTTATTGCTAAAAACCATTTGATAAAATTTGTTAGAAAATTTGCTAAGAATGTCAAATGATTCATTAGAAATTTGTTATCATGGATACTCTGGTTTTTTTTTTAAAAACCAAATTGGTTAAAAAAGAACAATTGACTTTGACAGTAAAAAAAATACATGTGAAAAAAATGTCACCGTTTATTAAAAGAAAAAAAAGTCTAAAATATAAATTTAAATTCAAAGCCAAATTTTTTTTATAAGACTTGTTCATGATATTATTATATTAAATATATTTAAGAATACCGATATTATTTTTTTTGCAAGAAATCGCAGGTTATTTTTTTTCTCTTTATATATTTTTAGGCGATGATATTAAATAAATATTAAACACATATACTTAGTCTCACATACTATATAGTATGATCAAAATGGAAAGTGATTTTTATAGTTTTTTAATTGTAGATAACCTAGATAAATTTGTAAAAAAAATATGAGTTGCGTGTTTCCCCTAGTAATATTAGATATGACAAATTATAAATACAAACATTGCAATTTGTTTTAAAAAAGAACTATAAAATTTTTGCGTGCTATGATAATTTATTTGTCGTCTAAAAAGAAGAGTGTAGTCGAAACGGAAAGTTCCTTGTTTAATTGTAGATAATATAGGCAAATTTGTTTACCTTTTGTTTTTTTGAGTTATATGTTTTCTCGGGTAATATTAGATCTTAAATATTAAAAATCCAATTTTTTTAAGAAATAAACTTGAACAAAAGAGCACAAAATTAAAATTCACAATAATTTTTTTATAAGATTTATTCATCATATTATTATATTAAATGTATTTAATAATGCTGATATATAATTTTAGGCGATAATATGCAATAAATATTAAAATATATAATAATGACTTGTTTGCCACTTCAAATGAACAGTGTAATCAAAACAAAAGTCACTTGTATTGTTTTTTAATTGTAGATAATCTAGGTAAATTTATCTATTTTTTTTCTTGAGTTGTATTTTATCTCCAGTAATATTAGATACAAAATGACTATTATTATTATTGGAAAAATAATAAAAATTATCAAATTATCCCGAAAGAAAAATACTCAAAAACATTAACAAAAGAGTAAGCAAGAAAAAAAATATAACATTATCACTATTAATAATAATAATAATAATAATAATAATAATAATACTATTATTAATGTGTTAATGATGAATAAAGAATAGAAATAAATAAAAGAAAAAAATCATACGATTTTTTTTTAAAAAAACATAATTATCAAGGGGGAAAATTCATCTAACTTGAACATAATAACAATAAAACAAATAAAAAATAAATTAAAGAGCACATTAAAAATTATAATAGATGATAAAACAAAATAAAAAATTATTAGCTGGAAAAATCATTTAATTTGAAATTTTAAAAAATATATGTTCTACGTTGCGGGCTGAGCAAATAATTTTTATAGGATTTGCTGGATGCAAATAAAAATATAAATTTCACATAATTTTTATTTATGTAAAATTTAATATAATAAAACAGCTCAATACTCCCTAGTATAACAATAGCAAAATATAAGTTTGAAAATCTAAAATTATCATTGCACGAAGGATAATTTTAGTCATGGTACTCGTAAACTGTCATTGATACCCTAGACAAATATTAAGAATAAGAATAAAAAAAAAAAGAGAAAGCAACTTTTATAGACAAATATTTTTAAAATCAGCATTGTAGAAGGAAAAAAACAAAAACATGGTAGTTTAAAATAATAATAATAATAATAAAAGAAAAATAATTATAATAAAAAGAAAAAAGAAATCAACGGTTTCCGAAAAAAACAAAACAAAATAATAAAAAGAAAAAGAATTATAATAAAAAGAAAAGGAAAAAGAATTATTATAATAATAATAAAAAAAAAAAAGGAAAGCAACTGTCCAGAGACAGTTGCTTTCTCAAAAATCAAAACAGGTGGAGTGGGGTTCGAACTTCGAACCTTTGTGCGCACAAGCTCAGGGTGAGCCACTCGGCCACAAGAAGGTTTGTTAATATTCTCCACCATAAATCATATAAAAGGAATCATTGTGGGAAAAAAACCGGTGGAAGTACGCACGCGTAGTAAAAGTAAAAAATGGTCAGTCCACAGTGCATGCTATATAGTAATAGTAATCTGCTGAGTTTTTTTTTTTATATATAAAAAATAATTTTTATAGATCAAACTGGTTAGAAATAAGTTTTTTTTTAAAAGAAATAGTATAATTAGAATGTAAAGGAAGTGGTTCGTATATTATTTTAATTTAGATAATTTGGGTAAATTTGTTTATCTATTTTGTTTGTAAGTTGCATTTTTTTTCCTGGTAATATTAAATCTGAAATATTATATATATATATTACAAAAACAACCTAAAATCCAAGGATCAAATATTTTTTTCCAATAAGCTTAAACAAAAGAGGACAAAATTAACATTAAAAGGCAAAATTATTTTTTTAATACTTTGTAATATTTATTCCTCATGTTATTATATTAAAAATATTTAAGAATAATGATATTATTTTTTTCTCTTTAAAAAATCCTAAGTCATTCTCTATCTCTTAGGATTTTTTAAAGAGAATATATATATAGGTGTTAATATTAAATAAATATTAAAATTTATACTCACGTGCCGCACCAGGGAAATATAACATGTTTAAAAATCATCTTAGACGTCATTTAAGTATATTTTAGACGTTGAAATAAGCCGCACGCGCCATCTGAAATACGCGTGAGCTTGGAAACAGAAGACGCGTCTGACGACGTGCCAACAATAAATCGACAGGAAAAAAATAAATAAGTGGTCAATTACCGGATCGCCCCTCCCTCCTAAATCTAAATTTTGTCATTTTTGAGGGACCAAAAGGTCATATCACTGTGCAAAAAATATTAAAAAAACAATAGACTAACCAGACGAACTGTACAAAAAATATACAGTTACCGTGGAACCCTTCAACCCAGATATATCTTTTTGTCTTTTTAGAGGGATAAATTCATTATTACACTGTGTAAAAAAAAAAAAACTGACCAAACCCGCCCAAACCGAATTTAACCACTCCGACCCGAAAATTGAGCTCTATTATTGTCATCCATAGTGTTTCTTTCTTGGTTAACCATAACTAAACTGCGAGCAGGTTTAGCTTTTAAGATAATAATAATGTACTCTACCGGTCACTTTTCTTGTCAGTTATATTTTTTCAGGAGACCGTTTGACCATTACGAACCTTAACTTTATATTGCTTCTTGCCTTAATTACATTGAACCAGTATGCCTTAATTATATTTTTTCAGTCTTCTGCGGCGGCTTCAACGACAGAGGCTGCGCCTCTCATAGTCATCAATGTACGGTCAAATCATGGTCCTCCCTTGAACTGTATCTGTATGTGTACAGAGCCTCCATTGTTGACATGCTTTAGTTTAAAGCCATACACCAGACCCGATAGATCTGCGGCGGTTATCAGGGTCACCGTTTAGCCCACTGGATTACTTATTGTCTCTCTTGGTCATAATTACGAAGCAGGTTTAATTAATTCAGGGACCCGACCCGACCCGACCCTCCATTCAAACGGAATACTGGTGCTTCGAGGTTGGCGGCCGCTTTGTATGTTTGCTAATGAAGACAACTGTTTCGAAAGTTTTTTTTAATTTTTTTTAATTTTAAATTAAAATATCATTATCCCGTGCATAATTCTCATTAGTATTTTAAATGATTACATTATAATCATGTGGAATAATTAAATCAATTCCCAAAAATTTAATGTTGCTGGTATCTCATTCTATCAAATCAGTTTCAAAGAAAGAAACACTCAAAAAAATACAAATAGCACTATATTCTAATTAATGAGCATGGTCCAATATCTTGAACAGTGGAACCTTGTAGTTACACCAACCTTTTGTCATCATCCACGTGGATAGAATTTCAAATTACTTTTGAATATGATAAAAAAAACCTATATTGATGTTGTGGATGTATTTTACACCATTTTTTTTAATTGAGAAGCGTGAAGATTTTATCAATGCTTGATAAAATAAACAAAATATATGGATCAAAAAATCATACAAGAGTTGTTAATACTCGGTGCTAATTAAACATTTAAATGAAAAGTTGATATTTCATCAATACTAAAAAAAAGAATAATCAAGTATTTAACCTTGATTTTTCTTTTGATTTATGCACTTTTATTTTTTTTCTTGCCAAAGATAAATATTTTTATATTTATAAATTCATGTGCAAACAAAAATTATTTAACGGAAAACTATAATAATCTTTTTAGATCATTATAGAAATATTACATAATCACTATTGACGAGTCACTTGACGGGGCATTATCTAGACTTTGATTGTCATTATAACGGTTAAAATGTCAAGAAAGATTTTTGTCCTGACAACTCATTGAAATACATTTTTTTTTGGGTGTGGTTAGGTTTTGGTAAGTTAATAACTTAAAGGGAAGGTGGGGATTATTTGTGAATGGTTGTGCTCAATGAAAATACATAAGGAAAGATGTTGAATTTGTAGTAAACATGAATTCTAACAAATTATTAAAATTAAATAAATAAAGTTAATTTCTTAAAAAACCGAGACAAGGTAGAAAATCAAACAAATTACAGGAAACTTGATGTGATTATCGCAAAATAAAAGAGGTTTATTTTTGTTTTAATATCAACTTTCATCTTAATTTGTTTTAGATGATAAAATTAAAATTTACTTTTTATCAAATCAAGCATTATTTTTTTTTACTCCCGCATGTCGTTATCATTTTTTTTAAAAATAAATTTAATAGAGTAGCTAATGCCGCCCCTCAATACATGTAACTCTGTAAACTGTATAGAGTTCCATGTGTGCGACTGTAATATACGGGAAGAAACGCGTAGACTTTCCAAGTATAAGCAACCACTTGTAGCTCGTTAAACGGAACACCACCGCGTAATTTAGCGCTAAATCAACCCCTCCTCCAGCTGGACCGTACTACGCCCCCAACCATCCCCTCTACGATCTCCTCCTCCTCTCCGCGCTAAAAGTATTAGAGAAAAGGGTCACCAGATCTTAGCCTTCCATCTCCGAAATAAAACTCCGAAATCCACTACCATCACCTCTAAAAGCACCCGAACAATTTTGGAAACTAAAATCCATTCTCTCCATGATTTTTTTATATAAAAAAAATCTGCAAATCGGAAATCCCATTTAACTTCATGTTAGGGTTTTTAAGGTGAATTAGTCCCCATCGTCCATCAAATCTTGATTTGATAATGTAAGTTGCTCAACACCAATCAAATGGCATCAATCCGTCGAACACTCTCACCGCTTTACCAAGACCGCAGCTACCACATCGGCGTCGCTTCAGCACAAGCTCACAAGCTCTTCAGCACTAACAACAACAGCGGCAAGTACTCTTCCTTGACATCCAACTCCGCCGTCTCCGCAGCTTTCGTCTATATCCGTCGGAAAGGATTTCGCAGATCCTTATATAGATGCATGATATTCTTTATCTTAGGGCTTTTACTAGGTGTCTTCCCGTCTGGTCACGTGGATAACGAGATCAATAAGCATGATTTCTCTTTCGAAATGAAGCCTCCACATGTCAATGTACAATTGGACACCAAAGGTAATTTCGCTCTCTCTGCCGTGTCCCTCGGCGTCGAGAAAACGACACCGCAACTGGATCGATTATCAAGGTTTGATTATGTGGAGCGAAAACAAGTGATAGTGATAACACCGACATATAATCGAGCATTACAAGCCTACTTCCTGAATAGATTAGGTCAGGTGCTGAGGTTAGTGCAGCCGCCGCTTTTGTGGATTGTGGTGGAGATGACGTCAGCATCGGCGGAGACGGCGGAAATATTGAGGAAAACCGGGGTGATGTATAGGCATCTGGTGTGTGTTAATCAGAACAACACGAACGTGAAGGACAGAGGAGTGCATCAGAGGAATGCGGGATTGGAGCATATAGAAAGGCATAGACTTGATGGGATTGTATATTTTGCTGACGATGATAATGTATATTCGCTTGAATTGTTTGAGAGCTTGAGAAATATCAGGTGAATTTTCCTTTGTTTTTTTCATTAATTATTTTTGCTAAGTGTCTTTTATGTCTGTCTGTGTATTGTTGGAATGCTAATCTGTGGAATTCTGGTTTTTTGTATGCAGTGTTGTTTTTGTTAGTTAGGGCAGGGGATTAATAGCTTGATTGATATTGTAGAGGCAATTATTTTTTTTAAAGTTATTTTTTGCCGGTAAATATATTGAAATATATTTTTTTAAAATTTATTTTTAATACCAGCGTATCAAAACATGTTCTGAAAACATATATAAAATAAATATTTATTTGAATAAAAAGAAAAATTTCAATCAGGACTCAAGTTTGTGTGTCTCTAGGCTCTCTAAGAAATTAGGTTTAGTTTGGCTTGGTTGGTAATGGGTAAATGCTCTTTAGTAGTCATCTTTTCCATTGGTTATTTGATGGTGTCTTAAATAAGTAGGCATTTGGTTGGTTGTTGGTACTGTCTGCTTACCAGATTAGGTCCATGTGTTTCTGTTTGATTTACAATTTTAGTTTTTCTATTCATTTGATCCAGACCGATCAACTTCCTGTTTACAGAAATCTTTTGTGTTGCTGGGTGTTCTGCGTCTAAAGTTTTTAAGCTGTGAAAAGATTGTTAGTAAGATAACTCAAGACACGAGTTGGTTATTATTATTTGTTTTCTTGTGATGTGTTTATGAGTAAAATCGTGTGCTTTAGTATTCTCCACCTGGTCCTGTTTTTTCTGATTTGTTTGTTTACTCGGATTATATACTCTCAGCTGCTTGAGAAATGTTATGTCATCAACTTGTCATTAGACTTTCTTGATGGGGAAGTTGATAAACTACCTGATTTTTTTGTATTATCTCCGATGGGAAAAAAAGAAACAAGAAGGAATTGATGATAACTTATAAATCCAGCCACTTAATTTCCAAACCAATTATCTTGTAAAGGAAACCTAGGATAACTTACTTGTCTCTAGTAAAGAAACTGGCCCTGTTCGGTTGATATAGCTATATATTCTTGTTGTTGCCATGGTGTGGGTTACACCTACATGTTGATCAAAATCTTCCTAGCTTCGAAGCTCAATTGTTAATGGAGTTTGGTGCTCTCTGACTTTGCTTCTTTTATCCACAAATTTCTCATACCGCATGCTTGTTTTGTAGTCGTTTTGGCACTTGGCCGGTTGCAATGCTTGCGCAAAGCAAAAACAAAGCAATTTTGGAAGGTCCGGTATGCAATGCCAATCAAGTAATTGGATGGCATACAAATGAGAAAAGCAAAAAACTCCGAAGGTTTCATGTTGATATGTCTGGATTTGCTTTCAACAGCACTATCTTGTGGGACCCAAAGAGATGGAAACGCCCCTTTTCAAATCCAATTCGACAGTTAGATACAGTGAAGGAGGGTTTCCAAGTATGCATCATACCAATTGCATTTTGTGGATGTTCCTGATATTGCTTTTAAATATGTCATATACTATATTTGGTATTCAATCCCCTCTATAAACTGATTTTTTAGCTTTTTCACAGGAGACCACATTCATTGAACAAGTGGTAGAAGATGAAAATCAAATGGAAAGTGTACCACCGAGCTGTTCAAGGATACTGAACTGGCATCTTCATTTAGATGCTCATGGTCTTGTCTATCCGAGAGGCTGGCTGCTCCAGAAGAACCTGGAAGCTGTTCAGCTCATCAGATGATTGAGCTACAAAGTGCAATTCTGATGCTAAAGATCAAGATAGGTATGCTGTGAAACTTTTCATGAGTAATGTGCTGTTATGCCTTTCGCATTATAGACATTCAATTCGACCTTTGTTTTTTGTGATCCAAACAAAATGAACAAAACAAAGTGTTAGGAAAGATTGACCTGCCCAAAGTTAAACAAGGGAGAAATATCCCGACCAAAAAACAAAAAGACTCCCCTCCACTCAAATGGTGGTTCTATTTTCTTTTCCACTTGTTATACTCAAAAGGAGTATCAATTCTATGCTTTTGCCAAAAAAAAAAAACAAGAAAAGAAAAGAAAAGCAAAGCAAGGAAAGGAAAAAATAAAGTTGATCTTGCATTTTTTTTGAAAGAAAAACATTATTTTCACACTTGCAGTTCTTGTTTCATGCAGTTGCTTGTCATCCCGAACAATTTTTTTGCTTCATTCGTGACATCCTCATCAAGCAGCCTCCATAGATACTGAGCAGCCTGTGACAAAGAAACAGGAGTTTTTGTTTTCGCATAATTTCTTAGAATGATATTCTTTGCCAGAAACAAGAATGTCTTTTTTTTTTTGTAGAGTTCTGGTGCTTGTTTCTTGTGGGGATTTATTGCTTAAATTTTCTAGATTTGCCCCCCGGCCTCTAAAAACAGAAGATGTATGTGCTTTTTTGATGACGGCTGTCGTGGATCCATTCTTTATATTTTGAGTGTAGGCCTTTCAAAAGAATCAAGAAAATTGCAAGCTGTAAAATCCAGTTGTTATAAAAGTGTTTCTGGCGTTGCCCTTGCCTTTTTTAATCTTTGCCCATCCAGGTTTTAATTGCACGCTGATTTTGCATAAAAACACCCTTCTGCCTCAGCGGCTTTTGTTATAAAAGTTGTCTTCATGCTCGGTATTATAAAATGTTTAGATTCCTTGCATCTTGACTAACCTTTGTGTGGTAATATATAACTCTCACAATTGAGAGGTGAAGCCTTTCCTTTTCTTGGCTTGAAGTATTGCTATCCAGCATCCTCTTATGAAATGAATCGAAATCGTTTTTTCTTGTCACGGCCTGGAAGCATCCATCGCCTGAGCTGCTAAACTACTATGAACCGTTCACATTGAACATGTCAAACACAGAAGTGAGCTTAGCCTACGCTTCGGTTGTATTTGATTAGCATCCAAGTGCAGAAGAGACAAATGTAGGATTGTATTTTGCCAGTATTCAAATACAGAAAAAACACATAACATTGTATTTGGTTAGTATCCAAGAACAAAAAGAAAAAAAACGATGAAAAATAAATAAAAACATATTTTGTCAAGTGAAAAGATAAAAGACTTGTCTCTGGAATAATTTTAAAATAATTTACTTCAAAGCAAGAAATGCAAGGAACATGTTATTTAAATCCACATTATCTTCGTCTTGTCTTCTATCCTAAGACAATAACAGTAATCGGATGATCGGCTAGAAGCACTACATTTCAAAAAAATATTTTTGGATTTTTTTTAAAAAAATTATTAAATTTTTCTTAGATCTCTTTAATGGGTCGGTTGATATAAAAAATAATCTTAAAAAATATTATTAATATATTTCTAAACAAAACACTGAAACAAATAACATTAACCACAACAGTCACTGAATGCTAGTGTTGGACCTCCGCGACGGTATTATATGCTTTCATGCACGCTAGGTCTATGGAAGTATCAAACAAGATGCAGATTTCCTTTGGCCCAAAACAAATTCAAAACAATAAAATCCAGAAAACAATTTAGATTGCTTTCACTTCTAAAAATCAGTACTTTCGTTTCTATCGTTATTTTTTTTTTTATAAAAAAAATGGCTTCATTAAAACTAAGAATATTTTTATCAAATACAAATTATCAAAAATAAAGCCCGATTTGAATTACATTTAAAAGAATTAATCAGAAAACATAACATGAACCAAACAAAACCCTTCTTTAACATTGCCATCCTGTCAGGACTCAAGTCCCTGGATTATAAACGAGTTTGGCCACTCAGTTCTACGCTAAAAAGTACTATGATACGCAGCCTTCATACCTACCCATCCTTCTAAGCTACCGTGTTCCTAGGGTCGACGCAGAAGCACCATCTGCAATCATAGCACCCCTTCCCCCCCCTTATATAATCAGGGGAACCGTAGCTGAATCGCCCAACTGTTTTAGCATGTACACCGACTAACATTACACATGTTATTTAAATGTTCTCTGAATTACAGAGGGATCGAGGAACAAAATTTTCAAAGAATAAATTACATATTTTTTTTCTTCTTAAAAGCGGGGCGACAATTATGGTACAGGGGGGGAGGGGACGACAGGGAAAGGAGGGGGAGATGTTTCTTTGAAGGCAATTCCTAGCCAGCAACGACGCCATTTCACATCACGAGGCTGACTTCTCTTAAATCTTCATTCAAGTTGCCAGAAGCATCTGAACTTAGCAGTCACTTTATTAGCCAGTCAATTTGTATCTCCTTTCCTGGCAAGTTAACCTACTGGGACTCCAACATCCAGATTGGTCCCATGATGCTCTGCCGTGCACCTGGTCAATCTCAACGCCCCACAAGCTAATTATCATGCAGTATTCGCTCCTTGAGCTGAAGAGCTTGTGCTTGAAGGGTGCAAAGATGAAACTGGTAGCTGCTGCATGTGCTGTTCATTTACAAGACCAAGAATTGCTAGCGTTGATCTGCAAAATGCAATGCAATGAAGTAAATGAAACCTTATCTGAAACATAAAGTGCAACAAAATTGACTCATTAAGAAAATCATGGGTCAGTAATCGAAACATGTAATGTAAAAGTATTCGCAAAGCAAACTCGACTCGTCTGCAAACATCCAAACAAGAACCGTCGAGGTGCTTTTTCTTTATAATTTACAAGCACCTCAACATAAAGAAACTTGAAGGCAAGTACAGCTCCTGACACCTCCTGCCACTCTCCTTGAAATGCCAAAAAATCTCATGGATCCTTGATGTGTATTGCCAGTGAAACAAATGTAGAGCTGCTGTATGATTGATTTCATAAAGGTAATCTTAACAATATAACGTGTATTCAATTTATGGTAGCAGAGAAGTGTTCCTGGCTACTCAATATAATTAACTTATAAATTGTCACTTCCAACTATCATTTATTTTCCAATCATCAAAACGCCAGCCATTGCTAGGAATCAGAAAGGATAATTTCCAAAAACTGAAAATCCACAAAAGCCTTGGGAAATGAAAAAAGGCAGTGACTGGCATATGCCAAGAAATGTTTGAAACTGACAGGATTTATCCAAGACTTTACTATGCTCGTTTCACTTGGGAAATCATAAATTTCTTAATTCAGTAAAATTGCAGCATTACAAAAGGCGATCTGAAAAAAAATAACAGCACTATGAAAAAGGAGCCTGCTAGATTCTCTGATCAAACTGGGTGATAGACTGGGTCCTTTAGAATTGTACCTAGGTAGCGAAGTTTTTGTATTTGCTTGGTTGGCATATGTAGCCAAGGGACCTCTGAGGTTAGCATGCTTGTTCAGAGCACTTTCAAGCTGTGAAGGAGGTAACTGCAAGCAAATATAAAAAGAAAAGCTGGAGTTTAAGAATGAAAAAAAACGAAAAGATAAGCATGGAGAAATTCTCCATTTTCAAAAAAATATAATAATACCTGCAACAAGACATGAAAAGAATGTGGCCTTGTTTGAGAGACACATTTCAAGAAGCCAACCCACAACTTAGGCATTTTCCACACCTAAACACGAAAGTATGCACAAGAGGCAAGTTGTCTCATAATCAGGAACATATCAAGCATAAACGTTATTTCCTTTCAAATACAGTCAACAACATACCTGTCTGCTCACGAGTTTCGAGAGTATTTCCATAACAAAATCAACCTGGAGAGCAAGCATTATTGTTAGATATTAAAAGTAAATTGTTGAAACAAAATCATAAAAATATCCAGACTACAAACTGTCTATGCATTAAATAACACAGCAACGTAGAATGTCTTCAGGAGTTGCAAATTTAAGATTTGAGTTAAAGTATATTAACCCAGAAAATCTCAATCCTTTTCTTTCCCTGGTATGTACTTGTACCATTATCTGGGATTCACTGCAATACAGAGTCAACATGATGTTCCCTCCCTCCCTCTTTTTTTCCCCATGAAATGCATGTGTGATTACCCGAATTCAAAATCCAATAAAAAGTGTCATTTTTCCTCCCTCCATCTTTTTCTTTCCATGACATGTATTTGTGTCATTATCAGAATTCAACTCCAACAAAAAGTCACAGTACCCTTCCCCGTTACCCTCTCACACACACTATTGGTGTTGCTGCAGCAGCATTCTAGGTCCAAACTTCTGCAAACATAAAGTATTCCTTGAAGCCAGTGTATGAGTTGATTCAAATCCTATGAACTGAACTCAATTCACAGGGTTAAATCAATCTTTATGTTTGGAACCCTTTTGAGAGTATTGATCTGAATTCAATATCATAAAAAAATGTGCAAAATTTATCAGATGGGAGACCCTCTGATTTGCTACAGTAATTTTAAATGGAAGATTATATTTCAGAAATATCCTTTATTTTCTCCCAAAAATTGAAATCTTCTTTATGAAGAAGAAAAATTGTGAACTGAGAAAGTAATTGACAAAAAATGCCGTGATCTTTTAAATTACTATATATTGAACATGGAAAACAGGTCTCCACTGTCAGGATCAGACTCCCCAAAGTAGGCAAAGTTAAATATTGCACCAGCATCAGAGAAGAAAGAATATCATGTTGATCCATCTCTCCCAGATATAAAAAAAAGCATCTATTCAACTGATGAATTCCAAATGCAATCATTCATGGTAAGACCTAGCTCCCATGCCTATTCCCATTATTGGACAGAGTGTCCATTTGTTCACCCAGATAACAAAGATGATGTTTTTCCCTTCATCTCTTGGAAAGGATTAAATGGTGTTAAATCACTATTTATCAGTAAAATAGAGAGATTCATGTCTGTGAATGTTAAGGAGAGGGACTGGGAGAGAAAGGTCAACTTCGGGGTGGTGTTGATCATTCATTGTTCTAAATTTGGGAGAGACGCTGTCAGAGAGAAATGAATTTCCTTACATGGTTTTGAAAGGAGTGTAGTCACTTTGTCTGATATTCTTAATCTTAATTTTATTCTTCAATGCTCTGCATAGAAGGATGTCATATTCTCCTAGTTGTAATGATTCATTCTCTTTTCATGAATTTTATAATCTTCATTACAAAGAGGTAAAAAAGAAGCAAGGAATAAATAAGGTGCTTTTCATATTATCTTTTAAAAGGGATTTAATGTTGCAGCTAAACTCTAAATTACATTGAAATAGTAAATTTTGGAAATGTGTCTATGAATGATGGCAGGCGACCTATGGTTTTGAATTTGTGTTTTGACCAGGTAATCCCATATGATTTGACTATGGTAACTGGGATTCCCAATTAAGGCAAGAAAGAGTGGATTGATGCTCTTTCATGTAATCTTAATGACAGTGTTGGCTGGAAATTCTCACTTTGCTCAACGGAGAACAATGTGAGCTAATTCCTTTTTGGTTATGTTTTGATATTTCTAGATTTTTTTTCTCAACATTCCAATTAAGAGATTTTGATTAGAAAGTTTTTAATATATATTTTTTGAATTTTTCAATAAGTTTAATAAATGATTAATATGAGATGGTACTATTTATATCGTTTTTTCAATACTTGTATTTTATGTCATTTTAAATAAATACAAGGGTTGTAACAAAAAAAAAATGTAACAAAAATTATTTCTAAATTAAGGACAAGGTAGTCAAGATTGTCAATTCAATTCTATGGTTTAGTATATTATTCCAAACATACGAATTGTAATAAAATATTGATTGAATTCAAATTAACTAATGAGTTTGATTTAATTTGGCATGTAATTTGTTTACAAACAAGATGATAAAGCATGATTGGCAATGGAGCAAATAAAGGAGATAAAACATGAAGGTAGCATATCAAGTAAAAAGGTTTACCAATGAAGGAAAAGCATCAATTGCCTGAATAACTGTTCTCATGAAGAGTAGAGGAAGAGGAGTTTGATCGACCTGTCACGTAAATACAGTTACTACAAGTATCCAAATAGATATAACATTCATCATCCAGAGAATGAAGGATGTTCTTTCCATACCATCTGGTTAAGTGCCTTGGCCAGGACCTGCTGTGTGAAAACTGTCCGTTGCTCAAAACAAGCTGAACACGCATCTGTTATCTGTATACATAGAACAGAAGAATTAAGAGGATGGAAAACAATATACTGAAAGGAACAGCTACTTTAAAACCTGGAAACCTTCAGCATATAGAAAAGGATGTTCAGTATAGGAAATTGGTAATTAAGTTAGCATAGTTTGAGTCGGTTAGTCATCAATGAGAGATACAGTTTGCCGAGTTGCAAGTGTTTAAACATGGTTTTATTGAGTTGGAGAAGTCTAGGACAAGTAAGAACGGTTGCACAACATCTTAGACCAGAGATAAATCTTAAATGCATTAAAAAATGTTGATGTCAAATCCCAATTAAAGGGTAGGTCTAGGTGTATACATGAGTAAGAACTATGACTAGATTGATGCTTCACCAATTCAACATGCTCAAGAAACTGAATAAATAGGTTTTGGGATAAAAGATACATGAGTAGCAGCCATATAAGTTGACACTAGAGCAAACATAAGAATTCACGGTTCATCATAGCTTACCAAGTGGAAAAAAAAATGAATGTTTTCTTCTGATGAAAACTATCAATTCAGAAACTTAGGGATTACCTTTTTGAGTGGAAGCCCATCTTTATTGGGACTAATATCATGGATGGCAACCAACACTTCTGCTGGTGTTAAAGCTGGACCTGTATGAGCTGAACCCTGTATAAACAGTTATCAAAACTAAGCAATTTTCTTGCCTTCTGAAAAGGTAAAATCAAATCATTATATGCGATAGCAGTTGGTGTGAAGAGCAAAAGCCTAGGAAAGCCATCCATACTATTGCATGCATAGTTCAAAATTCTTCAAAACAAAATTGTTAAAACTTAATGGATTCCGCAGTTGAATCATTTACAGTTGTCTGGATCATTTATATCTATCCTTTTGAACAAAAATTGACATTATCCAACATTGGTTAAGAATAACATTCAATGGCCATATGTTGTGAATGTGCCACTTCCACAATCCACCTAGGCATTATGACATGATTTTCAAGAAATCACATAAAATTCATCTTCCCAGAATGACAGGACAAGTGAAACCTAGTGACATTATACTGTGACAGGCCAACAACGTTGAAAACTAGTTTCCCACAGAATGATAAGTTGTTTTTAAGGAAAAACGTGCAACAGTAAAGCATGATATATATAGTTCATGAAAAATAAAATCACAATATAAAGTTCACAAGAACCTGTAAAATATGAGCAAGTGCCATCTGGAATTTTTCTATAGGAAGTCTGACAAGCCGAGGGAAAATAGGCAAAACCTGCCACCATAAAATGATTAACATCCAAGCATTTAATAAAAATCTACAAGAATTTGACAGCAGCATCCAAGCCAGACTTTGCAAAACGAGAAGGATGTGAGTATTTCGCCAAGTGTTTGGTAACAAAACTAGACAAGATTGAACAAATAATTATCTTTTCTTGTGTATAGTGTATTTTGGATTAGACTGTACAGTTTATCTTATTTTATGTATGGTAGATTCTAAATGGAAACTGGCCAACCCAGGGTCTAGAATCGTCCAAGTTTATGAAACATAGAGGAATGATTGATCCTACATAACTCAATAAAAAACTCAAGTTGACCCAAGATATAAACAAGAAAAATTGCAATGAGTTTGGTTTTTTTTTTGTTAAAATGAGATTGCTTTGATCCTTTTTTGTTTTAATTTGGGTGAAATCGAGTAGACCCTTCTAATCAATGACCCAAAGTCTTGTCTCGGATCGACTTCCAAGTTAGAACTTAAAATTATAATATTAGATATTTTTATCCATACGTTGACTAAGATTAACTCAGGTTAACCTTTCCAACCCCTGACCCGGGTTTTGCCCTTGATTGATTCTTGAGGCAGGTTTTATAACTATAATAATCATTTTTATTCATACGTTGACTAGGATCAACTCATTTTAACCTTAACCCATGCCTAGGCCTTGCCATCGATTAAGCTCCAAGTTGACTCTCTCTGACTCATAACCTAGGTCTTACCATGAATCAACCCCAAGTTGGGCTTTACAACTATGATAATAACTCTTAAATTGGCGTGAATCATCCTAGGTTGACCATCTCATCCCATGAAAATAATCGTTTAATTCTTATGTTTCCTTAAGTCAACTTGAGTTGACCATCCCAGCCTATAACTTGAGTCTCACCCCAGATCAACCCCTAAGTTCAGTTTTAAAACTATAATAACAATCACTTTTATCCTTGTATTAACTTGTGTCAACAGTCAACTTGATCCATGACTCGGGTCTTATCTCATGTCGGCGCTCAAATCAGATTTTAAAACTACAATAATAATCGATGTTATCCTTACACTAACGTGAATCTACCATGGTTAACCCTTGTGCAAAGATCTAGACAAACTTATCCTATCCTTTTAGTTGGACAAACACTTTTCCACTGGAACAGCCTTGGACAAGACAAAATAATTTGTATTGTCCACAGATGCACCTAACAACTTCATGAAGAAATTATCTTGTCTACTGCATTTTTCAACATATCAAACACTGCCTACCATCTAGAATGTCATGCAAAAAGAGAAAAATAATAACTAAACTGTGGTTTGGCCTTCTTGTGGTTGAGAAATTAATGCTATATACGAGGGTGATGAATTTAACCCTTTTAACAGATCTGAAATTTTGGTATGATTAACTATGACTTGGAAGCTATTTTTCCTTCTGATTTTAATTTGTTCTCAGTTAACTATGGATCCTGCCAGAAACTCTGGTGTCAATAATCAATAAATGACAAGCTCACAAAAGTCCACGCAATGATCAATGAAAATGAAAGAACAAGTCACCAAGTGACTGTTTTACAAACACCGTGTCAATCTACAGAGACTTGGTCAAGAAGCCTGCGCATACCAGCTCTAAAACCATTCAGATAATTTCTAGTAATAACTTCAAACATTGGGACAATTAAGCTATAGAGGGTTAGCTTTTAAAGTTACTCGACGGATTGAACCACAGTTTAATAGCATCAATCACATGCACCAGAAACTAATCCTAACAGTGAAAAAAACAGGATAACTGGAGGGAAATGAATATGTATAAAATTCGAAATATAAAAATTAAAAGGAAGTTAAACTCGGTTATACAAGAAGCCAATACGATAAAACACTTAACCCTCCATTTTTCCTAAAATAGATAATAATTTTTCTAACTCATTTATAGAGCACAAAAATATGGTTAGTTAAATAG
The DNA here is from genome assembly GCA_032356905.1 of Salix exigua. Lineage (NCBI taxonomy): Eukaryota > Viridiplantae > Streptophyta > Magnoliopsida > Malpighiales > Salicaceae > Salix > Salix exigua. The sequence goes on from CM063589.1 coordinate 6,875,259, forward strand.
GTGCCACAGCACCATACAAGATTCAGTGGATGATTTCTATGTTTCTAAGTCTAAACTTCTGTCCACAACTTCATCTTTCTGATTTAAATTGACATGTACAAATATGCAGGAGCTTGATAAAATAATCTAGAGATAAGCAAGATAAAAACAACAGAGCAGACCTCATTCTTTGAAAGTGAAGATAAGATTGGAATAAGAATAGTGGCATCCTGCAGGATGAAGTTTAGCAGAGTTTAGGACCAGCATGACAATTATTTAAAGCTGGAGATTGTAAAAGCTTGGTTCTCAAGTAACCTCTAACTTGGTTTCGTATAAATGTTTGACCGTGGTTATCAGATTAGCAGAAGGTGTTGTTTCTTGAGTCAATATCTGAAGAACCTGACCAGAAATAAAACCACAATCAGCACCAGTCATGAATAAAAAATCTGAACAAGAATGGAACAAGATTTCTAAAAATCTCCAAAAGAAAGTTACCAGCATCAAAAGATTTTCACACCCTTCTGGTGGATCAGATATTATTCGAAGCAGTTCAGAATAAGATGAGCCTAGGGCCCTAATTAGAACAGGAATATGGCGATGAACAGCCTGCGTTCGACGAGGCAAGTTAAAATTGTACAGAACAAATAATTGCTTGAGCAGTGACATTTACTATGTCAGCCAGGAAAGAAAGAAGGAAGAGGTAACAGGATCATGTATATTCAAAAAAGAGAGAAGAAATCACTTGGGAAGTCTATCCCCTCCATGACAATAGCCAAATGTCACCAAATCTTTACAAGCTATTAATATTAGAGAAATTAATTAAACGAACAAAGAGAGACCTGTTTTACAGTTTTTGGTGCTTGTCCATAGATATCAAATACAGTTTGAAGGAGACTAGGGTTCTGAAAGATTAGAGAGCTTGGTCAGCATTGCGAAAAAACTGAAATGAAAAGACTTAAATTAACTGCACAAGGTCAAAAATGGTGCAAGATAGACAAACCTTTGTACATAAAGCAAAAAATAAAGAAATATGTCTTTGTACTTCAGGAAATGACATGGTTGAAACACTTTGGACTAATGGTTGTGCACCCTTCATGGAGTCATTTTCACAATTTCCAGTCTCTGAAACTTGAGAACAACTAACTGACACTTCCTGGCTTACCACCTACAAAATTTTCATCAGAAAAAAAATGTTTTGGTTTTAGAATTACTTTTGATAAACTATCCTTTCTTCCCCAAGTTCTCAGCAGTCCTAAACAGGGGTATATTATCTTCATGTACCAAAAGAAACTATTTAGCACCCATGTTAAAAATATTAGAAACTGTTATAAAAGGAGAGAAATATTTGAGGTATATACTAACTCTCCTGGTCTGTCATAGGAGACACTAGCACACAACTGTTGAATTGTTCAGGGCATAGAAGGAGCATAACTATATACCTCCGGTCATGGTACATGCCTTCAATCTGGAGGAATAATCCATCCATTCAATCAGGGTGTATAGCTCACAATTGAAGGCCCAGTAAAAGCAAAATCCAACATTCATATCCCTCCAGACACCCCGCAAGATTAATGAAGGAAAGCCTCCACATTTAAGATAGCATTGACCTCAATAAATAATATATGAATGTCATACAAAGTATATTTTCCATACCTGATCAGTGGATACTGACTGTGAAGGATTGATATCTGAAGCACGTTGTTCCACAGCAGAGAGCAGCATATTTGTTGCAAATTGCTCAATATTTTGTGATATGTAGTTTAGCTGATAGAGTTTGTTTGCCACCTGCCCAGAAAAAAAAATACATGTAGAGAAAATGATCCAGTTTCAATCACTGTGGGTAGAAGTGAAATTCAGTTTGACATGAAAATTCAAGCTAGCAGCTTCTGAATTCCATTAGCAGAATGTCAACAGTTTTGAAGGCCAAAAAGGAAAGCATACCAGCCTGATAGCTTTTGATCGAATGTCATCTTGTGAATGAACAGCACACTGCCATCAAGATATAAATGCATCATTAATAAATGTTATTTGTAGTTCGTAGGAGTACTTTCTATATATGACTGCTAAAATGCCTTCTAGTGGAGCTTCACCAATTCTTCTTCATATTAGATTAATAAAAAGCATCAGAGGGACTTTTTGTGTAAAATGATGGATAAAATTAGTATAAAAGTCAGACTATTTAACCAAACCAACTTGCAAAAATAAAACACTTCTACAAGATTGATCTGCCATGATTCATAAATGCATCAGACAGGGTGAGAAAACAGTGATGATGCTATGCCAAAAAACCACCTTTCACTGAAAAACAGTGAATAACATAACCAGATTCATGTCACTATTGCTGGCATCAGTAACCAGCTTTATTATCTCATATTTGGAATAGGTTTCACATTTCTTGTTCATAATAATGGACAACCAATATAAAAGGAGCAATAAAATCCATATCAGGTAAGGAAGCCCATAAATGTTTCCAATATGCATTAGCATCTTCCTCGCACAGGGAAGGTCTCCTTTCAGAATTAGTTCACCTTTAGATAATCCAAAATTAGGCTATCTGAGTTTTACAGGAACACCTGGGGATTTTATGAACTAAAAGGAGAAGGTTTTGAAATTCCTAAAAAATGTCCACATCAAATCACTCGCCTCCAATATCACACGGAGAATAACCGACTCAAAGTGAAGCATTTCATAAGCATGAATTTAACATACAAAACATACTCAATGCCAACAGATTAGCATAGGCAAATTACCTTCAAAGCTGTATCTAAAAATGCCAGCCGGTTGTTCATAAGCATGAATTTAACATACAAATGATACTCAATGCCAACAGATTAGCATAGGCAAGTTACCTTCAAAGCTATATCTAAGAATGCCAGCCGGTTGTTTGGACGCCCCAAAATCAAACTCCATACAGCACCTAGTCCCTGAGTTACTCGCTCACCATCGTGAACCTCTTTTCCATGTGAATCAAAAATATCACACTGGCAGAGATCATCTAGCAATTTGAAGGCAGACTCAGGTAAGAAAGGAACTTCACCAAGAAGTTTACTAAAAGACTTGTCTGAAGCTGGAAAAGCATCCAACAAAGATTTGGCCTGTATTAAAAGATTAAATTATTATTTGTAAACATGTCATTTAAGACAAGCCGCTGAAGAAGAATCCATACCACTACCAAAAGGAATTTCTCATATAGAACAGCAGCATAGGAAGCACTTCCAACGGAATCTAAAATTGTTAGAGAGTGTAGATGGTACAAAAAATGCAACACAACTTCATGCCCCTGACAAAAAAGAAATGAAAAGTCAGATAACAGAAAAGTAAAAAAGTAAAAAACAGACGACATTAAGCTTATTGACTGCAATAATGAAAAATGTACTAGTGGCAAAAAATTCTTTAAGAAAGTACATTTCATTGATCATAAACTTCTTCAGAAAACACTACTAAATGTTGTTTATTTCTCATCAAAACAGCATAGGCACAATTTCTAGATTTTTATAAGATTTAACTTCACAAACATTATGCAACACCAAAAATAATGGAACACCAACTTTGATGATTATCAACTCACACTCCCAGCAAGAATGTTAGATAGAAAGAGTTGCAAATTTCCATGCATGTCATAAAAGATATCACCGTGGATTAATTCTACACTTAGACAAATTTCAAAGCAGCCAGGCACAAAGCAATAGAAGATACATCAAAACAAGTTGAAACTGCTAGTTCAAGAGAGGAAATACCTTATGCTGTTGATAATCCACTAAAACATGTTTTCGCAGGATCACAACAATGTCATCATCTGCATTGATCTGGAAAAAAAAACTACTCTATGATTTTGAAAAAATATTTATAGAATAGCAGGTTAGCATCGAACAGCGTTTATAATCTTTAACTCCTGATGTGGCTTATACTAATATATTATTCTGCACACTACATGCAGATCATTGTTGGTCCTACCTGAGCAACTAATCGAGCGAGTAATGCCATGCGTGTCTGGATGCATTCAGTCCCAGAGATATGCTTGTAAGATTCAATAACCCGTTCAACTGCTAACCGTCTCACCGTATTCTGCTGTTCTTCAGTGAGTTCAATGTACGGGGGTAGCTGAGGTAAATCAACTTGACAGATCTCTTCAGGCACAGATATGTTTGAGACATCTGGAGAAAGCTGTTCAGGTTCCATCACAGATAACATGTCAGCACCAGATGCCACTTCAAAATCTGACAACTTCAATACAGCATCACCCTCCTCAGAAGTGTGAGGAGGAGAAAATGTTTGATCTGAAGAAGCATTGGCCTCTGACATGGGGACAAGTTCCTCAGGTCTACAGATAACCTCCTCGTTCATGCTTACTTGATCAGTTTTAGAAACCAGTAGATCTTCTAAACTGTTATCCTCAATTTTGCTGTTTGAAATATGAGGTTCCGGAGGATTCTCAACTGATGTCACAACAGGAAGAGGAGAAGCCTTACTCAAAGAAACAGAGTCGTCCATTTCAGGTTGCATTCCACCATGGTCATCCACAATGGCAACGGATGGAACACCAGCCGATGTAGCAGTACGGCGTGGATCCAGGCGGCGTGGATCCTGAGAAAGCAACTAGAAAGTTATTTGAAAATAAAGGATAATTCAGTAGCTCAAGCAACATGTGACTCAGATAGACTGAGCACACAGGTACATGGTAAAAAATAATTATAGGCTAATGAACATACCCTTCTTGGATCACGTTTTGAATCTACAGGGAAATTATTGACAGTGGGTGTATCAGACAATGATACATTGCATGTAGTAACCACAGGAAAGGGTCCTTGTGCAGAAGAAACTGGAGCTGATGGTGCCACTACCTGTGCTGGACTACTTAAAGAGCAATTTTGCATGGTTACTGGTAAGCTGACAAGCCTTGTTAAAGGAGGGGGGGACATAGGCAAATGCTTCATATTAGTAATGACAATATCAGCAAGCAGGTCAGGATGAATATTTGAAATAAGAAGTTCAAGTGATTCAGCACCCCTCTCTCCCTCAGCAAGCAATGCACCAATCATTGCAATCATTTGTTCTGCAGGAGTCAAATCACAATCTGATACATGAACATTAGCAGAGATGCCATTAACAGATACAGAATCCGGTCCAGAGTCATTGATTGGGATTGGTGTAGTTGACAAAATGTTAGGACCATAACGAATCCGCTTTTGAGCCATTTCATGACCATTAGCTTGCTCCTCATTATCCATAGGCACACATCTTTTCCGTAGCTGATCTCCTGAAACAGCCAGTTGGCTTGTCGGTTGATCATCCTAAGGATCAGAAACAAATCAAACAAGGCAATCAAAATTCATTGAAAGATTATAATCCAGACAATAACAAGAGCAATTACAGCTGTGATGGAGAGTATTTTGAAAGGGTAATTACCCTGCTAAACCTGACTTCACGAGAAGTTCGCTCATTGTTTTTAATCATTTTATCAACTTGCCGGATAGCTTGCTCAGCAGCATCCCCAGCATTCATTGCACGTAACGCCCTTAACAATTTATCCCTTGACTGGAAATGAAATAAAAACCGAATTTGTCAGTGTGAAGATAAATAAAAGAATTATGATAACACTTCCCTTAGTAAAAAAAATCCAGCTTCAAAGCAGGGTAACATTTCATTTGTGTTGATGCTTCTTCCTTAAAGACCACATATGGACAGTACTATGTAGTCTAACATGTCTCTAAAAAAAATCATGTGCAGTGTGCACACATGCTTGTGATATAGAATACCCGTGGCCCGGGAGGATAGGAGCTAAAAGATTTTGCATTTGGCAAGTGGCAAGTGGCGCCAATATCAGTAGCAGATTCTGGTTAAAACATAGAATTGATAGGCAGGGCTATAACTGCCATAAAACCAACAGCAGTAGGGAAGGGAGAGACTGAAATAGTTATTTATAGACTCCACAACAAAGAATTGAATGATTTGGTAGTTTTCTTTAACTTTCAAATTCCTTTAATTTTATTGGGATGCAATTGGTGATTTCAGAATTTAATGAACTTTTTTTTCCTTATTGAATATGAGGATAAGGTTTTTACCTATAAATTAGTGTACAGTTACGTGTTGAATAAAGGCATGTAATGCATAGTGAGACGGGGTTTTTTATCATAAAGAGGTTAAAGTGCCAAGCAACTTCACCTCCAAGATGGTTGGATAAGTACATCGCAGGAATCCCAAAAAAGCAGTTCTTAAAGAGTATTGAATACTAGCAGCATGACATCCCTTCTCAACTTTTGGATCAAAATCAAGCAAGGCAGATAAAACAGTCCCATAATGAAGCGGCCTCTTCCGTGCTACAGCTGCAAGACTGTCAGACAGATAAGTAGGTCATCAGATACAGAAGAAACTAATATAATACCATGTACGGAGTAATTTGAGAAACTCTGAGAAAGAAACAAAACAAGGACCTAAATGATATCAAAAATAATATTTGAACAAAGCATAAAAATTCATTGAGACTTTAGATCAAAGTACTTTAGAAAAATAGAATCCAAGGATGATTAAAAGACATAATCTGAAAACATTGCTAGGAAGGGAAGCTATTTATAAGACAAATAAAAAGGGTGCATCACAACTGTACCCCACAACAGATATATTAGAGTTTAAAGCCAAATTAGATAGTAAAGGCCAAAGGGAAATGCTTGAACAATACATGTAGAGCATATAAACCAGGTATGAGATAGAAGATGACAATCATTTGAAGGCCAAATGCATAGAAAACCCACACCTTTCCCAGTTCTCGATCATTAAGCTCACTGTAATCCTCAAATGCACATAGTTATACAACCATTACAGACAAAAGGAAGTTTTATTCAAATAGAAAAAGGAACAAGATTCCAGAAAGGAGAATAAAATATCTTCCATTTGAAAAGGTAGATAGATTCACATTAGCTGGATTTATTAAGGTCAACACACTTGAGAGTTTACAGGGCAACCAGGAAATTGAATATTGAATGGGCAGTAAGGGGACATGCTAGAACAACAATATAGACCAACAATAATGTTGTATCCTAATCTCACCCGGTATGAATTATTTTTTTATAATAATAATAAATAAAAACTTGTATTACCATATTAACAATTAACATTGACAATGAATTACTAACTCCATATGAGAATCAAGTCCAATTAAACACATGCTAGTCCTTAAGCTCTCCCCTTTTGGGTTCAATTAACTTCTCAAGATTTTTCATAAAGGCTTGTGAAGGTAATCCATATTCTATGACATATCGAGAAGAGAATCAAATGATGAAATACATATCATCCATTGCACTGCATAAGTATGCTACTGTATCTTTCAATCCCCTCACTGAATCTTCTTAACTCTTTCATTGGCATCAGCCACCAACAAAATCTAGACCTTTTCTTTTCCTTTATTGTCAAACAAGATAGGTTCCCTTTAGAGTTACTCGTGCTTAGCTTTTGTAATTGTGTGCTTGTCTCCAGTAAGAACTAATGGGCAACTATCAACACTATCTTTAAAGGTCATGAAGAATTTAGAACTGAGATGGTCCACATTAACCAATGAACATTCCACAGCATTACAACACGATGAACACTAAAGGAATGGATGCTATAAATGATGAAATCTTGTAGCCAAAGAAGTCTATTTTAGAGCTCCTGCATACTGCTGCACATAATCAACTGAGATATCTACTATTGGGAGAATCCAAGAAAATAACAATTGAGTACTTAATTAATATGGTTTAACTCTTCTGAAAATAAGAAAAGACGCCAGTGTATAACAAGTGGAGCTGCAATCACGCATCCAAACATCCTATCCCATTGTATATGACAAACTATGACCATAATACCACCTCGAAGAAAGCAGCATAAGAGTAATGAATTCAATTCATCAAAACAAACCCTCAATCAAAGCTTTCATGACATCAATATTATTGCAAAACCATGTACTATTGAGTTTTTCTAAATTATGTGAAAGCCTTCAGTACTCCAGCATACAAAGCATCAATGCTACCACATAAAATCTTTAGATATATGTTACACTTATTTTTATCATCTAATATACAGCCTTGTATCTGAAGGGGGTAACGCCGTTGCTTTCAATAGTATATTTCATCAAAAATACAACATTCTCATATTTTGTGAACATATCTCAAAGAAGAGGCAACTGTCCATTCAAACAGCCTATCCTTGTTCAACATGAAGATAACCTCATTTTTAAGAGGAAACGAGTATGTTTTGATAAATTCATGGAGTTCAACTGGGAATGTGTCTGCCATTCTCCAGAGCAGTTCCATGAATTTCTTGACCCTTTTATCATTATATCCCTGCCACACAATACTTCTTTGGGATTTAAAATACCCTCATAACAACAATTAAGGACCTTGTTCTCATACCGACATAATAAAATAGCAAATAGGTTTTGCCTATGCATTCATAATGTATGTAAACCTGGTAACCAAGTACAAATACTGCAATTTGAAGAAATAACTCAGCAAAACATAGTCATCTGTGTAAACAATATTTAGCATCTGAAGATCATCAAAAAAGATGACAGCATAGAAACTGAGACTAAGCATTTGCAACTCTTAAACAACAGCACCATCATCACCTAGATAGTTGCATGTGACAGCCAGAAGCAAAACTTCAAGCTTTTTAAGTACAGATATATTGCAAATATTTTTGTGTATTTTTTTTCCATCTCTTTTGATGGTTAAATGTAAAATTCCAAGCATATTTGCTTCAGTTACAATCCACAAGAGCACAAACAAAATAAAACTCCCATCCGTGTAAATACTTTGAGGATAATGAAAAGTCATTAGTGTTCACCCGATAGTCATATTGATGACTCCTTTTACCCACTCTTTCCAGAAGATTTTAGAATCAGAACAAATTAAGACTCATTCACTGACTTTGGTGAAAAGTATTCAGGCAAAAAAAGTTCCACAGTTACAGTGTCTTCCTTTCTACATATAATCCTGCTGGATGGCAAAGGCCCATTTGCAAACTTCTAATCTATTTTTAGAGAATGATAGGTTCCAGTGTCAAGGCTAAGCTGATGCACATATTGCACAATCCAATCTCAAAGAAAAAATTCAGCACCCAACTCAAAAGCCATCAGAACCCAGATATTACATTTGACATTATGGACAATGACCTAGCTGACAGAACTCGATTATATAAGCTGAGGTAGTATTACTGACAATAAAGCCAGCAGATATACATAAACTTCATGCAAAAAATGCATTGCAGCTAAAACAGTTGACAGAAATTTGGAGCATGATAAATGAATAGCATGTAAAGCAAGCAAATCCCCAATTAAAAAATAATTTCGATTAATTAAGGTGTTGAGCTGTGCATTAACTGTAACAAAACAATAGGTACATTTTCAAATATCTAGGACATCGTCAAAAAAATTTATAAAGCATATCATCTCTCTAACAGTTTACAAAGCATAAACTGCATGGCTTGACTACCCAATCTTTCTCAGCACCTGGGGAGATCATTTACCATCAGTTAACCATCCTATCACTTGGCATATGGTGCTCGGATGTATCCAAAAAAAACATGGGCGCTGTCTAGCCCTGTAACTCCCATTGTCTGAACCACCAATGCAGCAGTATCCAGGCCCAACAATTCGTCATAAGAGATTTGGTCAGCATGCTGCAATCATACCACAAACAAGCAGTTGAACTTGCACTACAACCTGCTTCCAAATTTTGATTATCCCTCTAAGATCTTGAATATAATGTAGCTCAAGCTACTACGCAGTTACATCTATAAACAAACTCAAGACTTTTGTTAATTGGAAAATACCCATCAGACCAGAGCTGGGAAATTCATGCATGATTTAATATGATTGAAATCAAATGTTCACATTCATGTAGCATACTAAGGTTAATGGCTACTTAAACAGCCAGCTGGGATAAGGAAAAATATTCAATGACACAGCAAACAAGCCTGCAAAAGTTTTTGGAAGAGTGAAGGGCACAGCGTAGCTGAAAATGGGTCGATGATGTAAATATAGGGGAAATGAGCAATAATTGTTAGCAGGTGCTTGAATACATAAGAGCTAGGATAAAGTACAAAAAGATGCTGCTGCTATATATGTCATAAACATGCCAAATGAGAATAAACACTGGCTGATATTGATGAATGCATCCGGATATCCAGACAAACAATACAACTATTTGGGTATGAGCAATAATTAGGTGCACAAAGATGGTATTAATGTGCCACAAATAAATTATATAAAATAGCATTGTACAAATAGTTTTCCCCTCCTTAAGAAGGCATCCTGCGATGCTCAGAAAGCCTTTAGACCTTCCATGCATTTAAATGGATAGAATGAATGACCCACACCATCCAGAAGATAACAAAGAGCAACAGACATAAGATTTCTGATAGTAATCCCACAACATGGATGCTGACCATATCTCATTATAGCCAAATAAAGGATGCACTTCAAGGTTTTGGCTCTTTTGACTCCCAAAGACAATGTCAAGAAACTATTTACCCAAAAACAATCAAGAAAGAAAATAGCAAAGATGGAAAAAGGAAAGGGCACAGTTAATTTGAGAGTTGTCACAAAAGAAGATAGGCACCATAAAAATATCAAATCTATCATAACAAAATTGAAATGAACCATTATAACCATATCATATCCATGTTCATTTACTAATATAGACTAATTTATTAAAAGTTGTGGCTCACCAATTGACAACAGCGATCATCAATGCACCAGGAAGACTACCAGGTGACCATAAAAAATCCAAAAGAATGACAAGTGTCTTATTGGCATCTGACATCAGAGAAATTGGATCCAAAACAGGATGCCCACCAGCTATCCATGAAATGTTGAACAACTGTCTGCTTCCGCTTCCTGTAGGAATTAGAGACAAATCAGAAGGCATAGCTATTACCTCTTTTTTAAGAAAACCACAGATCAAAGTCAAGAAAAGACTTCAGACAGAAAAGACCACAATCAAGTCCTCTTATAGAAATAAACTATTAAAGGTCAGAATGCAAAACCTTCCGCAACAAGTCTATCAGAATCATTGGTCTCGGTGGTAAAAAGTAAGATGTATGTTTCCAAAAATTTCAACGCCAGCAACTTTATCCCAACAGGTCCAGGCTACATTCAAATTAAAGCAACATTCAGTTTATCAAATATGTTTCAAATGCCTCGTGCAAAGGAATAGAAAGTTCCCACAAATTGAAAAGACTTGACTTAATCAGTAGAGGCAGCAGTTGATGTTATAACAGTTCAATGAAAAAAGAATCCCTCCGTCATTGACATGAATAACATAATATCACTGTCTACTGCCAATAGTTTTGTCGAGTTACTTTAAGCACAAGAAACTTTCTTGTAGCCATTTAACATGAAGGTTGCAAAAATCCAATTGCTCACAAGCTAGCTAGCTCTTCTAAACACAGCAAATGGCAGAGGAATGAATAGATAATTTTTGTAACAAACCTCATACACCCACACTACGATACCCCCACCAGCAAAACAAAGAAGGAAGGAAAGAAAACACATGACATGACTTGACTTATATATGGGGAATAAGTTGCTCTTCAAATAAATAATCATATTCACGCCATACCTCCAATGCAATTGCAAAGACAGCTTCCTTAAACTTAATCATCCATATCCATAGCCCTTCGAGCCATCGCTCAACCTTACCACGCCGGTGACGCTATAATTTTCCAAAATAAGCATTATTAAAAAAAGTGAGAAGATGAAATAAAGCATTTTAACTAAAAAAACAAGTGAGAGTTTCAGTAATAGCAAGAGAAACGATGGATTACATTGAAATGTCCGACAAAATAAAGGGAAAATTCTTAATAAGCTACATCCAAAATGACAACAAACCAAGTTAAATTGAACTTCAGATTAGTCGCCCAAAAAAGGGATAGTTGGATAGAGACAGAAAGATACCTGCAATGCCATTTCCTCTAGAACACCACAATATAAATGTGTGCCACTAACAATAGACTCCCTTGCAACAATAGAATCGTTATCTCTTAAAAGTGCCAGTAACACCGGAATTAGTATTGAGCAATTCTCCATTGCTTTCAAACCAATTTCTTCAATTACCCTGACAGCCACGTAAAACAAAAACAATACAGAAGCCATTTTATTATAAACAATCAATCACAAAAAAATGAGGAAGCTAGTATGCATAAGCACATTGACAATTACAAAGAAACCCTAAAACTACCTTCTAATGATCACACAATTAGCAGCTAAATTCGAGCATTCATAACAGAAATTAGGATGAATTGACCAAAAAAACGTAGAACTAGGGTTTCGAAACTAACTCGACAAGCTTTTGTCGGACGATTCCCTCCGGCGAGTACTGCAGTTCGACTAGGGAAGGAAAAAGCTCAGCCGCCAGCGACGGCTCGAGTGACAATAAAACATCTTTAGCTTGCTTAAGAGAGGAGAGTTTAACGGTCAAATCGCCATGAGAATTCGCTGCGGTCAGGAGAGAGCGCGCTTGGTCCATTGAAGCTATTGTTGGGCGTAGAATTTGGTTCTTTACACGGCGGGGATTTTGATTTTGGAGTGAATGGGTGGGTTAGGGTTTGAAGGAAGAGAGATGTGGTTTTGTCGCTGGAAAAAGCATAGAATTGAGATATTGATTTATTTTTTTGAAATCAGCGGGATTTGACGTTGATGGGGTTTGACACCTTTTGGGATAGGGCTTTTTGGCTTTATAAATAGGCAAATGACGACGACGACGACGACGATGTCGTTGCAGGAGCGTAAAAGGCCCCGGCGCTAGTGTATGTGTGCGCGTTTTCTTTCTTATGTGGTAGAATTACCTTTTTAATTTTAACATCCTAAAATTAACTACTTAGTCCAAAATGTAGTTCGAAAATCACACTAAACACTGGTGGGTGGTTTGGGATTGGGATGAGACGCGTTGAGTTGCTTGGGATTAATTTTGTTAAAAAATTAAAAAAATAAAATTGCTTGGAATTTATTTTTTTAATTATTTTGATATATTAATATTAAAAATATTTATTATTTTGATATGTTTTTTTAGGAAAAAACAATTTAAGAAAACCACGCAATGAGTTTCCTCTAAATTTTTAAAAAATATATATTTTATATGTTTTTAAATGTTTTGATAGTCTGAAATCAATAATAAATTTTAAAAATAACATTTAAAGTATTTATATTATTTTAATATATTTAAGAAAAATAAAAATCAACGGTCTCCACTATTCTAAGCATTCCATTGATAAAATTCTAAAAAAATCAACAGAATATACATGGCATTTTACAAATTTATTGTTATAATTTATTTATAACTAAAGATTTTTATATTATATATTACAATTTTATAATTGAATAAATAAATAAATAAAAATAGCCTCCGCCTTCAACTTTTTCTTTCTTTTTTATTACTGAAAGAGCTAGAATAGATAGGGAGTTTAAATAATGAGTGAAAAGTGATTTTCATTGTTCATCCAGGTAATCCGGATTTGAATAGTTAAATTATTATTTCGCTCTTCAATTTACTTTATTTTTAGTCTTGGATTCGAGGGTATTTTTGATTTTTTTTATCATTTTGTGCACAATAAAATAACCATAATACTCATATATAAGACCAAAAAAAACATAGTTATCATCGAGAGCATTAAGGTTATTGCACAAGTTTTTTAAAATCGCTAAATACAAGAATACTCTCATGTAAGATAAAAATGCACGGTACATCGTACACATTGCACTTTTTTTAAAAAATAGCTAAATACATAGATACTCTCATATAAGATAAAATCCACAAGTTATCTATAAAGGTGTGGCGGTAATTTAATGTTTTTTTTATTTTATTTTCTGCCAAATTATTATTAGTGTGTCGCTAGACATGCCATCCATTTCCAGCTCATGCGGGGTTCGGACAACATGTGCAGTGTCGTACGACATAAAAAATGCCCTACTGGTGTCTAGAATTATTCTCTACCATGTTTTCTTCCTCCTGGTGTGATGTGTGTGGGATCTAAGATGGGCAAAGACATGTTGGTGGTCAATTGAAGTTTTTTTCCCTTTATCTCTTTTGTGAGCAAAATTGCACATCGCCCCCCGATATTTGCTGGGTTTTCACTGTAGTACCTGATCTTTCAATTGTTTTGTGTGAATGTTATTTTTATTCTATAGGCTTTGATTTGTTTCAATTTTTTCTTTCAATTGAAATTGATTATATAATATAGTTTCATTTCGGTCTCTAATCTTTTAATTTCCTACTTGGTTTGAAATCATGAATATATCTAATATTAAAGTCATGACTTGTTTCAGTTGTATCATTCCATGCAAATTGATTATAAATTTTACCTGCACTTCTATCCTCAAACTTTTAATTTCCAGTTTTATGTTAAACTGTTAAATTTTTTTGGTCCCAAATTGTTTCAAATTTGTTCTATTTATTAAATTTATCATATATGTGTTTTTCATTCCGGTCCTTGTGCTTTTAATCTTTAATTTTATTTTAATTCCTTTAATTTTTATATATTTCTTAAATGGTTCCTATTTTTTTCATGTTTATTTGTACATGCTCTTAGTTTTTATTTTCAATTTTTATTATTTCCACGGTTATTATGTGTTTTTTAATATTAAAATTTTAATCCGTGTTGATTTTCTTTACATGTTTAAATATATATTTTTTTTAAATCACCCATTCAGAAATTTACATTCACATCAAATTTATTTATGATAATAAAAATCAATTTCTCAATTTATTTTTTATGTTTTAGTAATTTATATTTTTTTTCTTTGAATTAATTTTTTTTATAATATTAATAATCACATTCACAATGCTAAATAAGTTATAAATTAGCTTGAAAACTTAGCAGCAAACTATAGCTAAACAAGTTTTTCAAAATAATAGTGTAATTTGTTTTATAAAAAAATGCTGGTGGCTACGAACGAGCTGTCATCCATCATAAATGCCACGTCATATGGGAAGTAGCTACTAAAACGAGCGAGAGAAAGAAAGAATGAATAAAATCTGAAACTGGGAGCTAGGGTTACAAAAAAGAATGGAGGGATGGGATCCAAACACGAAATCAACACTGACCCAGATCCCACTGTTAACAACGAAGGCAGGTCCAAGAGATGGAGCTGCATGGACAACGAGGCTGAAAGAGGAATACAAGGCTTTGATCGCCTATACACAGATGAACAAGTCAAACGATAACGATTGGTTCCGTATATCGGCGGCCAATCCTGAAGGGACACGTTGGACTGGCAAGTGCTGGTATGTTCATAATCTTCTCAAGTACGAGTTTGATCTTCAGTTTGATATTCCTGTTACTTACCCTTCTACCGCGCCTGAACTCGAGTTGCCTCAGCTTGATGGAAAAACTCAGAAGGTTGATTTCTTGTCCTTTCCCCCCTTTTCTTTTTGATAATTTTTGTTGATTTTTTTAAATTGTTTTCGGTGATCATGTTTGTAGATGTATAGAGGAGGGAAGATTTGTTTGACGGTTCATTTCAAGCCGCTTTGGGCTAAAAATTGGTATGTTTTAATTAGATTGAATTGGTGTTGGGTTGGTCGATTTATTTGATGATGTGGATTAAGGATTTATTTCTGATATTGTGGATTAGCGATGTTTTTTTTTTTTTGTTGAAGAATGAAAATGTAGATTGAAAACGAACGAGGAAATTAAACGATATGTGCTGTAGACATGCTAGATTTGGGATTATTGGGATGTTGAAACTTTACTTTTATATGCTCAATCCATAGTTGATTTTTCATTTATCAGTGAAATTGGGGAAATAGCACAGTGAGTTGTATATGTTAGTCGAAGTAGGATATCGTTCTGTTTTTTTTTTTTCTTTTTTCAATGGAGTTCAATTGCCGATTCTTTTCATTTGTAAGCTATTTTCCAATGGACTCTTACAAGGAGTTTTGTTGTTTTGTTATTCTTTTTTGCTTTGTTGACTCAGTAGTTGGACTACCTCTGTCTGTCTGTTTTGTG
Source organism: Salix exigua (assembly GCA_032356905.1). Lineage (NCBI taxonomy): Eukaryota > Viridiplantae > Streptophyta > Magnoliopsida > Malpighiales > Salicaceae > Salix > Salix exigua. The sequence continues at coordinate 6,891,216 of CM063589.1, forward strand.
GTGGTTGGTCTGGTCTAGGGACTCTGAGCATTAATGTTGTAATGATGCATTATGCATGAATTGACATGAGATAATATTGATTTTCAGAGGTGGGCATTCCCTTGTCTGGTCAAAAATGGATTTATCTCCTCCAACATCTTATGTTGCTGAGACTGTTATGCTCCTTGAATTACATTTTATCTTACTAGATTTCATCCAATCTCACTTTATAATTTCTTTTTTATCCTTTCCATTTAGTGGAATTATGAACTGATAAAATATTTTGAATTTTGCTCCTGGCTGGCTAGTCCTAGGTTTGGCATAGCTCATGCACTTTGTTTGGGTCTTGCTCCATGGCTTGCGGCAGAGGTCCCAGTCCTTGTGGATTCTGGTATGATTAAGCACAAAGATGATGCAACCTCAACCAGTGAGTCTTAGTTATTCAATGAATCATTCCGGCTGTAAAAGTATTTAGTGCCAGAGTTCTTGAGTGGTCATAGAGAATAAGCATTAAGTCATAAATGTGCAACTTCGAGTGTGAAATCCATCTGCTGAGATTGCAATTTCTATTGGTTTGGATACATAGACCTGAATTTTTTAACTCTTAGTTATAAAATGCAGATACATAATAATAATAATAATAATAATAATAATAATAATAATAATAATAATAATAATAATAATAATAATAATCCCCGTATATGTCAACTTTGTGCGTGTACTTTTGATAGCTTAATGATACCATGAACTGTTTCTATATTAAACATCAGATACATTGTTTGGGATTTATTTATGCGATCCTGTTCTTCATGCAAAATATTAGCTCCTATCTGATTAAGAACAAAGTTGCGAGGAATTAAAAAGTTCTCTCTTGGAAAAATTGTGCACACCTCGTCTCAATCTTGATAGAGGAACTCTTGCTTGAAGCTCCTTAACAACAAAAAACGCAGTAGTTTGTTACAGTTTGTACTTTGGTTCATCTTAGCTTGTCTTTCAGCTTGGTAATCGGTTCATCATGCCAGCGGAAAACATGACAATTCAAGTTTCTTACGAGTAAACAGAGGAAAAATTCAATACTTTAACTGGAGACCATCCGAATTAATTCCATCCTCGAGTCATTCTGATAACTTGAGTTCAGATGCAGAACTTGGTTCGTGTAATTTATTCTAGTTACTTTATAATGGTATCAAGTGTCGTTAATTTGCGTTCTATTTTTTCGGATACAATGACATGGGCCAAGCTTGAGATGTAAACTCTTTGCGGGATGGGGCATGGGTTCCAACCTGTGTGGTGTATGTGATTTTGTTAAGTGTTTTTAATTGATGTTTTTTCATGTGAAAATCAATTTGAAATTTTAGAAGCAGGTTGTAATGTAAAAACAAACTCTTAGCTTAGATACTAGTTGGTGACATTTTGAATTGTGATAGTAACCTCTTTGTCAATTCCAGTTTGATGAACTTGATTTCCTCTGTTTGTGCTTTTTTGATTAGTTTTATAAAGGATGTTTGGCCCAGTTTTTGTTTATGTTTTGAAGTGTTTTTTTAAAATGTTTTTAACTTGAAAAAAATATTAAACTGATATTATTTTTAGTATTTTATGATGATGTTAATGTCTTAGTATTAAAAATAAATAAAAAATGATATATATTCTTAATAAAACTATCTTAAAAAAAAGTATCTAGCATCGCAATCACTTTCTGTCATAACTGAGATTGTGAAGTCGTGAAGAGAATCTTATAGAAAATAATTATTAACTATAATTCTCAATCAATTTAATACTGAAAGATGTAATTAAAAAAACCTAAAATAAACTCGCCAGGATTGCGACACGGTTTACAGGATTTTGCCAATCGTGTATAAAATAAATCACAAAAATTGTAAAATCTAGTAATGCTAAAGTATGAAATTAGAGAAAGAAATAGAGCTTCAGAAGGGAAAAAAAACATTTTCAAAATATATAGTGTCTAATGAGATGATGTGTGATGAATTCACCAAGTCTAGTATATACCATGGTGATAAAATATGTTAAGATGAACAGAAAATGTGGTGCTGAAGCCTCAGAAGAAGCAAGGCGCGGACTCGGGCCTCCATAACTTGCAAATTGCAACAATTCCAGCTCCTTTCCCGGAGCATATCTCCCACCTTATTTCAGTGCAGACGACGGGGAACAGATATACGTGTAGCAATGATCACTGGTATAAGTGATGGGTATCCTGATGCTCCGGCTAAAGACATCCTTTCTCATTTTCTTTAAGTTATTTTTTATAAATTTAAAATCATTTTGATATGATTATATTAAAATATTTTAAAAACACTAAATTTTTTGTTGTTCTTAAAATGAAAAATAAAAATGTTTTTTTTTTTTCAAATAATCATTCACAAACATTTAGAGACTCTAAGATCTACCACGTCGCTGCCCAAAACAAGTTCTGTAAATAATTAATGATAAAGTGCTATTTGTAAATGAATTTAGAGCTGTTTGACTTTGCGTTTTAACTGGTGTTTTATCGAAATTTGATTTTTTATTTTATTTTAAATGAATATATTTTGGTGTTCTTAGATCATTTTGATGTGTAAATATTAAAAATGATTTAAAAAAAAACAAAAAAACACATCATTTTGATTATATTTCGGTATGAAAAGTATTTTGAAAAGCCATCACAATAAACCTCACCCTCCAAGGCTCTTATTCCAGCAAGGACCTAGAAGAGCTGCTGGCAGTATCACGCCTCTGCTGCGATGCTGATGATCCAACATGAACATGTGGGGCAAAAAAGCTCATTCCTTCAAGGATTTCCATTGGCAAGGAGACGAATTCGTAAATGGAACCCTTAATGGTTTGCAATGGAAAAAACCCCTTATTTGGTGTTTTTCAAATAGAAATAAGCAAAAGACAAGTCAAATTCCTTAGGCAGAATACATATCTAACACGAACGAGGATTACATGATTGAGGGACGCGCTATAAAAAAAGAGACCGAAATGTCATTAAAAAAACATTTTATACATAACACGCTCGAGTTCGATTAAAACTAAATAAAACGACTTGATATTAACCGAAGCATAATATATATTACAAGATGTATTCAGCTTAGCCTCGTTTTATTCCTTCCAGTTCCACTCTCGCCACTCTGAAAGCATCTGACTAGTAACTAGGACCAGCTGCAAGAATCTCCTCGGCCAGCGTGCTGTTTTTTCCAATATTATAGTCCGTGAACACACCAAAATTCTTCTTGAAAAGACCCGCCAGCTTCAATTGGGTGTCCTTGTATGCATTCTTGTCTGTCCACTGCAAGAAAAATTACATGCATTAATGGAAGGCACATAGTTGAAGAAGGGTTAAGAAATAAGTTGAGAAATAGGATAAGGACAGCTAACATACAGTGTTCACAGGATCCAAGATTTCTGAAGGCACACCCTCAATCTCAGTTGGGATTTCAAGCCCAAAAACTTCAGTCTTTTTATAGTTTGCATTCAAAAGGCTACCGGAGTGGATTGCATCGATGATCCTCCGAGTGTATGCCAACTTGATGCGTTTTCCAGATCCATAACTGCGCCAAACACTTGGAAAATTACCCACTGAACCAAAATGTGTTATATATAAAATTTGTTAATTTTCAAGCAGCATACCTTCCACCTGACCAGCCAGTATTGACAAGCCATCCTGTAGCCCCATGTTTCTGCATCTTTTCAGACAGCATGGCCGCATACCTGGTAGGATGCATCATTATAAATGCTGCACCAAAGCAGGCTGAAAATGTTGCCTGTGGCTCCTTGATGCCATCCTCTGTTCCGGCTACCTGTTTAGGAGTTGAGATAGTTACTAATCAAGTCTCTCTATTGAACCAAGAGTCTAATTGAACTTGTCAGGTTAAAAAAAGGGAAGTAGAACATCTATGGCAGATCAATCTGGTATTGGATTAAAGAAGTGACACGCTTATGATTACCAGAGCTGTATAACCACTGATAAAGTGATACATGGTCTGTGCCAAGCTCAGCTTGCTCACAGGTGGGAGCACGCCAAATGCATCGCATGCCAGTAGAATGATGTTCTTTGGATGGGGACCAACGCAAGGTATCTTAGCATTTGGAATGTAATCAATAGGATATGCTGCACGCGTGTTTTCTGCAACCAGAAAAGCCAGGTTAACATGTATGAAGGTGAATTTGCAAGAAGAGTTGAGTTAGCAACCCGATACAGGAGATTTATATTTTTACTAAATCTTTTTGACATTTTATTTCAGCTCAATCAAATATACTTGAGATGTATTATTACCTGTGACTGAGCTGTCCGTGTAATCCACTTCTCGAGTATGCTCATCAAACACCACATTCTCCAGCACTACCAAATATAGGCAATATTCTTATCAGCTATAATAGTACAATCAAATGGAAATTACTAAAATAGGGAGAACAATATCACGTGCTTGCTGAAATGAAACGCCTCCATATCACAGGTTTTCATTTGATGTTATCCATATTAAAGGATAAAACTTGTTGGCATTTTCTCAAAACAAGGAATTGGAATACGGATTTATCACACACACACACACACACACACACACACATTACCAGTCCCAAACTTGATGGCATTCCAAATATCGGGCTCCTTCTCCCTCGAGAGATCAATGCACTTGGCATAGCAGCCGCCTTCGATGTTTGACACACCATTCTCACTCCAGCAATGTTCGTCGTCTCCAATTAAATACCTATTATGATCTGTGGACAGAGTTGTCTTCCCGGTTCCTGCGATAAACAAAACCAAAGGAAGAATTGTTAGCAACAATTTGTAATAGAAACGAGTGTCAAGTGGAGATCGCACGAGGCACATGTCAATAGGCAGATGATTGCTCCATGCTGCATGGTTAAGTTCCAAGGTAACTATACCTGATAATCCAAAGAAGAGGGCAACATCCCCATCTTTCCCCATATTGCAGCCAGAGTGAAGGGAGAGGATTTGACGCTTAGGCATGAGATAATGCATTAACCCGAATAGACCCTTCTTCATTTCCCCGGCATATTGGGTGCCAAGTATGACCATCTCCTTCCTAGCAAGATTGATGTCTATGCTAGTAGAGGAAGTCATGTGATGGGTGTAACGGTTACATGGGAACTGTCCGGCATTGTATATAGTGAAGTCCGGAGTTCCGAAGCCCTCTAGCTCTTCAGGAGTGGGTCGGATACACCTGTAACCCACCCAATTATCGAAATAAACTAAACTAGTACATCATTGCATCTCTTGTCACACTTGCCTAACCTTTTTCTAATAAGGGTGGACAATTGACAGCAGATAATTTTGCGCCGTCAATGCATTCTAAGCTATGAACAACTAACATGTCTAGAAACCATGTATGAAGAATTGCTTAAAATTCAAAGCAAATGAAAGAAAGGGAGACAAATTGTTAAAATGATGAGGTAATTTTTGCCTCGTCACTTACATGTTGTGCATGAACAACGAATGGTAGGCCCTGGCTGAAACGATACGAACTTTAATTCTGTGTTCTGGGTCCCAGTTCAGGAACTGGTCATTTACAAAGACCTGAAATGCAGGTTTACCAGTGTTACTCTCGCATCAGTTAACAAATCGACACAAAACGTAACAAATATTTTTTCTCTTGAAGGAGAAAAGACTACTAGGCCATATGTATCGTTGACGAGCTCAGATACAAATCAGAAGATATTCAAAGTGTCAATCATTTATTTTTACCACGAATTAAGAAGCCCGGTATCATTTCGGTCCATGGAAAAACCTCAAAGTAAAAGACAATACAACAAAAACAGTTACATCAGAGGACCCTTCATGTCAATTATATTTTTGTTTTATGTTTTCTAAGTGACTGATTGAGAGTAACTCGATTGAATTATAACTATCAAGCCTTTGTGTTCCAAACTAGTCCTGACGTATATATTACCGATTCCTATATAGAAACAATTAGACAAGATTTAGGTAGCACAGGTTGATAAGTTCAGCCAGTTAAGCGGGGCATGCAAAAGACCCTAAAATGTCCTGAACGAAGAATTCGGGATTGAGATGTAAGACCTCACGCAATGAATATCATTTAGAATCTAGCGCTTGTTAGTGATAACCACTCATCAGCAACTCTTCTTTTACATGGACACCACATTAATCTTGTGGGATCTCACCAACCTGTGGACACCAGTTGTGTGGGGATGGAAAGACCTAGATTAGCCACTCCAAGTCCAAACAAACAAAAAAAATCCAAGCTCAGCGTATCTTGGCACCCGGTCCCACCTCACACAAACCTTACGATAAAGAAAACATGGACAGAAACAAGGCACAATTGATCGGTTCCTGTTAAGGCCATGCCACCGTATGTATTCTTTCTTACATAGTTACTAGCCACGCACAAGTTGAGCAAAAATAATTTAACTTCTTAACATTAAAAAAAACACTAGGAATTGTTAAAGATTTTTCAACCAGGAAGAAAAATTTCAGTTATCAACTCAAATATATATATATATATATATATATATAAAATAAATAAAAATCATACACATAAAATCTTATTGATAGTATTTAAAAAACCAAAAATTAAAAACAAGAACAATAAATATTTTTTTATTATATTCCGCGAGACGATTTTAGTTTTTTTAACTTAATAATATCACTGATATTTTAAATTCTAATAAAACAAAAATAATTTGTTTGTAAATGTATTCCTTTTCTTATTAGTATCTTTAATTTAAAAAAGCATAATATTTTTTCTATGTTATATATTTAATAAAAAAAAATAAAAGCAATCAAAAGCTATACCTAAAACATCAGATCATTTACAATAACAATAAAGATAATTTTGTCTCATTAACATGTCCTTTTATATTTTTCTAAAAATATTTAACCATAACATTTTTTCTTACACAACATTCTATCATTATTCTAAAAGAAAATTGTGTTTTTGTTTAAAGAACACCCTAGTAATTTTAATATGAGTGCATTAAAAACCCATAATAATAAAACAACACCTGCGCTTTGTCACAAAAAAATTCCTTAAAAGTGCCATTAAATCTAGCTTTGTTGGTCATCATTGAGACTTTTTAATTTGAATCCTAACTTAGCTCAGGTTTTCAATTAAATCATGTAAAAATTAATTTAATTTAACTGTTAAACTTAATAAGTCTAAAAGCAGTTTGAAAGGTTGGTAAGACAATGACTTGATTTAAAAGAAAAAAAAACTCAAAGATATTTTTTGTATTATTAAAACAATGACAAGTCATACTGATTTGGATCAACCAACAACCAGGTCTAGCAATTGGAGTAAAGCAACCAAATAAAATAAAAATTGATTGTGATGGATTCTACAGAAAGAATGATAATTCAATAACAATGTAAGAACTAAATAAAGTTAAATAAAATAATATCTAAAAAATATTATTAATTAATATAAAATTTAAAGTAAGCTATATACCAATGTTTAGAATTATTTAATTTGAAAAAATTAATATGATTTGTTGAAAAGAAAAAAAGAGAAGCAAGAAAGAAAGTCTAGGTGGCCAGTGAAATCAAAGCTTTAAAAACAAGCCCGATCATATCTAACATTTGGGCTTTTATTTTTATTTTTTAAAATTTGATGGATGACTTGTTGATTGCTTACATTTCAGTGACAGCAAAGATGATAAAAAAAGATAGACTATGTTATTTTTTAACCAAAATATATTTTAATTTTAATTATGGGCTCATGCAGAGAGGAGAAATGGGCCGTGCGCAATCGCAAATGTAGAGATGGGAGTGTCGAGCCACAATGAAATAGTTACATCAACTTACCTGACCACTATTATTACCATTGTCTATTATAATATTTACATACAGAAGCAGAGGTGGAAAAAAAATTTACAAAAAATAAAAATAAAAATACAAGCACTTACAAAGACGACGTGGAAAGAAATGGTGATATATGTGAGATTAATCTGAGATTAATTACTAAGTGGTCGTTGGTTAATACTGTATCGTGTCATGTTTCACTTTTTATTTACAGCAAATTTAAGACGTGTCTCCCATGAAATAAGACCAACTGAACAATATGGACCAATATATAATTGAAAAACAATTATTTTATATTTTTAATTAATTTATTTATTTGTAAAAACACTTTTCAAACATAAGAACTAACGGGGCCTAAATCGAACACTAACGGGCTTAAACTCTGGCGAGTGCCAAGTAATTAGACTTGTTCTTCACAGATGGATTGATTTGAATAACCATAGAAGCAAAGAGAGCTCGACTTTAAGCGATCAATTATCAATAAATATATATACATACCTTGTCCAGCGAGTTCAAATAATCGACAGCTCTTTCTCTGTTAACCATGAAAGTATGTTCATCCATTTCAATATTAGGCGAGCCCCTGCAAAGGAAATTAGTGAATCAGAACTAAGGACTGGACTGGTGTACAGGGATCTAGATAATTAATTGATTGAAGCAAAAAAACTGTTTAGAAGAAACTTACTTTCCCCACCAAAGATCATCTTCAGTGGTTTCATCCCTGACAACACGTTTATCTCTCGGTGACCTGCCTGTTTTTGCTCCGGAGAGTGTAGCTAAGGCGCCAGATGATGCTATGAATGAACCTTTCTCGGTCTTAATTGCTTGTTCATAGAGCTCTGTGACCAAATTAATTCAATGATTTAAAACTTAATATTATCCAAGCCACGGGGACACGATTCATATAGACACTCTGACAAGTTCCTAGAGATTCTTGTGGGAGGGGGGGAAACTCTTTCAATCCATTAAAAACCAGGCAGTTCCCAGCGCATATCATCCAGAGTGCATGCAAATAATTAGAGAAAGTGAAGTTTCGAGGAAGGTTTGGTTAATCATACCAGCAGGAGAAAGATTGTAGAGGTAATGGGTAAGCTTGAGAGCACTATCACTGATGCTGATGGTGGGTGTATAATGATGATGGTGTGAAATCTGCTGGCCCTCTCCTTTCCTTGACGGGTCCCCTTTCACTAACTTTGGCCCTGTCTCTCTCATCAGTGACGCCAGTGAAGCACTGTTAAAAGCACAAACATGAAAAATTGATCACACAGCAACCAAATCGTGATTAATTTCTGAGCACTATGATTCAATCACCTGATGGACTGGAGTTGCTGTTTCTGGCGTTCTTCTTCAGGGATAGCATTGAAAGCACCCTGGGAGCCCTTGATGGGAGTGGTGGGTGCTGATTTTTTCCGTTGCAGAGAATGGAGCTCATCAATTGTTGTGGCTTTCACTGGTGTGCCACTGTCATCGTGACACACTTCGCTCGCCTTCTTGTTATGATCTTGTGTCTGGATTTTAGGCAGCCCTTTCCGTACGGTACTCCTGGGAGTGTTGCTGGCGAAGCTAAACTCTCCATTCCCATCAGGTGCCTTGCTGTCCATCTTCTTCTTCTTCTTCTTCTTATGCGATCTGCAAAACGTCGCAGCTTTAAGATTTTATGCTATGATTGAATATCGAATACCCCTTGTAGATGGAAGTTTCGAGCTGAAGAAACAACTGGTCAGGATAAGAACAAGAAAGAAAACATTGAAATGCTAAAAATTAGTTGACAGGGATGAGGATGATGGCAGCGAAACTTCTTGAAACAAACAAAGGAAGGAAAATTGTCACTCACATACAGGCGCTAGGTGTCAGAATTTCTAGTTTCTAACGCGAAGTGGAAGAGGCGGGATCCAAGAAAGTATGATCTCCAAATGCACTGGCTAATCGCTTTATAAGAGGCCAACTTAACCAGGGTTTAGCTAACCATAGTTAAGAGTCCTCGCTGAGAGCCTTGGACAGTTATGTTTAGGGGGAAAATCCAAAGACGAATTCAAAGCGAGACGGTATGCAAGGCCATGTTGTGAGTATGGGATTCGGGTGTTTGGAAGCTGTCATGAAAATGGCATATACACGTATGCCTTGCCTTGCGAGGCACTAAAATCAGTCCTATCATGGATGTCAAACACAGGCCACATGAGAATGTGGCTATGGTTGTCGGAGGGAGAAATTTTACAGGGATAGCATTGTAATTATTTAATATTTATATGGTAGAAAAAATCAAATCAAATCAAATAAAAATATATTTTTTAACAGGATAGTTCAATCACTTTTTAATATAATCATTTATGATTTTCTGAATACTTGTTATTGTGTTTCAAAATTATTTTTGAAAAAAATAAAAATAATAATTTAAATTAATATTTTTAATGTTGTTATATTATTTTGATATGTTGATATAAAATAAATATTTTAATATATATATATAAATTATGAACATAAAAGCTTTGAAGAGCAATCTTGAACATAATCTCAAATATGTATTTTTATATTTTATTTTCTTGTTTATCTCTTTCACATGCTGTATAAATACTCGATAGTTATAGTTTAAGCATGGTGATTTTTTTTTATTAAGGATTTTTTTTTAAAAAAAATAATGGGTTTATAATTTTAAGATGGATGATTTAAATTAAATTTGAAATTCCTAAACAATATTAATCCGCTGTTTTTTTTCAAAAAATAATAAAAAAATAAAAAATAAGAAGGGTTTCTGTGAGAAGCACCTGCATTGCCGGTGGCGGCAAACTAATCACAGGCTTGGCGTGAACGAGTGGATTATGCTTTTAGTCTAATCACAAGAGTAAACAAACACGTGTTTATCCCTGACTTTCTTTTAGCCACTTGATGATGGAAAAATACTCTTGATGATCACCAAACATCAGCATGACTCGGAAACAAGACATTTTTTTAAGGCTTTCCATTTTCATATCATATTATAAGGAAAAATTATTCACACAATAATAGCGTAAGATCTGGACATAAACTTCTAATAAAAAAACTATAAAATATTAATTGACAGGTTTGCTTAGAACATGTCAAGCCCTTAATTTCTGCTCTCCCAGAACCTACTTTCCTTTTGTGTATAATTATTTTTAAATAAAATTGAAATCAAAGTTATCTACTTGACCATATGTGCCACTGGGCTGGATTTGATTTTAAAAATTAAAATTGAAAATAATAATAAAATTGATAGGTGCAAAGGTCACTGAGATGATTTTTTGATGCAATATTTAATATTATGGTAGCAGTTTTTAAAATATATAAAATAATATGTTTTATTTATTAAATTCTTATTTTCACATTAATATATTAAAAATATCTGAATATATATATAAAATAAATTCAAAATTATGCAGGCCACAAAAATAAACAATCCGAGACTCGAATAGCCCATTTAGCTCTGCATTTCAACTGGGATTTTATTGAAATTTGATTTTTTTAAAAAAATAAATATATTTTATTATTTTTAAATTATTTTAATATATTAATATTAAAAATAATTTTTTTTTAAAAAAAATATCATTTTAATAGCCACCGCAATCAAGCTTGAATAGCCATCGTCAACGCCGCATAACATATGGTATTCAACGAGTGGTCAAGCCCAGTGAATTTCAGCCCACCTACGACTTTGGATCACGCTCTGAAAATGATGCCGGGGCGTCCGTTACAGTACAGTCTTCTTCTTTTTCGTTTCTTTTTTTAAAAAAAAAACAAAAAAAAAACTGGACCATTTTTTAAGCGATGAGCGCATCCAATAACACTCTTAGAGTGTGTTTGGCATTGCTTTTACTTTTGCGATTGAGGTTAAAAAAATCAGTTTCAAAAAAAGTGCTTTTACTATGATTCAAAATAAGCAGTGAAGTGTTTGGTTAAAACTGTGGTTGAGTTGGAAGTTGAAAAAAAAGCAGTTTTGGATGTTTGGTTATCAAGATTTTCATATTGCTTTTAACTTGTGAAATTACATTAAAATAATATATATATATATATATAATTTTTGTAAATTTAATAATTTTTGACATCAACACATCAAATTTATCTAAAAATACAAAAACAATTAATTTAAAAAAAAAAAATTCAATTTTTTTCAAAAACCTCTCCCAAACACCCCTTTAGAATCACACTCAATTAAAAGTTGAACGATAATAAAGATGAAATTGTGTTAACGTTAAGATTGCGTTAACTTTATTACGATAATTATTATTATTATTAATGAATTTAATTTGCATATGTCATTTTTATAGGAATTTGACTACATTAAATTGAATACTCAAATTTAGAGAAAACATGATTTAATGGTTTTACTGAAATAAAAAACAATCCAACTAACGTATATGAGAGAAAGAAAAACAAAATATATGGAAAATAATAGCTTGAAAAATAATAATAAAATTAAAGATGGAAAATTCTGAATAGTAATAGAGAAAAACCTCAATACCTTTCGTGCTTATTTCACATTTTGTTTTAAAAGTATTTTTTTAAAAATAAATTTTTTTATTGTTTTAAAATTGATATTAAAATTATTTTTAAAAAAAATAAAAAAAATAATATTATAATATATTTTTAAATAAAACTGATTTTAAAATGATTTTTAAAAAATAAAAAAATATTATTTTGATGTATTTCGGCACGATAAGAAATCGCAATCGCAATCGAAAAAGCATCAATTTCCAGCTTTTTTTTTGAATCGGCATTTTGGATATAATTTGGTGTGGATCCTACACAAAAAAAGCACTTATTTTTGTTAACCAAACACCAAATTGCGGTGCGATCTGCGAATCGCAGATCGCACTGCAATACCAAACGCCTTCTTAGATTGTCCGCCGATAAATCGATCACGCTCGTAATAAAAAAATATTCTCTTCAATTTTTTATATTAGTTTTTTATTTTTTTCTACTTTTCATTTTTCTAAAAAATATATATATTATTTTTTATTCTCTAAACTTTGAATATCTATCACTTTACACTTAATATATTTATGATATTCTTTTTATTACTATCTTTAGTTTAAAAAAAACGTTTTTTTTCTTCTATACACATTGTTTTCTTACAAATAATTATTATACAGACATTTAAAATAATATTTTGATATAGCGATCGCACACTGTTTTATTTTTCTACCACGTCAAGAATGAGCTTAAAATCTTACATGTTTTTATTAAATCATATGGTTTTTACTATATTCTATTATATTGAAACATCATTTTTTTTAACTAACAATTATATTTTCACTCATTGTAAAAAAATATATCAATAACATCTATATATTAATTCATTTATGTTGTAAAATAATTATTCTCTATGTAGCTAGGTGATTCGAATATATATTTTTTTTATTATTTTTATATTCATTGGCACAAATAGTTATTGATTAGTTTAATTATATATGTATAAATTCATTTTTTAATAAAAATACGCATTTAAAATACATATATATTTATTTTTCAGAAACAAATATAGATAAAGGGGAGCCAAGGACAGGAACTCGTAGTCGTAGACAACACGCCTTGTATTCAGCGATTGCTGATGGAAATAAAAGTGGAAGATTAGCAAGTGGGTTTTTAAGGGATTTATTTTTTTATTCTGTATTAGAGTTTAAGTTGCGATACGTGTAAGCTTATATCTGGTTATAAAAAAAAGAAGTGGAAGATTAAGAAAAAAACTTATTTTTGCTGACCAGGCAGTTGAGGTTGTCTTTTTCAGGGAAGAAAAAATCACGGGAACATGTCTGTTCATCATAGCAGAGTAACACAAACGCGTCTTTGTTTTTGACTTTTGTTGTGCAGGTCGTTTTTAACATTGCAGTTTTGCTGTATTTTTAGATGAAGAAAAAATTCCAATTATTGACGCATTAAAATTATTAAAAATATAAGTGATTTAGCACAGTATCATATGCAAATCATAAAAATATAAGTGATTTAGCACAGTATCATATGCAAATCAATCAGTGTTTTGAACTCTAGGTTACACTATTCAAAGTTTCAAACATGGGTTTTATTTTGAACTTTCGCTGATGGTGATTTTCCATATACAATGTGAATAATAATATAAATTATATTTAGAAATTTAGTTAAATTTTTAAGTGAAATAAATTTTTTGACATAATATTAGAGTCTTGTTAATCAAACAATCATAAATTTAAATTTTATCACCATCATTCTATTCAATAAAAAATAAATACATTTAATTATCTAATGGGTGACCCAGTAGTGCAAGCTTGGGACTAAGAAATCTACTCTCATGTGGTCTTAGGTTCGAGCCTTATAATTGTTAATATAATGACTATTTAAAACTTACATGATCATTAACTCCAGGACACGTGAAATTAATTGATGCGCGTACATGTTGATCCGAACATCCATATTAATAAAAAAAAATAAAAAGATAGTAATAAGTCCATGTAAATTTCAAATTCAAGAGGATATTACTTGACAAAATTATTAAAAAATAATATAAATTATATCATAAATTAATACAATCATTTAATTTTTTAAAATGTAATGATTTATTAGAAGAAAAAGGCCGAAGGGTCCCAGACATGAATTTCTCCATCCACGGACCTGCACCGAGATTTTAACCTCTTCCCCTGAAAATGTATTTTTTCTAGTCAAAAGAGATTTATTTAGGCTTTAGATTTTCAAGGACCGCATACCTGGCGCACTTGAACAGTTAGACAAATCAAAGGTCAGAGAAAAGTTTTGAGTGGGCATCTTACCACGAAACGTCCTGTTTCTCTCTCTTGCCGGGCTGGAGGTTGGTCGCTAAACCAATGATTTATTTAATCGAAGCCAGACATGTATCTAAAATCTATCGTAGCTTTAAAGCCAGCACTTTGGTTTCGGATAGGCTTAACTCGGCGATCCACGTTGGCTCCACGCTCGAACTCATTCCTCGTCCTTTGACTCCTGCGAGCATTGACCTCTTTACTTATTAATATGTGGATTACTTGGCTGTTACTTTTAAGATTTTAAATGCAGCCAGGGAGGTTTGACTTTCCTATTTTTAATTGTTTTTATCATGATTGTGCCAGAAATCAAATAGGGATTTGATTTCCTCGTTTCTAGCAGTTTTTTTTTAATTGTTTTTGTGACGAACATCACTGTGGTGATAACTATGAGAGAGTCAATTTTCTTACACGTTTGTTGTATTTAAATGAAAAATGGATTATCATGATGATGTCTGTCTGCTGTTGCTTCAAGGTAGGCCGCAGACCGAACTTGATTTTTCTCAATGTAAAGAAAAATATTGAGTCCGCTTTGGTGTTTTCTTTAAAATAAAATAAAAAGATATACAGCTTGATTCGATAAATAAACATAGTTGATTTGATAATAAAATTTTAAAAAAACAATACTGAATAAATCAAGACATGAAAAATATAAAATAATCAGCTCATAAATAAATTGTTGTCAATATTACACGGATTTTCCCTCCTAATATCAGTGACAGAACAAAAATTAAGTGAGGATATCATGACTATAAAAATAACACTTAAATCTTAATTCTTCACAGATCAAATATTAAATGGTTAAATTGAAAAAAGTCCACGCGAGTGAGCCTATCAAATACACAACCTGGTTATGAAGTCGTAACATTGAAGAGCAATGCATGAAAAGAAAAACAAGAAGAAAGCTATGAAAAACAATTGATCAAATCTAGATTAACACTCAACTTGAACACATGAGAAAAGTGAGAAAATGACAAAGTTTAATTTTTGACCAACCGAATATTAAATAATATATATTTTTAAAATAATTTTAATAAAAGATCTAAAACAATCTCGAAGTCGATGTGAAGTAATTTTCAAACATGTGGCTTAGTTCATGAGATCAAGACTAACTTCATGGAAAACAAGACTAGAAAATTCATGAAATCAAATCTCTAATCAACAAAAAAAAATTAGGGATAAAATTGAAAAAACAATCAATCTAAAAAACCAATAAAAAAAGAAGTCTAAAACTGACAAAAATAAAATAAAATATAATATAAATTAAAATAAAATAAAAATAATAATAAGAAGAAGAAAAACAAGATCAAATACAAATATTAAATGAAACCAAATGGCAAGATACAAAATTGAAAAGCAAATGAATAAATGGAATAAAAAGGAATCATTGTTTTAATGCCCCATCAATCTCCTCACAAGCTACATTTTTTTTTTCATAATGTAAGAAAAAATAGAAATGGATTGTGAAAAAAGAAAAAGGAAAAGGAAGTTCATAAGAGGGGGCGATATAAACTATAAAGTTTCTCCCGGTGTTTTCCCCAAGTTAAAGTTGATTGGATCTAATCTGACATCAATGGGCTGCTTCCGAGAAGAGATTTTGACAGACCATTAAATCGTGCGGGCTTAAGGAGAAGAATGGACGACTCTCTCCTTTTAACGTGGGTCTGGAGTTGGCCCATAATCATCCCAGATAGCTGTTTTAAGTTCAGTGCATGAGGCCATGTTACTGAGAGGATAGAAGAAATAATTACTCAAGGCCTGATAGTGAATTGGTACGACACAGGCCTATAAGGGCAAGTCCAGCGGGACTAGCCATCAGAGGAGGCAAAGCCATATTTTTTTTAAAAAATAACTCTTTTTGTTAAATTTGTCACTCAAACGGGGAGAGCCAGATGAAGAGGCAAAATGCCTTCACCATTTTCGGGAGGCATTTCCACAGGTTTCAGTTGGGGAGGCAAAAGATAAAATCCGACCGTTGTAATAAAAATAGTCATTGGAACACAAGAAATTATACAGTTGCAGAAACATAAAACATAGCAGAAACAATCAACAATGAAAACCTCTCATTTAATTCAAACAAAACCCAGATGAACCAAAAAAAAGCAATCTTGTAGTAATAAGAGGAAATCGAAAACCCTAGAATTGCTTTTCTCTCGGTACTGGTGTGGTTTAGGATTCGAAAAGAAGAAGGAAAGGGAGAGACCTTGATCGATCAATCAACTGTAAAAAGAAAAAAAAACAAAGAGAAAATGAGGGAGGGAGGGAGGAAAACGATGACTCGAGATAGATTAAACGAGTTTGGGTAGGTGGGTGGGGAGCGGCTAGAGGGAAGTGGACAAGTCAGCGGCGACGGCAGCGGCGCAAGCAGAGGGGAGAAGAGAAGGATGATAGGTTTTTTTTTTTTAATAAGTTTGAGATGTAATTAATTTGATTGAATTATTTGTTATGGAATGTATTTTAATTAATTATGTTTGAACTTATTGATTATTTGTTAACGTGTTCATTTTGTTTTTTTAGTTTTTCTAATACTGAAAGACAATAAGTAACATTAATTAATTTCAAATACAACAACCATAAAAAACATAGAATTACTTAAAAAACATACAATAACTAGCTTAAATTTCAAATATCGCGGGTTTTTTTAATTATATTTAAATTCATTTTTTTTTAATTTATATATAATTAAAAAAATAATTTTATTGTTTGAGAGTTTTTCAAAAGCAATTATTTAATTATGTAACTTACTCATATTAATTGTATAATTAATTGCATAATTAAACTACATACAAAATAATTGCATTATATTTAAAATAATATATAAAAAAATGGCTCCAAAAAATGGCTTACCATTGGAGCACACATCGATACAAAAGTCATATAAACACTATTTAAGTAGCCATTTATATATTTAACTCTTTAAAATAGCTATTACTTTCCATGCACACCTGGTTACACTAAACTGGGCATGTTCCAATACAGTCACGAGCTACAAACTGGCAAGGCCCCAAAAAGAGCTAAACTTTGTCAGGCCCACGATCTGGCCTGTAAAGTTTCCTTAGACGACCTACCATGCACACCTGGTTACACCAAAGCGGGCACGTTCCAATACAGCTACAAGCTGGAAATTTGACTACAAAAGAGAGTTCAATAATGACACGTCGCCATTTGACATAGGAGCAATAATTCGCACTATTAACCTACACCTAAACTGTTCGGATCGTTGGTTTGTTTTCTAGATTCAAAACTTATATAATTATTAAAAATGCAAAAATAAAAACAATAAACAATAAAGATATATATATTATAAAAAATAAAATTGTATCAATTTTGACTTTATAAAAAATAAAAATTATATATTTTTTTTTGGTTTTTAAGTTTTTTTCACATAATTAATTAATTAATTAATTATATATGTACAATACAACTCCGAAACGACACGCCAAAACATAAACATTTCGTACCAATAGAAAAAATAAAACAACAACAAGAACAGTTAATTAATTATATATGAATAGTATAACTCAAAAAAACAATTCAAAACAGAAATATTTTGTACCACTAGAATATTAATAAAAGTACCATATTGCTGTTCCAAAGCGGGAAAAAGACCTCCATAATTAATTGATTAATTAAAATTAAGAAAGAAAAAAGAAGACGGCGGCGGCATGGTGGCAGGATCAAGCATCTTGGAATGCACCCTACTCAAATACTAAAAATGAAATGGCCATGGATTCAAGCTAAAAGTTGCCCAAAAGAGGGAAGGATCTGCTGCTGTTGCTGGCTGGTGTTTTCTAATCTGTACACAGCAAAATTGAAACCGAAGAAACATAATAATAACTCAAGCTCGAGATTTTAAATTCATCATCGCGTGATCAAATTTCAGCTTTACTCCAATGCTGCCTTGCATTGCTCCTCAAGTCCTGAAACAACTTTCCTGAAGGTGGTAATTAAACCGACCACCTTGCCCTATTTAAGGAATGTCTGGTATCATGTTTTAAAAGTAATTCTATTTTTTTTAAAATTAAATATTTTGATTGTTTTTTAATATTTTTATGTGACGAGATGATGTTGAAAATATTTGTAAAATATAAAAAACAGTATTTTAATATAATTCTAAATAAAAAATATTTTCAAAAAGGACGCAATTAATTATTAATAATATCCTAAAACGTGAGTGTAGCCCTTCTCCACGATCTTCACATCGAAGTTGTGGCGAACAGAGACCCTGAATCTTAGAAAGCAATATCATTCACAACTTCAAGGCCCACCACCTCTTCTCACCTTATCCCTTTCCTGGGTGAACTGCACTCAGAAATGGTGGTCATGAAGGCTCGGCTTCACCTTTCGATATCCACATCAGTAATCGAATGGACGGCAGGCTGCTACGATGCAAGCCGTGTGACATTCCTTGTCCCGGCCGAGCTGAGTTCAATTTTCTTCCCGGCATCTACCGATTCCTCGTCCGTGTAAATCATAATGTGCGTTTAAATATCTGAATAAATTCCTATTTTTTCAGGGAGAACGATGGTTTGATGCTCCCTTTTGTTTTTGTGAGGTGCCACTTCACAAATCGTTTTTGAAATAGACATGCCAGTAAGAAACAACAAAAAAAGTAATTGTGTGTCATGTTTGGTTTATCAAATCTCAAGTCTCTATACACGAAATGATTTTTGTTCCCGCTCGTTCTTCTTCCTGATATTTTTTTTTATAATCCGAATACAGCTTATACACATCTCGTTTATTCTACTGATACACTGAATATCCTGCAAGTCTATTAACACATAAAATACCGCAGGAGTGACAAGTGTACCATGTAAGGAGCGAACCAGGGTAACATAAAGGAGAGAGTCCTCCAGCTCCTACTGTAACTCCAACCTTAGTCCCTTGAAGAAGGGCAGGGCGATGAAACTTCATCACTGGAATAGACCCCTGATGGTTTTTATCACTGATAGTTATTCATTAACAAGGTAGCGAACATCGGTTAATTTAATTTAAAACGTTAAATGTAGATCAATTTTTTAAATCCAAGTTAATCTTTAAATTCATAATTTTTAGAATTTTAGATCTAAATTCAATCAATAATTTCACTTCCTAACCAATTTAATGCTGAAGAAAAAAACAACAACTCATGCTTGGTTAAATTGCTAA
This sequence comes from Salix exigua, assembly GCA_032356905.1. Lineage (NCBI taxonomy): Eukaryota > Viridiplantae > Streptophyta > Magnoliopsida > Malpighiales > Salicaceae > Salix > Salix exigua. The sequence continues at coordinate 6,910,881 of CM063589.1, forward strand.
AAAGAGAAAACCCAATACGATGCTATGAAATGTCCTGTACCATTTGTAAATGGGGAACATGATTTTTTTTTTGAGGTGGTGAGACTAAAATAAATCCAAACACACTAGATTATGCCACGTCAGATAAATTAATCCCAATTAATTGGTTAATATTTAAATATTTGAAAATAATAATTTTTTCCTTCTATAAAAGAGAGTGAAATTAAAAAAAAATGGAGTGATTTGTTTTTGTTTATGTTTTTAGAGAATGAATGGAAAGGTAATTGAATAGATTACCGTATGAAGGAAATCGAACATGCAAATAGTTTTAAATTTAATTTCACTCACAGCTCATAATAAAAATACAATATGTTATTGATTAATTTTTAAATGACCCTAGAGCTTGATTTATAATTATTTTTCCTGGCTATAAAAAAGTTTAACGCATGCTCTAAAGGAAACCCAAAAGAGCCCCCCCCCCCCTCCTCAGACTGAAGGTCCATACCATAACCATAAATGTAGGCCCAGTAGAGCACACCAGTCTAAGTCCAACAACAGAGAGGGGAGTGTGGATAGAATAGAAGAAATACACAGCACCACACCAGCCAATCAGAAATCAGAAAATCACACTGACCAGATCAACAAATCCTCCACTTCACATCTCCAAAATCCCCGTTGGCTTTTCTCGTCGATGATCAAAAGTCAATAATTTTGCTACCAAGCCTGCCACACACCACTTACCTTTTACATTAAAAAAAAAAGGCCAGGCCAGGCCAGGCCAAACCAACAACCACACGCCCCCTCCTCCATCTCCACAAACTCGCAACAAGCAAACCGCCTGTCTGAAATCGTCTCGTAACGTTGAATAGCTGTTTCGAGTGGATTTGCCAAGACTTTATCGGGTGCCAAAATGGAGACATTTTTGTCGTTGAATTCTTCTTCTTATTGTACATCATCTGTATCCTTTGTTTTGCCACAAGATATGCGGGTTTCTTGCAAACCCTCTAGAAATAATTTTAGAAGAAGAGTTTCTTTGAATCATAAAGGAGGAGGGGTGAGATGCGAGGTTTCTACTGCTTCAAATGACGTTGCTCTTGCTGCTGAAATTGATCCGGCCAGCGTTTCTAGCTTGTCTGCTCTTGAACAGCTCAAGACCTCTGCTGTTGACAGTGAGTTATTTTTCCTCTACTCTCGAATTTTTTATTTTTGTTTTCAGATCCTGTTGTTTTTACTGATTTTTGGGTTTCAATTCTCATTCTCAATCGTGGCCTTCTCAACCGTGAACGAGTTGCCTAATTGTAATTTCGACTGCTATATTAATCAAAATTTCATGGTCTTTGTGTGTGGTTCTACGTTTCATGATATGCAAGAGCATGTAGCAGGGTTCAAGGATGTTTTTATTATTTTTAACAAATTCGAGTTTGCAAACTAAAGTGTGTACCTTAACCATGTATCTGGATTCTGAGATTCACAACCAGCGTTTAACCTGTTTGTATCATAGGATGCAACAAAGGAAATCTTGGTTTGGGTTTCAGCATTTTCCATAGAGGGTATAATCTAAATCATATATCAAGTTTTTTGTGGTGTTATCGCATTGCTGATGGTCCTCTTTGCTGATTGCCACCAGGATATACAAAGGAGAGGGCTAGCATCGTGGTAATTGGGCTTAGTATCCATACCACACCAGTTGAAATGCGTGAGAAGCTTGCCATTCCAGAAGCTGAATGGCCCAGGGCCATTGGGGAGCTTTGTGGTTTGAATCACATAGAAGAAGCCGCTGTGCTTAGCACTTGTAATAGAATGGAAATATATGTTGTTGCCCTATCTCAGCATCGAGGGGTCAAAGAAGTGACTGAATGGATGTCAAAGGTGCTTTTCTTGTTCCTGTACTTGGTTTATCATGGATTTTAAGAGAACTTTCATTTTTATAGTCCTATCTACTCCATCAGTAGGTAGGAAGAGAGTTTTTCTTACTTTAAAGAAAATGCAGGATTGGACTTGCCATTATAAGTTAATAAGAGGTGGTCTAGCTAGATGACCTTGAACGATTAAAACTCTCTACTTTGCCATTGAATTATTCGGATTTTTCTATCTTAATTTTGCTTCAATATACGTGGCATGTGATCCTCTCATTCCTTCCCATGTCTTTTTTTTTTTAAAAAAAAAATGGCATTTAGTTGTTAAAAATATTTCGTTTCTTTTCAGACAAGTGGTATCCCTGTTTCTGAAATTTGCGAGCACCGGTTTTTGCTGTACAATAATGACGCTACACAGCATTTGTTTGAAGTATCTGCTGGTCTTGACTCGCTTGTTCTTGGAGAAGGTCAGATTCTTGCTCAAGTTAAACAAGTTGTCAAAGTTGGCCAAGGGGTTGTTGGTTTTGGGAGGAACATTAGTGGGCTGTTTAAGCATGCGATCACTGTTGGAAAGCGGGTTAGAACTGAGACAAATATCGCTGCTGGGGCTGTTTCCGTGAGCTCAGCTGCTGTTGAACTAGCTTTGATGAAGCTCCCTGAATCTTCTCATGGCAGTGCCAGAATGTTGGTGATTGGGGCAGGGAAGATGGGGAAGCTTGTCATTAAACACTTGGTAGCAAAAGGTTGCACAAAGATGGTAGTTGTAAACAGAACAGAGGATAGAGTTGCAGCCATTCGTGAGGAGTTGAAGGATGTTGAGATCATACACAAGCCCTTTTCAGATATGCTAACTTGCGTTGCTGAAGCTGATGTTGTTTTCACAAGCACATCATCAGAAACTCCGATACTTTTGAGAGACAATGTTAAAGATCTTCCTCCTGTTGGTCCAGAAGTTGGGGGTTCAAGGCTATTTGTTGATATCTCTGTTCCCAGAAATGTGGGTTCATGCGTCAATGACCTTGAAAATGTGCGAGTTTACAATGTTGATGACCTGAAGGAGGTTGTGGCTGCTAATAAAGAAGACCGCCTGCGAAAAGCAATGGAAGCTCAGGCAATCATTAATGAAGAATCAAAACAATTTGAAGCCTGGAGGGATTCATTGGAGACTGTTCCTACCATCAAGAAATTGAGGGCTTATGCTGAGAGAATCAGAGTTGCAGAGCTGGAGAAATGCCTTTCGAAAATGGGTGATGATATCTCAAAGAAAACAAGGAGAGCGGTGGATGATCTTAGCCGAGGTATAGTGAACAAGCTCCTTCATGGTCCGATGCAGCACCTGAGATGTGATGGCAGTGACACCCGGACTCTCAGTGAGACCCTTGAGAATATGCATGCTCTTAACAGGATGTTCAGCCTCGAGACAGAAGTAGCTGTCTTGGAACAAAAGATTCGAGCCAAACAAAACCAGAAGTAAGCTCCAACATAAAATAGCTTCATGACACTTAATTAACCTCAGAATTGAATAAGAGGAATTCTTCCTCAACTCTCTGCGAATGCTGCCCCCGATCATTGAACTTGTGATTCCCTGAAAGGAACTCGTCCACTGATTTATTTGGTGCAATGCACTGTTTTTAATTCGGTTTTTTCTTTTAATGTATCCCGTGTTATCATTAGTATCTCATCTTTCCAGGATACAGTAGGGTGATATAGAGGAGAGCTTGATCCGTTTATCGATTTGTTCCAAGAGTTCATTACATGTACCCGGTATACTCTAATCGTTGTAATTAAGTATATACTTATTTTGATATAAAGCTGCCTTCTACTATTATCTCTTTCGCTTGCACACATGCATGATTCAGGCACTCATTTGTTTGTTTAGATGGATGGAAAGGGAAAGTAGTATATATTAATCCATCTGCTAGTTTGGTTAAAAAGGGAGAGGAAAAATAGGAGACGCTTGAATTTGGCAGATGGAAGGAGACGCTTGAATTTGGCAGATGGAAGGATGGGAGGGGTTTATCTTATCTGAAAATTTAAACTATGAAGTGAACCTTACTATATAATTTATATATTCTCTAACAGCATGCGTCTTGGAAAAGTTCTCGTGGACTTTGGCACCATGAAGTCCCAGTAACTCGACTGCTCTTGGTTGCTCACTGCCAAGAGTGTTTAGAATTGATATTGAATTTGTTTTTTTGTTAAATTTATTTATTTATGATTTTTAAATCAACCTTTTATAGCGTTCTTGAATTCGTGTTTTTATGTGTTGATGTTTGATATATATCTAAACAGAAAAACATTGGAAAAATCAACCAACATACGTTTACAAACAACTACTAAAGAGAGACAGACGCCTCCTGCTGTTTTTATCATCTCAATGATCAAACGCTGCCAAGGGAAGGTGGTGGCAGGAAATAATGAAGAATGAACGCCAACGCCAACGCCATGTTTTGTGCTGCGGCACCAGGTTTCAGCCAGAAAACTCTCCATCAAGGGACAATAATGGTTCACCAACCCAGGTGGTGGATAGAAAGTAGGAATTGTGATTTGTTTTCCAGCCAGTGCGCTCGGGCTTAAGGATTTCTTAATTTTAGATTCACGATGAAAGGATAAGTTTACTGCAACCCCCAAAATCCAGAATCGGTGATCGGAGCAACAGTGTCTAGGCTCCAGAGCAGGTTTGGCCTCGGCTGCATTGTGGCATGCTGTTTTGTGAGATTCCACATGCCAAGCTGCTTGACGACGAACTGAGCGGTGTTGTGTTAGTAAAATTACTCAAATTAATTAAAAATATAATTTAAATTAAATATTTTCCATGACAATTTAAGCATTATTTCTCAAGAAACTATTTCTAACCCTTCAAGCTCATGAAATCCACGCTCTCTTTTCCTCATCCATCATCTACACCCCTACTCTCGAAGTCTACTATCTCTCTCTGCTCTTTTTATCTGTCTTTTCATTTTAATCCGCTCTTCTTCAAGATATGATTTTCTTTTCTTCTTTCTAGTTGTCCCTCCTCTCTTTCGTGAGTGGATTATATTTGATTGGAAATCTTCTTTTTCGCTCACTTTAAGGAACAAGTAGTTATTATGAGGTTGTTTTTATCAAAATTGAAGTATAAATTCAATTTTATTATTAATTTATTAATGGCCCACGAGATTCCCCATCACCAATTGCAGTGTAATAATACCTATCGTGTTCTTATTAACGTGCATCCTTTTGTTGTCTTTCAGCGAGCAACACCATCTCATCATTTTCGCACAGATATAGATAGACCCATCGATAACAGTATAATGGTATCGGTGCATGCATCATGCATCATGCATGTCCACCAAGAGTTGACTGGACAAGGAGACCTCGTTGTCATTAGTATCGCTACGTTTCCCTGCGGCAAACCATCCGCCTGGAGAATCCATGGAACCATCAATTGGTAGTCAGAATTGCCTTTTATTTTGACAACATATCTTGGTACCATGGTTTATTGCATAAGAAGTAATCACAATTATAAAACAAAATGTCCATAAAAAAAATTCAATTAGTTGAATTAAAGAGTATCTATTTTATATAAAAAAATATTTCTTTTTTGTCTTGACAGAAAAGATTATCAGGGAAGAACCTAACATGTACGTGAAAGCAGGTTTTGGTTTTGATTTAATAAATTTATTATAACTATTTTTAACCCTTCAAGTTCATGAAATTCATGCTCTCATTTCCTTATCCATCTTCCCCCCTTCTCTCGAAGTCTATCTATCCCTGTTCTTTTCATTTTACTCAGCTTTTCTTCAAGTTATGATTTTCTTTTCTTCTGTTTAGTTGCCCCTCCTCTTTCTCATGCGTGGATTATATTTGATTGGCAATCTTCTTTTTTGCTCACTTTAAGGAAAAGGTAGTGGCGATTATTATGAGGTTGTCTTTATCAAAATTGAAGCATAAATTCAATTTTATTCTTAATTTATTAATGGCACACGAGATTCTCGATCATAATTGCATTTTAATGTTACCTATTGTGTTATTACTAACGTATATACTTTTGTTGTCTTTCTGTGAGCAACACCATCACATCATTTTCTTACATGTGTGTTCTTTTAACTTTTTTAACCAATTTTTAACCATCTCCATAAAATTAATTAACCATGGCTAGAAAAAGTAGTAGCATATATATATATATTATACCTCAAAAAGAAAGAATATGTAGGATTGATTGCTGATGATGCTTTGTTTGACTACTAGAAAAATAATATTAGATAATAATATAAATTATATTTTATGGTATTATCTAATAATTTAAGTTTTCGGATGAGATGATTCAGTGATATGTTACTAGAACCTTGTTGACCCAGCAATCACGAATTCAAATGTTATCATTTTTATTTTATTTGATAAAAATCATTCACAAGACAGTGTAAGCTTGTGTAAAAAAGCTTCTACTTGAGATAATATGTTAAAAAATAATATAAATTTTATTACGAGATTTTACTTAATAGTTTAAATTTTTATATGAAAATGTTACGGGACTGGCTGAAGGTGAATTAATTTCTTTCCTTGGATTTTGTTCAAATCCTAATAGAAAATTATTAAAACAAATAATATTCTTTCGAGCAATGTTCTATTCACAAACTTTATATATATATATATAAAATCTGACAAGAAATATAAAACAAATAGAAATTTTGAGAGGATAAAAATTAGGTTACGGCAAGTGTGCACGTTCTTGAAGATTATTTTCAATAATTTGAACTATATATTATCCTCTAATATCCTAAATAATAATGGTATCGGTGCGTCATGTATATCCACCAAGAGTTGACTGGACAAGAAGCCTTAGTTGTCATTAGAAAAGATTAAAAGTATGGCTACATTTCACTGCGACAGGCCATCTGTCTGGAGAATCCAAAGAACCATCTCCTCTACAGATTAATTTCATTATATATTTAATCAAATTTAATGGCAGTTTATTTGTTATGAATATGAGGAAATAGTGAAGGAAAAGTGTGTTTTTGTGGTCAAAATTGCTTTTTATTTTTTTATTTTGACAACAACATATCTTGGTACCATGGTTTATTGCATAAGAAGTAATTACAATCATAAAAGCAATGTCCATAAGAAAAATTCAATTACTTGAATGAAAGAGGGGAAAATGTATCTTTTTATAAGAAAAAATATTTCTTTTTTGTCTTGATAGAAAATATTATGAGAAAAAAAATAATTTTTGAAGTGAAGAACCTAACATGCTCGTGATTCGTGAAAGCAGGTTTTGAGTTTTTTTTTTAAAGATCTATCATTGCTATGCATTTATATGGGGGGGGGGGGGGTAAGAAAAATAAATATGAAAAAGATTTATATAAGAAATCACACTAGAAAATATTTATTCTTTTCTCTGAACATTGATGAGCAAAAGTCTTAAAAACATTATTTTAATAAATTTATTATAACTTTTCATAAATGAATATTAAGGGCTATTCTGCAAAAAAAAAAAAAAAAAAACTAGGTGCAGCTGGTTCGAGAGTAAAAAACAAGGCAGTATTTTTAAAATTTCGAAATGCAATTTAATTGTCTTCTGACAAGATCATGTACCTCGGATTGCAATAAGAGAAAGAAAATAGAAGAACATTGAAATCTTTCCCGGCCACCCTTCTGTTTCTTTTCCCGGAAAGTTTTTAAAGTGCAATTGATCCCCCGAGCACGTCAAAAAGGAGCTCTATAATCAGAAAGAACGGGGTGCATCTTTATGAACACCGCCACGTACGCCCATCCATTTCTCAAGGAACTCCTGCCCCTGTCAGCATATCAAAAAACTCACGCCCCCGTCCCTCCCTAACTGGTGACATGACCACCCCTGCAACTCAATTAATTACGAGAAATTGTATTTAAATTAGATTAATCACTTTACAAGCACCCGGATTTTTGACAAATTTATAAATTGAATTTCTTTTTTATAAAATTGATTGATGATGGCGGGCCGGCTCCTGGGACTTGGACCGGAATACGAGTCCTTAATTTAATGCAGCCATGGAGTAAGAGGGACGCACATCACAAAGAAATGACTAAAAGTTGTGTGGTTTTGGTAGCAAAGTACCGATCTAAATACAACCAAAAATAGAACGAGGGGCGCAGCATTACAGTACACAGAGAGCTACAGATTGATTGACGGGTGAGAGCAAGGCTAGGACAGCAACGTGGCAAGATCAGGATTATTAGATGATAAATTAAATATGGGGAAATCATGTTAACATCTCTAATGATTCTCTTAGCCGCTAATTAAATCGTAAACAAATTTCAAAAGAGAAGGTAGTGGGATACAAGATCAACTGCCTTTGAAAATCAAGAAATTGTTCGAACTACCCCACAGAGGTCGGGCCAAAATGATGCATGGAACAGAAAAACATACAAGAGAGAAGCAAGCATCTCAAAGGGGTCCGAGGCACTTTCTTATTCTTCCTTTTTTAAAAAAAAAGAAAAGAAAAGAAAGAAAGAAAGAAAGAAGAGAGGAATCATGAGAACAAAATGATTCAATCATGATTCCGAGCCCTCGGAGCCTCAATGATTTTGTCCTCGTGCCATCGATTACAGAAACACATGACCCCCTGGCCCTAACACCAGCCCACTTATTCGTTAAAGGGCTAATAAAACGACATGATTGTTAACCAGAAACGAAAAACAATAAATAAAAAGCTGCATTATCCTAAAATTTACACCTTTATGTTGAAGAGATGGTAATGATAATCTCCTACAAATACAAAATACAAATTCTTCTCTCAACAAGGGCTGTGGATTGAGTTTTTGAAAAGAAAAGGAAAAAAAAGCACAAAAAAAGAAGACAAGCTTTGAGTACCCCCCCACCCACCCCGATCAATTCCTGTGGGGTATCGATCTCTCTAATGTTGTTATCATCCCCGCCCCTGCAGGTTTGCCCGCGCCGTCTGCTTCCAGCTTGTCCCCCTTTTTTTAATAGAACTATGCTTCCAGATACAAAAGTTTTCTAATTTTTTTTTTCCAGTAATTTTTTAACAAAATCAATTATTTCACCCTATTTTCATCCTTTGAGTTAAAATCTAGCGTTTTCAAAGCCGTGCAAGTCACTGACTCTGTTCAGCGACTTTTTCATCGTGGCTACTTTAGCCAGCTTCTCAGCCGCCCTCCAAGCTGAAGTGGGGGTAAGTGGCTCGCCATTCTCATCCGCCGTCGCCATTTCTCTCCGCCGTTGCATCATCATCTGCTGCTGCTGCTGCTCCAATTGATGATGCTGCTTCCGCCATTGCACCTCTGCCAATTCAACCTCCAACCTCCTAACATACTCGTCAGCTGATATTAAAGTCGACTGCAGTATCAAAGCTCGAGATGATACGAGCAAGTGATGTGCACTTGTGAACTCGTTATGCTCCACGAGCCGGCTAGCCTCGGCCAAGGCTCGAGTCGTGATGAACAAATTACTCAAATGCTGGATCTTAGGGCCTGTTGACGGGAGAGCGTGGGGCCGTGGGACTAATAGAGACTGATCACGGTCATACACAACCTCCTGTGTGGCGGGATCTTTGTAAAGGCATCGAACAGACATCACGTGGTGGGACCCAGCAGCCGATTGTGGAACTCTCAGCTCCACCAGCAACTCCCTCTCTTCCTCGGCGTACAAATCGCCAAGCCGAACGGAACCCGTGCCGAGCACATTGGGTCTAGAATTACAGGGATAAACCGCTACAATTTCAGCAGGGGCGGAGCTGGAGGCGAATCCAAGCTGAATTCTTAAATCCTGCACCACAACACTCAATAAACCACCAACACATTTAGCGAAGGCATCCTCGGCCGGCTCGTGGCTGTTGCCACCACTTTGGCCAAACCCAAATGAATGGACCGGGATCTCGATGTGTGCAAAGCGGGTAGACGACTTGTGGATAGACGTGTGCCTATGATTTGAGTTATTATCTGATACTCTCTCATCCTGACCGTCAGATAATAACATGATGCTGGCCACAGGATTTCTTTCCCTTCTGTCTTCAAGCACCTTAGTCGCTTTCCTCAAAGCCTCACCAACACTGCTGCCTTGACCACAAACAAGCCGGTCAATAATGCGCCGAGCTGACCGCTGTCCATTACGCGTCATTCTCCTCAAAGGCAATAGCCTTTTAGGACTGCTCGAAAAAGCCACAATAGAAAGTCGATCGGCCGAGCCAAGAGAAGAAATGACCAAGCGCATGGCGCGTTTCAGCATCTGCAGCTTAGCCCCGGTCATGTTAGCACTAACATCAAGAACCGTTATCAAATCAATGGGTGCTCGATGGGAAGGGTCTAAAAGGGATGCTGTTGAATTTGCACTGTTGCGTGTGGTCAGTAATGGTAATGGTGGTGGAGCTTTCACTCTCAGCGCCACTGCATAAGTTTCATACCCGCGGCCCACAGATATGACAGCTACTTCTGGCAATAATCTGACCTGAACATTCCTCGAAAAATCTCGGCCATTGATTGAGACTTCGTCCGATTTGACGACTGAAGTAGAATGGGCGGGGAAGAATCCTTGAAATTCTTCAACACCTTCATCATCTTCACCCGCATTTTCGTCAGCTTCAGGAATTGGGTTGAATCTGGCACCGGCGGTTGGGGATAATAATGGCTCATCGTCATCATAGGATCTTGAATCAGAATATTTCGGTGTTCTTGGTTGTGGTTGTGGTTGCGGGGTGGCTGTGGTTTTTATGGCTCTCGGTGATGATTCTACAACGACAACCTTTTTCTCTTCTACTTTGGTGTTGGTGGTGGTGTTGGGGTCTTCTAAATTATAGTCATTTTGGTGGAGATTTTTGTGGGTGGCGAGTAAAGGGACATCTTTCCATGTAGAGTTGCAGACAGGGCACACAAGACTGCCATGCTTACGAACATAGGAAGCTATGCAAGGGAAGTGGAAAGCATGCGCACACTCTGCTGTGTAAATTGCCGTGCCTTGACCTCTTTTTACGCTGTTCAAGCAGATTCCGCAGCTACTCTGCAATAACATCAAAACAAAACCCATTAATTGTCAATAATGTCAAATCTCTTGATGATAAGTAGCAGCGAGATCCCAATCACACCGAAAATCAGCCCTCTTGAAATTAAAGATAAAATTAAGAAAGAAAGAAAAAAATGAGAATCTTTTTTCACAGTTGGAGATGAAGAAATCTTACTCTGAATTTGAAGCTATTTTTGAAGAGAGACAATTTAAGAGGAGATCTAGGAGAAGATGGGTTTGAGCTCAGTAGTGATTTGGGGGTTTTAGTAGTGCTGGTTATTTTCGATGCGGTTTTGCAATGGAGGACGGGGCTCTCATTTGTTGAAGCGGAGTCTACAGTGTCCGTGTGGCAGCGCAAGTTGGGACTTTGAGACGGCAAACGAGGAGTGCTAGGGTTGCTTCCACCGGAGAAAAATCCCAGCCTTACACACCTTCTGGGGCTAGGACTTGGACTTGGACTTGTTGTTTGCTGCTTATCAGAGATTGTGGTTTCTCGTTCTCTAGGAATTGTTGTGCAAAAAGCTCTTCTCCAACCGGTTCCCATTTTTCAGTCAGGGAGCAGAGCAGGAATCGAAGAAATCTCCACCACCTTTATCTTATCTGTATAGAGACGAGGAAGAAGATAAAAGAAGTTTTGTTTTGAAGGATCGAAGGTTGACACTGGAGACAAAAAGAGTGCAGGATTGAATTCAGAAAAATAACAGCAGCATGGGATCAAATGAAAAAACTAAATAAAGGCGATGAGACAAAGTAGTGAGATTTATAGGTAGATAGTATAATATGAATGGAACCCTGAGCCTGTATTTCTCTCTCCCCCCTCTATTTTATTGCTCTATACCATCGATATCCCCGAAAGGATATCTGGCAGAAGCAAAAGGCTTGATGAGATCTACAGCCCTCTCTCTCTCTCAGAGAGAAGTTTAGCTGTCCATATATCTATCTTGGAAATGGTAAAATAATGAATTTACCATGGTGACTGACACCTGCTGGTTATATTAACTTTTCCGGTCAACGATAGGGCTCCACCGTAGAGCACGTTATGGACACCGTCCTTTTAGACTTGTCACCTCCAATGCGTTGCCTGTATGTTTCCATATTCATCAAGGTAGACTTCACCCGTCTACACGAAAATATGACTACTTTTAGGTTTATATTTTTATTAATTTTAGTGCTTGTGAAGTTTGCTGAAATACGTACTAATAAACAAATATATATATATATATATATGACTACTCCATCGGACGGGATCCCAGCCAGACCCAGAGAGTCATATGGTAGATTGGCACTGAACTAGGAGATTGCATGGCTGACTTAGGAATTGGCAAAAAGACAGTCGATCGTGTATGATTTAACTGGGTATCCTTCGAGTTCAACCAATCCAAAAACCAGAAGTCTAGCCTTAGGGTCTGTTCTTTTAACCAACAAATTTCAGATCTTAATTATTTTTCGGATTAAAAGAATAAAATCAATTAGTGCTTGATGACAACTCAAACAACAAATCTTAACCAATGACTTCTCTATAACAAGCTGCACGATTATATTATTGGTGCTCTGTGGTTGAATTTATTTTTATTTTTAAAAAAATTATAAATATATTAAAATAATTTTTAAAAAATATTTTTAATTGCAGTATAAAAATAATCTAAAAATATTATTTAAAAAAAAACATTGTTAGAACAAAGTGATAAACAGGGCAATCTCGTACAAATGCTAGCAGAATCATAACTGGAACTATTTACAGTTTGCTTGTCTCTCGTGCATGACTCACGTATGATAGTGTTATTTTAATATAATTCGTTGCTTGGAATTCTGTTACATAACTGAAAATATGTTTAAATAATATTTATTTTATTTTTTAAAAAATATTTAACTAATAAAAAAAAAACTAGTTTAAAACTTTTTTTTATAAAAAAACACACGTAATAAAAAAGACCGCTAGCCTGTGCTCTAAACGATACTACATGACTTTGGAGCCACCAATATGAGCCGTTGATTTTGTTTTGTCATTTTAGCATGATTGTACAATCAATGCTAAAAAGGAATCTGTGGACCTACTGGTGTGGGACCGTAAAGGAAGGGTAGCTGTACGAGATATAGGTACCTAGGACTGGAAGCAGGCTACCCAAGTAAAAATGTTTTTGGTAGTAAGCTAGCAAGGCTTTTGATATACAGATGTCAGGTACAACCTTGCATGTTTTGAAATTTAATTACCGCATCACAGTATAAAGTGAAAACATTAAATGCGTCTAAACAAGTCAGAATTTCTCCAGTGGCTCGTACACCCACTGGACTGGTCCTTTCTAGGGCTGTCGGTTGTTTGCAGGAGCCCTTTCAAATCCTTTACGTCCTCCTTCACAAGCTCAAAATACTTGCCCCGTCAGGATCCGTTTTTACCACTTTTCGGGGCCCGTTTCTTACCCGCCTAGGGTTGTAGATTCTCGGGTAATACGACGTGTCATTTCATTTATTTTTTATTTCCATTCTGGTCTTCATTTTTTTTTCCTGCTTGATTTATTTCTTGAAATATGCCCCTATCATTTAAGTTTCATATCAACTTAAGCTCCTGTTCATCTGATTATTGTTTGTTTGTTTTAAAACTCTTTACCATTTGAGTTTTATTTTGAATTTTATCCATCAATATTTAATTTTAAATTATCTTTATATTAAATTTTTTATTCAATTTATTTTTGATGGGATTGTCCTGGTATCACAGTCCGGACATAAATATAGCATCCAAACAGACCCGTATCATTTTCTGTTCTTTATTATATTGTTGTTGTTGTTTTTCTGTTCTCAACTTGGGGTTATACGAGGGCTATCTAGTAATTAGCCATGGTGAGATTGTGGTGTAAACGAGTGCACATGTAAGATGCTAACACGCGAAGATTCGGTACTTGCTTGGATAAACAAAGAAGACACCATCGCAGAGAAGGTTGAAAAAAGGAGCAGCCTGCCATAACGGGTAAATATTATCCGTCATGACGACAAGAGATAATGGGAGGAGCGATTCGCTTTCCCTGGCTCAGGGCAACTGGATCTACTCATTCTAGCTGTGCCGGCCTCATTTTCCGAGCACGTAGAGATCCTAAAATGGAATGTATCATGGCAGATGCCTACCCGAATCTTCACCATCCCTCGTTTCCATGTTTGTTCTCGGCCAGGGATCCGGTGCTCGGCAGTGATCGTGGCTTCAAAAGATCAGGCAAAAAAAAATGGCCGTCCAGCTTTATTCGACATGGTAAATATAGTTATTTAATTTTATTTTCGAATATTTTCTCCTTCCTGGCCACTAACATCTATCCTTGTCGTATTGACAGTAAATAAAATGAAAAATAATCAACAGCGATTTGATGCAAAACAATGTTATGAAAATATATCCTTATAATATTTCTAAAATATCCCGATCATCATTATTTCCTAACCACCTAAAATATGATGTCAGGCTCCTGGCCAGCTAAAATAATTAGGGATACAATTAAAAAAAAGATTTGAAAAGAACGAGGAGTAAATTTAACAAGAAGAGAAACAAAATAAGTTCACGAGGGATGAAAATGATAAACAATTTCAACTAAGAAAGAGATTGGAAAAATTACAAAAAGGACTAGATTTGATTTAAAAATTAAACATCAAGAAATAAAATTGAAAATAATAATAATTTAATAAAGAATTCAAGGCTAAATACATTGTCATAAAAAAATAGAAATTAAATAAAAAAATTGTCAGACCTTTTTTTTTTTGCAATGCCATCATGAAGAAAGAAAGCAAGAAAAAAAATGCAGTGGTTGTTTTTATAACTAGTGTTAAGCGCTAGCCAATTTGTATCTAAATTATATTTTATATTTATTATATAAAAAAGAATCAGATTACCCTTAAACCCTTAACACCATACAAGAATAAAAATAAAATGATGGGAGTTACTCTTTGTAAAAATTAAAGGGCCAAAAAAACCTTTCTACCTCTACAGTCTAAGGAAGTTACTCTTTGTTTTTTAATACTTGATCTCTCCGAATATAAGACCTTGACCATATGAATTCTAGTTGTCTCAATTACTCAAATGTTTCCCTGGGGCAACGGGTCCGTCTTCATCTCGAAGTTTTAAAAGCTCAGAGCTATTAAATAAACAAAGCAGGCAGCTCGTCCCCTAACTCTAACTCATGGAGCCATCCAAAAATAATGGTTTTATTCGCCTTGTGTGTTTAAAAAATATTTTTGAAAAAAAAATATTTTATTTTTAAATTAAAATTAAAAAATAATATTTATAGATCATTTAAAAATAATTTTAAAAAAAACTCTAAGTTAATGTATTTCTTTAAAACAAATATTTTCAAAACAAAATTAACCATTCTCACGGGAAGCGAATAACCATTCACGGTTAATTGCTCATCAAGGGAAGCGAAAACCGAAAAGGTCAAAAAAATGGAGTCACGGTTGGGGTACCTTCCCGAAAAGAGTAAAACATGCAGAGTGATTTGACAGTGGCGAGTTAGTGTGCATGGCATCAAATAGTCAATAATTCAGACGCTCACGTGGGTCCCTATTTTTACGATCCATGAACTTAAAACTAGACCCACTAGGTGATCCCTAGCGTGGCCAATGTCTTCTTCCCTCCTCACTGCTGACGTTTTTTTTTTTTTTTATCTCGGGGAATACCAAAGCTGGATTGGTAAATGTCAACTCCTTCCGGGAATAAAGTATTAAAATTAGTGTATAATTTTTGTCTTAGCTAGTCATCTTCTTGGAGTTGCCGAGTCTACTGGTCATTTTTATTACGAGTTAGGCAAAGTAAAGCTACTTTTACACTTCCGTGTCCTTGACGAGACCCTGGAAGTAGCTAGGTTAGCCTGCCTTGTTTGAAGCCACGCGGTAGGTTTCAGTGGTGTTTGGCCAATTTTCCGATGCTTCTGTTTTTTGAGACAACACTCAACCCCGGTAAAATGTCTCCTTCCACTTCAATGGAGGAGGGAAACAGGTCGTCCATGATCACCACGTCCGGCCTTGCAATTGTCGTTTTGGTACTGCTCCTAGTACTTGTAATCTGCTGCTGTATGATTGGTCAATCAATTTCAGTGTTTATATGTATGTATGCATGTGTGTATGTACGTGGCAGAACTTTTAATTCATGATGGGACAAATCGCTATGAGCTGTAAAAATCTACGAGACCAACTTCGACGACATCTCTTCGAGGAGACGTGGTGCTACAAAAGATGGTTGATTTTCAAGATATACGGTCTCTATGTATGTCATTTTCATTTTATTTACTACCTCTATCCGCTCCTGCATTTAAAAAACTCGTGCTCGTGATCTTAAATCCACCGCCCCCGGCAGCTAGGTGGAATCCAATGTTAATTTCTACGTCTGGTGTCACTTATTTTAAGCTTGATGTTAACATCCACTGTAATGTATAAAAATCGTTACTTGTGTGGAGAAGCAAACTAACAAGACTCGGCCGGAATCAAAATCAGTGAAAGTCACAAATCCCACCTCAATCTTTTGAAATACAGTCCCACTTTTTTAAAGCCATGAGTTATATATATATATATATATATATATAAACATATGTTGACCGGACATGAAACTGTCGATGGTTCATAGATCCAGCCCAGCTTGGGAACGATAAAACATGTCTCTGAAGGAAAAGAATGTCGTGTGATTTTCACCATAAAGTGAACTAGGGTGGGACTGTATTTCAAAATCTCATCGTTTATTTAAGATCAGCTCTGATTGCTGGAATTAAACTTTTGTTGGGTGATTTTTGTTGCAAAAGGGAGAAGGATTGTCGGGATTCAAACACAACATAGGGGAGTTGCCATTGATATTCTTATTTTGTGGTATTCAAAGAAATACGCGTTTCAGTCTTAATTTTAATTGTTAATTTTTTTTGGGGAGCTAATTATGGATGTTGAGGGAGATAACGATTATCATCTCCAAAAGCGGGCGGGCCTAATATGTCAACGTAGAAGTATTGATGGGGCCAGGCGAGTGTGTAGTCGCATCTTGCGAGTCGCGCTACTTAAGGTTGTTAATTAATTAAAATGATATTTCCTTTGTGAGCACCTGGTTTGTGGTCCCCAGTGGCCTCCTAGCATACCATGTGGGATGTCCAGGTCATCATCACGTTCCTTGTCCTGCGTCCACGTGGCATCCATTATTTTTAAATAAATGTTCTGTATTTCTCAGCTAATCACTGCTGAATATAGAGTTTCCACAAGTATAATGATCTTTAAGGAACAAATCTAGAATCGAAATACTTACCTCTGATCGATGTTGTTGGCTACATATTATTATTGTTGTTCTTATTATTATTGTTGTTGTTGTTGTTGTTTTTATTATTATTATTGTTGTTGTTGTTCTTCTTATTATTGTTGTTGTTGTTTTTATTATTATTATTGTTGTTGTTGTTCTTATTATTATTATGTTCTTGTTTTCATGATGAACTGGCAAATTTGGTTATTACGAGCAATGGGTCCATGCTTTACTGGAGTTTTGCTTTCAAAAATATGAAGAAGAAAAAACAGGTTTTCTGGTTGGGAAGACACGGTTAGTAAGGATATTTCAAGCCTTGACATATATTGGAAGCTATCTGGGACGCTTATCTTCAGCTTAGAGCATTTCTTGATATGGTCATGATCTGGTTTGAAGAACTAGACCAGGGAGATTTATAGTTTTATGGCCATTTTTAACGAGTAGTATTTTTTTTTTTTTGTAGGCTTCAATGTCTAGGCATGATTCGAGACAAAATGAAGCTTTTTGTTGAAACTCATGTGCAAGAAAAATAGAAAAAAGGTGTGGTAGATAGTCGAGACCGAGAAGTTAATGGTAAGTAGTACTTTGAATTCTTTTAAAGTTACTATTTTATATATATTTGATGATTTTTTTTTTCAAAAACGTATAACATCTCGATTGATACTTCAACCTATTTGAAACTCGATTTAGAGATTAAATCTGTCAGTAAATCAAATAAAAATCAAGTTTGTAATATATTCAATAGTATGATTGAGATATGTAGACAAATTATCATGTCTCAACTGCTAGAACCCCACAAGCTGGAATGAGCCAGCAATCATCAATCATCCAAATGATTGTACAAAAACATGTTCTAAGTTTTTTTTTTTTTAATAAACCACGTGTTGTCTCGGATACTGGGTTAGACTAATACATGTTCGTACTGGATGGACCATGAAGGGATGAAAATACTCCCCAAATAGCCGCTTTCATACAAAAAGAGGGTTGAACCCATGACATCTCTTAAGGGATAGGACGAGAGTGTCCTCGCAACTCACACCAGGACCCCCTCCTCCAACCTTTGTTATACATAAATTGGATTAAAAATTTATAACACAAGTCTTCTTTTTGTCTTTATTTTTTTTATTGTATTGCTGTTTTAATGAATTTGATATGTTAGCAGAATTATCAATAAAATTTGTTTATTGGAGAGTTCGAAAGATTTAAGAAAAAATTACAAAAGTCTTTGTTGTTAAATATAATTCTTCAAATTTTGTTGGTAATATATACATAATCACAAATGAATTTATTTGATGGTAATATGTCATCAACTCGAATAAAGCTACCGACAAAATTATTATCGGTAAATGTTTTTTGATTCGCACCGTGATTTTATTAATTATATCCCTAACAAAATGATCCTGGGAATATCCAACAATATCTTTCCATCTATTATTCTTTCAATAATTGTATTTATGACGGAGGTATATGAACGAGGATCCATAATTTTGCAGCCTCTAATCTACACGTCTTTTTTTACCAACACCTGTATTTCATTTTAAAAATATTTTAGAAAAACAATTATTTTTATTTTAAATTATTATATTTTAGTGTTTTTAGATTATTTTGATATTATAAAATAATTTATTTATTAAATAAAAATTATTTTAAAAAACCGCTTAAATCAAGACAGACTGTTAAGAAATTAATTGTTTTTTTTTATTATTATTATAAAGTCAAAAGGTTACTTGCTGTATGGAAAGATAGGTACATAACTGCACATATAAGGTTTTGCCTAACATAATTCTTGTCAAGTCACTATTTAAATTCAGAAATCTTAAAAGAATAAATTTGATGATCAAAGAGATTTACTCGAAATTTGAGATGGAGGGTCCTCATCTAGAAAATTGTATTATCTAGAATGCATTAAATAATTATGAAAAGGCGATCCTACTTTTGAGGAAGAACATGGAAATTTATAAACACATGATGTGCAATCATTAATTTTTTCAAATCCTACTTAGCCAAAAACAGATATTGTTTCGAATTTCAAGTCTGGTTGTTTTCTGTATGGATGTTTGGTGAGAATTGAAAAGTGTTTGGTAATGATAGAATCTAATATAAATAAAATTAATTGAAATTAAATTATATTTTAAACCATGTATACTTGTGGTTCGAAAAAATAAATGAGAGTAGGGTGATTTTGATTATTTTTTTAAAAAAAGGAAAACAAAAGGCTAAAAAACTAAGAGATTTCACCCTTAAAAAATCATTTATCCTCCCCTATCCAAGGTTACACTTAACCATATTTCTGGGGTTAAATGTTAGTTTTATTTAAGGTTATGTTTGTTTGTTGGAAAATGTTTTTTTTTTTAAAAAAAGATGTACATGAAAATGAATTCCTACACAATAAATCATTTTATGATGCTTGACAATATCATAGAAAATAAATTAAAAAATAATTTTCAATGTTCGACTATGCCACGAAAAATAAGTTGATTTTTTTTTTCGAATTTATTAAATTATTCTCTTTTTAAAAAATAATCTTAGAAGGATAGTTCCTCGTGTCTCTACTCTCGTATACTCCCACGAAAGAAATCCTACAACCTTTATTTCGACTAGATTTCCATAGATCTTTTTTCGACAGCCAAAATCTTCAACATTTTTCTAGATTTTTCCGAGAGTAGATTCCTCGTCGTTTCCAAACAAACAGACACACGGTTTCATTCCCCGTGTCTTTTTTATATTTATCTATCTGTTTTTTCCCCATCAAAAACCCATTCTCCGAGGAAAAATATCTGCCTAGCTCCACTTCAAAACTTAAACTAACGTAATTGAGAAAGAACATTGTATTTAAGCTTCGAATTTACAAATGCAAGATGGGCGATGCAGGGTCTCATCGGGATCAATTTCTGTCAATGTAGAAGCTCGACCTTCAAATACCTGTCACCGGCAAACGGCAGTCGCTCCGATTAGAGACGGGGCGTGCTGAAATGGCGTCGGAAGTGGGGCTGCACACCCCAATCGCTTAAATCTTAATCCACCTAAATAAAAAGCTAGCTACTTGCGCGAAACTGCACGTGTCACATGCGACGGCTGCATATGGGAATGTGACGGAACCCTGATCTGCAAGGCAGTTGACCTTTCTATTATCTTTCCATTGCATAAAGCGTTTTTTATTTTTATTCAGAGCTTCCTGGTCATGAGATCTCAAACCACTTGAATCCATTAGATAATAGACATCACTCGGATTCGATCATGTCGTCAGGATTGGAATTTGGTGCGCTGGCGGTGGCCTGGCCAGTCATGAGTGCTTGATCAGGCGTCTGTAATTATGTTATAAATAAATCATACACTCTGGGCATCTTAATCTCAGCCAACCCACAAAACTACCAGTTAATGATTATATTAAGCACACAGTAGCTGGGACGACTCGCAAGAATACAGTCTAATCGGGAGCTTTTGTGAGAGAAACAGGAGTCATTTATTGGAGGAAAATGAAAAACGATCAAGCAAAGGGAATGAAAGAATAAAAAAAGGGAGAAATGAAGCCGAGGTCACATGGATGAGAGGTTTAATAAGGGAATGGCGATGGTGATCTCAAGGAGAAGACATGAGGGAGATTGACAATGATAGCTTTCGTTCCTGCTGGATGACGTTGTTGAGATATGGCAGCAGATGGGGCACATGCCATGAACAACTGTTTGAATCCCTAACAACCGAATCGAATTCCATTCATAAATCATGAGCCTGTCCATCATGACTCCATTTTTCAATCTATTTTTTCTGCTTTCTTCCAAACAAGATATGTTTATTATAAAGAGCCCTCCACATGACAAACACTAATTACCAGTGCTATTATTTTATTCTCTGCACCATCTCTGATACGTCCCTGGCACTCCTGTTTCGGCTGAAAATGGAAGGCTCATTCACCCATAACCTCTCTATTTTCCTCTTTTTTTAGCCCCATTTCCAAAAAAAAAAAGTGTTGGGTTTTCCATGCCATATGTATATCAACGAAACGGCATTAAATTTATAATAAGATAAGAGTCCGAGGGACATCATGAGTTGATTTGAATCATAATACACAGGATCTCCTCGTTCAACATGGTAATGATAGGTTAATTACTTTAATAATTACAGAGAAGAGCCGGCAATAACTACAAAGCTAATGAAGGGTGTGATTAATTGCATGAGACATGACAGAACCTAGTTTTATGGCCGTATATATGCGAGGCCCCATTAATTCCCTTGTGGATGCGCGTTTTTACCCAGCTGGTATGGAAGTGGATGCGAGCTTGGCTTGATTCTAGCTTTATTAAAGAGTTCTGGAAATGATAAGAACACAGAGAGCCGTGTCGTGGAAAGGGACAATGTATCTTGAGAAAAACATCATTCATTAATGACGTGAATTAGTGCAGCCAATTTCATGGTACAAGGTCAACTTGGTATAGATCATCAAAGCCAGCATGTTTCTGTCAAACGACGCCGCCCTTGATTTGGCAAATTGAGGTCGAGCATGGCCGACTTTGATGCATGAAATTCTTGACCTGAAAGCGTACGGTTGAAAAGAAGAAAACAAAAGTCGTCCAAAAAACAAATCTTGCAAAAGCCAAAAAGAAAAAAAAGTTGGAAAGAAGAAGAAGAATATGGATACATTTTGATAGAAAAAAGGTCGAGGAGGATGAAATTGTAAATAGAAATTAAAATGGCCTAAACGATAAAAGATGAAAGTAAAAACATTTACAATTCGATAGATTAAAAAAACATATGATGAAATTAAAAGGTGTTTATAGTTTTTTAAATCTTGCCAACAATTGACATGACATGTTCACTTGGAAATGCTCTTGAAATCATGGTAAAGTAGATTTTGGTGGTATGTTTTTTGTTTTTAAATGGGATGTTCGATGTGTTGGGCTACCAAATGTGGGTACTTTTTTTTTATCAATTATTAATTCCCATCCCATTTTTTCAAACAAAAAATGTTTAATATTAAACAAAAATTTAGAAAATTACGAGCCGTTGAATTATACTCTCAATGTACGACCAAACTAATTTAATGTTCACACCCAAGGAGTTACATATTCCTGATTTTTTATTTATTTATTTATTTTAGTGCTTAACGTTACTCTTTTCAAAATTTGAACCTTGAGACTTTTAAATAAAGAATCTTTCCTCTTCTTCTCGTTTTGAGCTACAGAAACGATGGATATGAATAATGTTTAATGGACGGGAATGCTCCAACTTTTATTAAAAATCAACGCCACGTTGACAATCAGTGCACATAGACATCACATCCATTTTTTTAATTTAATAACTCGTAGTAATTTTTTTATAAAAACAAATTCATTCTTTCTGGTCCGGCTCCAGAAACAAAATGGAATTACATTTGCTTTATGATTTCTTTCTGTTATATCTACAGGTTTCCCTTACTGTTTATCACACTAAATTGTGTCTAATATCTTAATCTGTCTCCCTAAAATTTAAGATACATGTAGAATGTAAGGATTGATGACCGAGAAATTATAATTTGTATAATAATTCTTGAGTTCAATCAATACTTTTTTATTTTCTAAATATATCGATAAATAGTAAAACTCATTTCTTTCATGATCAATATTAATTTAAACATCTTAGGGAATGAAAACTTGTTTTTAAAGTATTTTTTTGCTATTAAATTTGTCATTTTTAACCTCTCAATTTTGAAAGAAAAAAAAAGGACATTTAAGAGGGGGGTTTTACAAACATCATCAAGATGTAATTTTGTATTTTTTTTAAAAGCATACAAACCCTAACACGCATAAATTTGAGTATTTCTTGTTTTTAGATTAAAGTTTTTTAATAATTCTCAAGAACCAATCATTGAGAAACCCGTCCCGATGTTAAAATCGAAGATCTTCAACATGGAAGTTTCAAGTTCTAAGTATATTGGGAATAGTGACAAGAGAGTTCAGGACTGCATCCAATAGGAGGACAGAGAAAGGTAGAGCAACCTCCAGCAGGGCATTAACACCCCGGACCCTCTTCCCCGTTTTAATACAATCGTCAAGGTAGCTGGGATCCTAATCATTTGGATCTGAGTTGGCCCAGTCAGATTCTAGTCATTACGACCCTACCACCATGTCCTGCTATGATTGGATAATCCAGAAATGTTGCCCGAGCTGGGATCTAGGGCAGGGATGCGTTCACTCTACGGCCCTGTATCATACTGGCCGAAATCGAAATAAATAGCGAGCCTCTAGCCCTAGACCATGTTTTTCTTTTTTCTTTTTTCCTGACAGGGAGAGGTTGAGCTTAATTTATTGAAAGGTTTGTGAGCGAACACGTTCATTTCTCAAAACTAGGTAGGGAGCAAGTAGTCGTAGTGATTGGGGGTGGGGGGGGGTAGTTTTGATATTAATGCAATCATCCAAAGCCCCACCCCAGCTGAATACGAGCAAGATCACCCACCACAAACCCGTCTTCCTCACCATCTCATACCTATCTATCTGGTGTCCGGGTCATTGAATTTAAACAATGGATCAGAAGTCGTTGAATGGCACCACACCACGACATCCTAGAATGATTAGGCTACCTAGCCCTACATCTGGCCCCTTATCAGACCAAGGAGATCAATTTAACAATCTATTCAGACCAATACATTAAGTTTTTAGATAAATTACAGAGTATTGTTGATTTAACGGGTACAAGTTTAAATCTTAACATTTTTATTTTATTTAATAAAAATTAAATATAAAATAATATGAACATATACAAGTTTCAAGGCCAAAATATTTTTATTTGAAATAAATATCAGAAAATAATATAAATTATACTACATACATCACATCATTGACATATCTTCTAGAAGGTAAGGAGAAAAAAGGGGACAGGGTATCATTAATAGGGGTTTGGTTTCATTGAGAAGCAATTTCCTGCCTCGCCAAGGAGGTGGCTATAGGCAGTTGTGAATAGAGCATGCAAAGAGGTATGATATTATAAATTGCCGTACCTTCAGTGATGCTGTGACAGTGATTTGATTCACTAATACCTTCACTTTATTGTTATACATTGTTATCTCCCCCCTCTCTCTCTGCTTTTTTTGACAAATCTCATAAAAGCACTTTATTTCTACTCTCGGGCTGCGTCTCTGTTCTTCTAATGGTGGTCAATTATGTCTGATACAGGGAAAACACAACGTTCTACTTTGTCGAGAAAACCCTAGATACAAAGAGCAAACCATGTGGAGATGGTTGGTTGACTATAGACTTTAATGTTAAACCTAAACCTGCCATTGATGCCAAGGGGGGGAAGGATGATTTGCATGTGTCAGGCCCATGTACACTAAATTATGCATCGAATTCCTAGCTAAAATTGAGAAATTAAAGCTGTGCCAAGTTCAATGTGTTTTGAACAGAAGCAGAACATGCCCTCAACAGCAGCTGCTTGCATGATTGATTGCACATCAATTATCTTAGGCATTTGTTGAAAATCATCGCACACTAGAGTCAAGGCACCCATTATAGAAGTAGATGGTGGGAATTTAAAAATCATGATTAGACCAAGAATTTCTCTAACCAATCTCTTTATCGGAACTTTAATTGCAACCAACATCGCTAACCACTCCACTCCCTGAACTCTGAATACTTTATGCCTTGTAGAATAATTATAATAGATCTGCCTAACTATTGATACATGCCACTCATGCATCATCCCTCTCCCTTCCATTTATCTAAATGGAGTGCATGTGATTGAGAACTCAATCGTGCATTTTGTAACTATGAAATGATGTATTGTAAAGCAGATAAAAAGAAGTTATCTTCATCTCGTGCTGTCTTTGTTTCCCGGCACCAAATGGGCGTTTTTAACTCTGCCATCCTTCAGTTTCTAAATTTGCAGACATGATTGCAGAAGGATGGCGTGTTTTAACTCTTTCAGATGAGCAATTCAAGGAAATGGGCCCTAGATTTGGAGCCAGGCGATGGGTTTTTTACAGATAAATGTCGTCATTGATATGGGCAAATGTGCACCTCATGAATGACCGGGTTTTCATTATAGTGTCTCGGTGTCACTTCCCAGATGGAACTCTTCTTCAAAGTAAATGTTTTGAACAGGTGATGAATGCATATCTGTGTTTGAGATATTTGCAGGTCATGGGTTTCAATCAGAAAATGTCCTTACTCGTATGAATGCAAAAACCCCAGTTAAAACATATATCATTTCCTTCCAAGTGAGAGTGCGGTGATATGTCCTAAGATGAACGCACAGTGTTAATTGAAGAGAATTCAACAGATCACTAGACACTGCTCAAATCACCAGCATGTTGCCCTGCAACTCATCTGGCACTTTTACGAAAACTCCATACATTTCTGATGTATTATCATCGATGTCGCCAAGAGGTTCGTTCGCATAGGACACAACCAGTTGAAAAGATAGTACTTGTCACCATATTATATATGACCCTAAGATCAAGCTTTAGATGATTAGATATTTGATCCAACTAGTTTATTCGGTATCGCGTCTAATAGTGACTCCAGACTTGCACTAACTGCAGAGTGATTGAGAAAGCTACCACATTATCAGAAGACAAAAGCAAAGTCTGTGCAAGGTGAATAAATGTCAAAAGACTCGTATTATAATAGAATATTATCCACACCATCTTCTAAATACAGACAATGAGGGTAGGGTCCCACCTTAAAGGATGTTGAAATTAACATTATTTATGATAGAGGAGAATTCGGTGACCGGATGCACTTTCAGGTTTCATGTTGTGATCTTGGATGACCAGACGGTTCTTGATATTGAAAAGGAAAGGTGGTGCTGTTGCTCTTCAGATGCTAATAATGCATCCCACTCTAGATTAAAAAAAAGAGTTGACACTGTTACTCGCGCAATGAAAAGAAGTGGAGCACAAATTAAGATTCCCAGCTATAATTTAGTCATATTACTTGATTATAATAGATTTTATAACCTGATTAGCTCCCCAACAGAGAGGATATAGGGACAGATTCTTCAACGAGTCGAGTCTCTCTTTGTATGCTTTTAATGTTTTCGTCCCAGAACATCAGGAAAATGGATTTTATGTCTCATCTCGACTTTCTTCCAAGGAAGAGGGCATCACTGAAGCAAAATCTGCAGCAGAGGTCTGACTGCCATTTAGATTATTTCTGAGCATTGCAGGACTGCGGGATGCTTACTAGTTTGACTGCAGAAAGCTTCATACACGAGTTAACCAAGTGCTTGCCCAAGGAGAATTGGATACGAGCGATTTCAGTTTCGCATGTCAATTAGAAACAGTCAGACTAGCGCCTACTTTGTGTTGGAATTCATGTTACCACGATTGGTCAAGGCTTTCCACGAGACAAGGTTGTCGGGATAATCACGCAGTTTGTTCTAGAGTCGAAGATGGCGAGTTCTACCTCAATTATTTGGCACTGATTTTTAGATTTCTATGCAGTGAATTATTGTCTCGGTTAGAAACTGACACGTGTTACTTGCCAAATTCCCCGTCAAACAGCCTACATGTAACTCGCACTGATTTTAGATTTCTATGCAGTGAATTATTGTCTCGGTTAGAAACTGACACGTGTTACTTGCCCAATTCCCCGTCAAACAGCCTACATGTAACTCTGTTCAAGTAGCCATTTCACTTGATTTGAGAGGAGAGTGTGCATCTGGGAAAAGGAAACCTTTTTCCGATGAATTTAGACGGAATCTGCTTCCCTGCTAGCTTTTCATCACTGACAATTTCCCCATCTCATCTCATCTTGGGCCCTTATATGAATAACACTGTGCAGGCTATGGTGTCATAAATAATATTACAGACAACTATTATTGGATCTTATCAAAATTCGTTCCATCCCATCACCTCCAATCCTCTGCGCATCTTCGCTGCATAAACATGAGGACGGTGAAATTGTTTTGGGAATCTTTTCGTACGACAGTTGTGGTTGTGTTCATTGCAAGGAATCTTTATTTTCAGCTTCCCCTTCTCGGGCTTGTTTATCTATCATGAGAACAGGCAAGGAAACCATACAAGCATCCAGTTTTATCAGGAGGTTGAGGTCTGTGCCTTCTATCCACCACTTGTTTTTTGCTTTTTAAACACAGATTTCTAAAAACAGTTCAAATAAAATCTTCAAATTGTTATTTCTGTTTATTTTTAAATTATTATGAGGAATAATATCAAATATATTATTTTAATATATTTTAATAAAAAAAAAAGAACAGAAAGAAAAACGTGTCACCTGCCCCTCATGTCAATGGCTTGCATCTCATGCTCCCTCCCATCTCCTCACTATCCTTGCTGTCACCCGAGCATTATTCCGACAAAAAATTTAATAATGCTGCACCGTAAGCTGACAATCACATGCCTATAACGAGTACTCTCCGACACGCGTATCTACAGGCCTCGCAAAATCCCAAATGTTTTTAGACACTCTAATAATGAAACCCCCACCACTTGAAATACATTTGACATCATACTAACGGTGTGATTTCCTCCCCCGTCATCTCAAACCATTAGACAACCTTGAAAATAGCCATCCATCCCTCTAGGCTCTAGCAGGCTAAATTATTGCTTTCCAATGCAGCCATTAGCGAAAATAAAAGCAAACTCACGAGGACAGGTTTACTTGGATAAGAGGTCTTTTACCAGACTTCCTTACAGCACCAGCAGACACAGTTGAGAACGACAAATCCAGTTCAAAAAAAAAAAATTCAGCAAACGATGCACTTTACAAACTAAAGCCCTGTACGGAACAGGTAACGACTCTTGACGCATAGAATTGAAGTTGCACTCCCAAATTCATGACTGTAGATTTTTAATTTAAACAGTCTAGCAGATATTATAATTTTCTTGAGACAGAAACATGAACGTAATAATAAGATAGAAACCGCAGGTACTCATGATCTTCCCACCCTGTCCAGCACCTTTTCATCCCTTGCACCCCCACACAACTGACTGAAATCTGACTCGCGCGCTCCCCGAACTAATTTTCCTAAAGATTCAATCCTCGAAGGCTGCTGGGTGGATAGTAACAATCATGCTAACAGCTGGCTAATTCCTGTTTTTGCATTTCTCCATGGACCTTGGGGCTGCATTAAAAATAAACAGTTCTATTAAAATTCGCTTGAGAAAAGAAATTTCATTCGACATAATTGGAGGGATTAACACAGGAATCACAGCAAATTAAAAGAAAGCATAAAATTTGGCTCCGCAGAAACAAGCTAAGATCCACTTTAAAAACTTGGGTTCACAAATCCATTTTAGGGCATCAAGAATTCTTACTGTTAAACTTGAAAAAAAAAATCAAGTGGGTTTGTATAGCACAAAACTTCAGAATATTTAAAGAGTAAAATATTTCAGAATATTTAATGAGTAAAATACCTTCCTGTAGAACACAAAATCTGTTTGATATTTTACATGTAAACCAGCATTGTATAAAGCAAAAATTGTTCTTCAAAGTTTGATAGAAGGTGCATAAGCAATCACAATTTTAAAAGTTATTAATTATATCGATTTCAAAAATATGGAAAAAATTGTGAACTGAGACAGCAGCTAGTATTTGTGCCCCCATATCTGTAAGCAATTAATTTAGTAGCCTTGAAATTCATTGTGGTCAACAGTACCACTTCTTAGCGGGCTCCCAGGTCTTAATTTTCTAGCATTAATTCCACCGTACAGTATAACTTTTAATGCAGAAATTATGAGGTCAAAATCAATATTAACAAGGACTCATGTCTGACCCCCTTCCACTCACCCCACCAAAACAACAGGTACATGTGCATCCAAATTACCAGTAGAAGACCAAACAACCTAAGCCTTCTAAACCTTTCCATCTCATGTCCTAGATATACCAATATTCTAGATACAGAACACAAAGACCAGACTGCATTGTTTAATTAGATCCGCAACAAGCCATAAGGGTCTACAGGATCATAAGACGTGCAATGTAACTTTTTTTACCAACCTGTGTTTGTCCTCTTTTGTTTCATGTTTGGGAAACTTACTACTAGTTGAGATTTGAGAAATCAAATTTCATCAGGGAAGTACTTTTCTTAAGCAAATTTAATTTGTTATGCACAAGTTCTACTGTCACAAATCATGAATGGCTAATATAATTCACGAGACAAACACTTCACTGGTTTTTATACTCTATGAGTCAGAACAGTAATTAGATTGACTTGAGATTGATAACAAACACACCTAGGCCAATGGCATCAGAGCTCTTCATGATCCTCAGCCTCTTGCACGTTTCAATAAACATCCTGAACAGATAGATAGTTAGAATTAGAATGCAGGTTTATCCTGCAACTTACATAATATTTCTTGCAATTACATGATCATGAATTGTGCTAGTTAATATTACGTGGCAGATGAACACTGAAAGAAGTTATGTAAGATTTGGTCAAGCCTTTGCAAATATAAAGAGAAGTTCAAAATGAAACCACAGTTTATGACAATGAATGTTGATAACGGAAGATCAGTTCATGTCAATTAGCAATCATTAATCACTCGAGTTCCCAACTGGTGTTCCCTGATTTAATTTCTAAGTTAAAGTACAACAGGGACATAAATGGTCAAGGTATAAACAGTTTTGACTTAGGTCAATATCACAACCAGGAAAAAACTTTAAATTAACCCCCATGCCCGTGTCATCATGATGGGGACAGAGTAGTTTGGGTGGCTATACAGAAAAAAATGCTTGTTTGGGAGTGTAGTTGAGATTATGTTTGAAAATGATTTTCTTTCGGAAATGAATCAAAATAATGCCGTTTTTTATTTTTTTTAATAATATTTGACATCAACACATCAAAATAATCTAAAAACCTCAAAAAAATTAATTTAAAGTAAGAAATAAAAATAAGATTTTTTTTCAAAAGCGCTTTTGAAATGCAGTGTCAAACAGCGCATTAATAGCTCTAGAAAGTAGCTAGGATTTAGTGTAAGTCCTAGAGCATTAGGCTTGTTTGACAATGCATTTCAAAAGTGTTTTTGAAAAAAAAAATTATTATTACTTTAAATTAAATGTTTTCGGTGTTTTTAAATCATTTTCATGTGATGGTGTTAAAAATGTTTTTTTTTAAAAAAAAAAAACACCATTTTGATGCAATTCTGAATGAAACACTTTCTAGAGCAATCACAACCACAATCCCAAACAAACACTAAATATGAAATATCAGTTAATTCTTGTTCATAAAAAAATAATATGGTTCTCAATAACTAAAGATTTCAGGCAGTATTGAAGTCAACAACAAGTACCAATATTGATTGAAGCAAACAAGCAAAATCAGTCGGCACTTACTCCCAGGGAACATCACCAACAAGCATCCAGTCTCCATCTTTGTCCTCATAAGTGAGAACATATTCTGAGCCATGCAGCAGATCCTTCAGCTTGCTCTCACTCAGCATCTCCCTTCCTGGAGCTCCATGGGATCCATATTGGCCTGACATCATAAAAAGTAGCAGTAACTCGATCCATAAATAAACAGAACACGTGTCCACTGTAAAATACTAGCTCAGCACATATTATAATAGCAATGTCCACCAACCACATTCTCCAATCAAGTCATAATTTCATTTTGCTCACCTATGGTGAAGCAGCTGAACATCTTCTCGAGGGCAGAAGACAGTTCCTGATATGCAGAGTAGTTTCTCAAGTCCACTTTTCTTAAATAAGGAGCACCGTCCATGCTGACCTTGATAAATAAAGCACCGGGCCCTGCTTTACCATCAACTTCTTCTGTGTTCTTTGAGGTGGTGGCGAGGGAGTTCTTCCTAAATGATTTGATGGGTGGCCAACCCACAACTTGTGCCCTGCCAAAAAAAGGGATACCAGAGATCATTCTCAATGTCTTGCAGATAATCATAAGACTTTACACAAAACACTTCATACTTTGGAGCAGGTGCGCTGCTGTTGTTTGCAGAGCTGTTATGTGGTGGTCTGGTCTCGTTTGCCGCATGCGACCTCTCTTGTCCTGCCTTTGGGGCTACTATCTCTTTCACTTTAGCTTGTTGAACTCCAAGGTTCTCTAACATGCCAGGTTTCAATCCCATGGTGGAAGAGGGTCTGGGTGAGAGCATTGCATTTACCTCCGAATTTGACAGAAACTTGCTCTACACCACAGATGATTGCTTTTCAAGTTAGAATCATTAGTAAATATCATTATATTTCCTTCAAAAAATAAGAAGGCTGTTATTTTCACCTCTGAAAACTCATCCATGGCATCTGAGAACCCTCTCTTGTTACCCGAAACAACATTTTTCTGTGTTGAGTAGTGGCCATCATTTGATGGATGCAAAGGGAAGAAGGGCTTCTCATCAAATTGTGCCGAGCTCAACAGGGAAAGCTCTTGATTCCTTTCTGGGGACTGAGACCCAGGAAGCCCAAGCCGCAATTCAGTAGCCTTCAGATTCAAACTAGTCTTTCTTTCATCAGATGCTGCAGAGACTGCCGAGCTGTCCACGGATGAACAATCGGACAAACCCATATAGTTACGTTCTTTCAATTCCAGACCATTCAGGCATACACTTTCTGCAGAGGCAGGAGAAGCTAGTAGAGTGACATTACTCTGACCCTCCTCCTCCACGACACCAAGTAGTGGTGGAGACATCAGAATAAAGAATACAAACACTCAATTCTTTTCCTTACCTGCTCAATTTCATAGCACAAAAACTTCATTAACAAATACTAATGTTTGGATATTTATCAAACAAAAGAATATAGGCGAAAACAAAACCTCGAATCTTTTCAAGTAAAGAACAAGTAATAAGCAATAAATTCATCAAGCGCTGGCTGGCTGGCTGCCCTCAGGAAGCAAACAATATAATAAACACATGGTGGTTGATTAATACTGAAATTTCCCTAATTCAATCAAGCATCCAATGGATCATAGATTATTCTTGGTCAAAGGGTCATACTGAAAGCAATAAGCATATAAAATCACACAATTTGCAAAGATAATACAATACCAATCCTGATTCAGTTACTTATGGTCAACGCAATTTTTGCTACTTTCTAAAACACATCAAGATCTAAACACACATTAGAAGAATAGAATAAAAATTGCGCAAACTAGAATCTAATAGCAGTCAAAATGTAGAGGAAATATCAAAAACTTAACTTGAATTAGTTAATTAGCAGCTTAAGTAAAAATACTTTCCCGAGTTAAAACGAGCTGACATAAATATAAAATAAAATAAAATTACAGCGTGTTATAAAGGGGGGGGGGGGGGGAGCTGCACAACCATTTACAGCTAAGAGATCTAATCCGAACGTTAATGAATAATCTAATTTCCGACTGAGCGATTTCTGGAGGAAAAAGAAAAGGAATAGAACACATTTTGAACTTGAAACAACTGAAGTCACATAAAAGTAGATGCAAGCTTAATAAACCACGCCTGAGATAACTCGCTGGGTTTTTTGAAGACGAAAAGCAAAGATAAATCTTGTTTGGATACCGAGAAAGTGTGGAAAAAAAATAGAAACAAAAATTTAAAGCTGCCGAGCGAGACAGTCTCCATGCAGCTTGTTGAGCTAGAAAAACCTCTTCTTGACTTGAGTTTTCCCGGTACGAAAACTAAAAACAGCAAAAAGATTGCAGCATTTGTTTCAGTAACAAACAAACAGTGTCCAGCAAAATCCATCAGGCAGAAAGATGGAAGCGCAAAGATAAGAGCTAGGAAGAAAAATGAAGGTCTGCAAATTAAAAAAAAAAAAAAAAACCGGAAACAGATCAGGAAAGGGCACTAAGTAACTTGCTTACCTGTGACTTAGATTTGTGGATTTGGAGCTGGAGAAGAGAGGAGCAGAATTCAATTGTGAGGGTTTCGTTTCTTTTTTGGAAGTAGAGAGAGAAAGTTTGAAGAGAGAAATAGCAGAGATAGAGTTAAGGATCCTCCATTTTGGCACAAAGTAACAAAAGCTTATTTGCTGTCTGGTGTGAAACTCTA
Organism: Salix exigua; assembly: GCA_032356905.1. Classification (NCBI taxonomy): domain Eukaryota; kingdom Viridiplantae; phylum Streptophyta; class Magnoliopsida; order Malpighiales; family Salicaceae; genus Salix; species Salix exigua. Next base: position 6,943,850 of record CM063589.1, read on the forward strand.
TGCATTAAAATAAGGACCTTTTTGTTTCTTTATTTTTATTTTTATTTTTACTAAAAGCAAAACCTTTTTCTTTTTGAGAAAACAAAAAAGAAAAAGAAAAAAACACTCTTCCTTTTATTGCTCTTTTCATTATATTTTCCGCCTTTATTTTTTATAATTGAATGATAAGACTGTTGTTTCTTTATTTATTATTCACTGTTCATAAATGTAATAATCTGCCGAATAATAATGAGTGAGAGAGAATCGTGTGTTTTAATTTTAGTGACTTGTGATTTCAGATGATTGAATGGAAGCCGTTGATCGTCTCGAGGGTAGATTCGATTTTTTGCAGTTTGTGGATGGAAGCCGGTCATCGTTTTCAACGGTGCTCTCCTTTGGTTCGAAGATGACTCTTGCCATTGTATTTGATGCATCCATTGAAATTTAAGAAAGATATGATTCCAATTAGGTGAAGGAGTGATATCAGCTGGGTTTTTTCCTGCCTTTGTTGGCAAGATTTTTTTTTTTTGCATTAAAAAATTATAAATATAGTATAAGGTAAAATGTATCTTTTAGAATATTTAATTAATTGGTTACGTATTAAATGAAATACTTCAAAAACAAATATAAATCAAATGATAATTTTTATAAATATACTTTAAAAAATTATAATAATAGGCATGAGAGATAATTTTTATGAAGAGTAGTGAAATTAAAAATAATTTTCAAAATGAAATAATGTTTCGAAGATTAAAAATTGCAATTTAATTTTATGAAGGGGATAGATTTTGAAAGGCAATGTAACTTTTCAAAGAACACGGCATAAATCAAGGTGAAGAAGAGAAAAAAAGCAAATCCGTGTCGAGCCAGATTGGAACTAACATGCACACATTGCTCATGAAGTGAGATTGCATCCAAATAAATCAAATGATGCAGCAAGAATATGAATAGTTGCGCCATGGTTAGACGTCCATGCCCTACAAGGATGGCAAAACAAACGACTTGTGCTTGACACATGTCAATATTTTTTTTATTTTTAAAATATATTAAAATAATAATTTTTATATCATCGTGTAAAAATACAGCACGGGGTTTCACTATAGACTGACAATGCCCCGCGTTTCACCGCGGACGGCACAATATTTTTTTCAATGTAAAAAATATTAATTATGTATATTTTTTATTATTATATAAATTTAGCTAAAATAATAAATCTGTGCAGAATTCATGTCAAGTGCAAGTTTTTTATAAAATATATGAATTTAAAATCGATATAAATTTATCTGTTTAGTAGTTTCAAACGAAATAACTAGCATAAATTTCTCATAATCATTAGAAAAGCAAGAAAACTCATATATCTGAATTATTAAGGTCACAGTATTAAGATTGGTTCATTTTATAATTTAATTTAAATCAAACAAAAATAAAATATAAATTGTGAAAAATACATATAATGATAAAATAAAAAAAATAAGTTGTTAATTTTCTATCAACAAAAAGATGAAACGCATAGATTGAAAATTCATCCTGACGTTATTGCCATTATCATTGCTATTAAAGCTAAAATTATTGCCAACATTACTTCTAAAACAATTAAAATAATTAAATTTCCATGAAAAAAAAAGATTTTTTTATAAAAAAACAATAACTAGAATTATTATTATTGCATAAATAATAAAATCATATAATCTAAAGAACAAATAAAGAAACAAAAAACAAAAAAAACGAATAAATCAAAAGATTTTTATAAAAAAAATCATCATTAAAATCATCATTATTATTGATTTGGAGATTAGTGAACAAAAAAACGTATAAGAAAAAAATAATAAATAATAATAAATTGGTTTAGAGATTAGTCATGGTGTGTCCATGCTGACTTGAATACCCCGATTATCAAAAAACAGATTTGGTCCGAGGAGTAGTGGTGGTGCACTTGAGCTAACCCGAAAATCGTGGTTATAAAAAAAATATATAAGTAAAAAAGAGAGTTTAAGTTGGTTGAAAGACTATGGTTAAAAAAAATGTATAAACGAAAGAAAACAAAAAAAAATATAAGCGTGAAAGCACTGTAGCAATCCATATTGTTTTTAAAAAAATTCGACCCAAGAATTAGTCGTGGTGTGCCTAAGCTAGTCGGAGATCCCAGTTATAAAAAAGATTGTATAAGTGAATAAAAAATTATAAAAAAAGAAAAAAAATATACCAGCTGGAAAGCATTTTAGAAAAAAATGCGGGTCCGGTGATTGTCGTGGTATGCATAAGTTGACTTGGACACCCTGATTATCAAAAAAATTTGGATATGGAGATTAATCGTAATGCATTTAAGCTAGCCCGGACACCTCGATTATTAAAAAACAAAAAAACAAAAAAATATATAAGTAGAAATATATATATATATATATATATAATAAGAAAAAATGAAAAAATAATAAGTAAAAAATACAAAAAAAAGGAAAAAAAAGAAGCAAAAACGGAGGGAAAAAAGAAGAAAAAAAAGCAGAAACGAAAAAAAAAGTAAAAAAAGCAAAAAAAAATAATAAGTAAAAAAATGAAAAAAAATAATAAGTAAAAAAATACAAAAAATACAAAAAAAAAGCAAAAAACAGAGAGAAAAAAAGAAGAAGAAAAAGCAAAAGAAAAAAAAAGCAGAAACGAAAAGAAAGTAAAAAAAGGAAAAAAAAATTACTGTTGCAATCCACAGTGCACTATATCTGTGTGCACAGTATACTGGTGCACAGTATATATAGTAATAATAATGTCATTGTTGATAGCATGTATTTATATATATATAAAAAGTCACCATGGTTGTCATAGTTTTTATCTTAGGTGGTCTAATTAGAATTGAAATTCAATTGCTCTTGTTTTTTACGCAATGATGGAATTAAAGAAAACAATGACTAGAATGAGAGAGACGTCAAACAACATGGATGACATGTAGAAAACTTCATGGAAAATACCCCCACGTGTAAAATTCCATGAAAAATAATACAAGATATAAAATTCAGGTTATTTTTTGTACCCATGTGTTTTATAAGACGATAGAGGTTTGATGGTAGCTGTTAGAAAACTCAACGCAGTCCAAAAAAACAAAACCAAGACAGTGAAGTTAAACTAGATTGATTTAATTTTTGATTTCAGGACTACGTTGCAGACATTTCAAGTCAACGTACTGGGCTGTATGCATTTCAAGGGTGTCAGCGAGGTGTTTTTGAGTTGATAAATTCGGATTTAACTTTTTTTTATTTTAAGATTAAAAAAAAAACAATGCTATTAACGTTTTTTTTAATATTAAAATAATATTTATTTTGAATAAATATAGATTAACACGAGTTAACTAGTTTTGAAAAGATGATCACAAATTTGATCTCCGGTGAAAAATCACGAGGTATCGCCAATCATGTCAGCAGCAGGTATTAGCCAGGTGCCAAATTTGATCTCTATCAAGTCCGTCCTTCGTATGGTGGCAAAGTTGTCTTGTCGATCACAGCCAACCAGGACGTGTCCAGATCTCAGCCCTTCACTGCCATCTCAAGTTTTAAGACAGTCCGATCAGACTCACAGATGTCTTGAACTTTCTGGCAACTGATTCCCTGTTCTCATGTGAGACGTAAAAACGGGCATAATGACCACTTCACCCCCAATCATAGATGGCTTGACTTTATCCACAAGAGCAAAACGGGCAAATACACTCACATTAATCACGATGCTTTCCAATTTCCAGATACTAACAGCCATCTTCACTGCCTGCCCTGCACAGCACACCCCTCTGTAAAGAAAGATACAAAGCATCTTTTGAGCGAGGCAAGGAAAAAATCTCCTGTCTAGCTCAATTTAACAAATCCAACCACCTCTCCATTTCTTAATATGCCCGAATTATGTTTTTTTTTCCTTGCCTCGGTCGTATCTTTAAACGGGTTTTGTAAATCCGTGTGTTTTTGAGATCTCTATTAAAATATATATATATATATATATATATAATCACATAAATTATTATAATACGACGAGATTCCTGGTCTAAGTATCAGCGATATGTTACATGCAGATTAATATATAGACTTACAGATAACCTCTCCACTTCGTACACACATGTGATATCCATCAGATCCAGCCAGCATGGTATACAACATGGCTGGTGTGGTGTGGGAACGATCGTTATCTATATTGCAGGTTTTGGGTTTGAATTAATATATATTTATTTTATAAAAATTTACAATAATAAGATATTTATTCATTTAACCCAAACTCATAAATAATATCGCAGAAAAAATAGAGTTTGCACGAATATAAAAAAAATCGTTGTATATCATAAAAATAGATACGTTATTGAAGGCTGGAGTGAGGAAGTGATAAAGTCACTCGCTGTGATATTTGGTGTTTCTGTTAGGGCCGGTAGAAAAGGAGAAGGGTGCCGGCACCTGGATTCGACTCGATTGGTCTGTGATAACATGATTTAATACAGAGCTGTGGGAGTGTTGATATTCAGGATTTGATTATGAAAATACTGAATTGATTTACAAATACAATTCCTGAAATGAAAGGAGAAGTGGGTGAGAAAATGAGGGTGCGTGGAGGGGTAAAGATGGGAATAGAGTGTAGGCTACGTAGAAAGAGAACGCATTAGTGGGGGAGCGAGGTTGAGAGGGGACAGAGAAAAACAGAGCGAAGCGAAATGATGTGTTGGGGGACAAGAAAGCGGCTTTTAATTTTGGATTGCCGGCTACTGAAAGCAACGTGTAACCTCCTCCACCATTTCCTCTTCGCCAACCGTACCTGATAACGCGTGGTACACACGTTCCAATTGCTGATTCAATTCCTGCCCCTCGTGCTCTGTGTTCACCATTGTTTATTCAGTGCTGCAATTCAATCCCTAAAATTAAAGTATTTCTACGACAGTTTCTCGGAAAGGAAAAACAAAATAAAATACTCGTCCTTTTATCTTCTTCCTCTTCAATGCATTAATGATTTGTTTTTTGAAAAACTATCGAGATTAAAAGTTGGTTAGTATTTAATAATTTTAAATTTTAATAAAAATATTTTTTAATATAATATTATAAACTTGTTAATTTAGTAATTATAGATTTAAATTTTATTATTTTTATTTTATTTGATAAAAATAATGTTGATATATATAAATTTTAAGTTTAAAATTATATAAATTATATTGTATAATTACATTAAATAATTAATTTACAGAAGTGATCTCAACGTACGCAGAGCAAAACAGACAAACCACCATACCAGAAGCCATGCTTTTTATCGGCTGTCATTTCACAAAACCTCTTGTGATCCGCAACCACCACTGTGTGTATACATACATAATTACATATACATATATATATGGATGTATGCATGCATGTATATGTATATATATATATCTGCTGAACACGTCACTATCTTTCAATAGATATCCATTTTTAAAGTGACTGACATGATGGGTTACTATAATTTTTCTTGGAAAAAGAAGGGTTAGGCATGCAGGTTGGCGTTGTAAGTCTAGGCACAGCCGAGCGTCTCTTTTTTGCCAGACCTTCTAGTACTGGTACCTGATCTCTTTTTATATTACCATTTAATTACTTTTTTAATGGAATTTACAGTGAATAAAATGATATTTTAAATATTTATCATATTTTAAAATAAGATTAAATTTTAGATAAAACTCGGTCTTAATTAACCGAGTCGCCATAGACAAAATCAATTAGCTTAGAACTAAGATTGTTGTATTTTTTTTTATTATAATAGAGCTAAACAAAAATCGATTTCGTGAAAAAACAAAAATCGAGCTGTGTATCAAGATCTGGATGAGGTAATTATTATGTCTGAATGCGAAAGGTAAATATGAGAACACCCACGTTGATTTTCATTATGAAAGAGAAGTCACGTTCGGTACATATACATGCATACAACACATACATACATATATATATATATATATATACATAGATTTATTTTAAGTAACCCATCATTAACTGCAGCCACCTTCGCACGCTTTGCCCTAAAACCATATATACATGCATTATTCAAAGAGCAGCACTTTGTTCATGTTTGATCTGGCACCATCATCATCTTCTTCTTCCGTATCTCACTCTTCCGCTGCCCACGTCACCCGAACGCCATGATCACATGCAAGCATGTACATGGGCCACCGGCTGAAACTTTCCGGGCCTCCATCTCCATTATAATGAACCACACACCCATTCGTCCAGATTTGTTTTCAGATCGCGATACATTTATATTTTATTTATTATTTATAGTATAAAAAACTTGTAAGCCATCATTTCGGCTTCCAAATACTCAATGGATATCTATTACTATTCATTAATCAATAAAAAATAAAAAAATCTATAAATATATTATTCTGAAAAATATCTACAGTCTATATACTGTGTTTCATGAGCAATGAATAGCGATGCCAGCCTTCGCCTTTATGTTTTATGCTCGGCTTTTCTTGATCAAAAGGCCTTCAATAATGTTATTTTGGTTACAATGACTGCTGAGCATTCAAGCATACACATGATAAGCACTAATAATGACCCACAGCACGGATTTCATTCCATGAAGAGCAGGGACACGAGCATAGATTGAGTGACTATTTAGTAGGGTCGTGAACATTATTTTAAAAATATTTTTCGTTTAAATTTTTTGAAAAATATTTTTTAAATGCATTATCAAACACCCCTCTAAATTAATGACCCTGGATTTATTATAAATTACTACCGTTGCCATGGTTTTCGACGATGGATTTACGGGGAACAGATAGTGCGGGCTGCTGTCACCACTTCCATCACGCAAGTCCTCTGGCTTTCAAGGTAAAAACCGTGTCTGAAGCATCAAGTACCGGTCGAGTGAACTTGTACATCAGCTTGTTAAAATTTTGAAGTCAAAAGTGGGCCAACCCTGAGGGAGACCGCCTAGATGCTGGGCCTTTCCTGGGCCGCAATTTGATCGAGATGCTTATAGTCAACAGTCAAACACTGGAACTTCACGTGTGGGTTTCACTATATATGATTGCCAAGTGGCGCAGAATGCCTATCAAACTAAATGCTTCTTTCATGACAAGCTCTTCTTTAATTTTGTTTGTTTTTTTCAATGAAAACCTGACGCTCGAACAACAAAGCATGTGATGGACGGACCGGAATAATGCAGGGTCGAATGCGACGTGCCTGACTAGAAACACTAAAGCGAGTGATGAGTCACGGCAGAGGTCTCTATCATCCAAGCATGCACACGAGTGAGTTTTGAGATACCGAAAACTAAGTTGTAAATTAGCTGCGTTGATTGCAACTTCTTCCACAACTTTGACGGACTTAATAGCACCAGGAGACGTTTTCTTCTTGCGAGTTTCAACGTGTAAACGTTGAAATTGAATATTTTTAGAGGCCGGCGGTTCATCTATATATGTATCACAAGCTTTCTATCTTCTTTTCAAAGTAACTTCCCTTGCACATACAGCAGGATTTCGGGGCTGGACCAACTTTGGATGCTTGTGTTCTCTGTACGGCTGGAATAGATTCCGACGTTTCCGGTCAATCCCTTTGATGCCACTGAACCACTGTCGTGTTCTAAGAGGACAGTGTCGTGTTCTAAGAGGATACTCTTTTTTTTTTTATTATTCGGAGTAAATCCTATTTCACGGAAGACATATCTTGTATATCCAGACTGAATAATGTTTTAGATATTACAAAATATATGCGCTCTGACTTAAATCGACGTGACACAATTTTGCATGATAAGCTTAATATATTGGCAAGAATGGGCTGTCAATGAACGATGAAGATTTCGGTCCTGGTGAAACAAAGCTGCTCCAGGATACTTCCACGGTTAAAACAGGAAAAGAAAAGATGTTATGAGTATGTTTTGAATCGATACACATATATTCTCACAAGACAAGACAAGTGCAAGTGCTAGCCCCTGTCTGGTTTATATTTCGAATGGAGTTTGCCTTTTCTGGGCAGGAGAAAGACCGTGATCGAGCTCCAGCTCAACCCCCCTCCAATATGTGTTCAGGCTGTAATGAAAAAAAAATTGATTAAATAAAATCAAATCAAAATAACTGACATAAAAAACATGATTTATCATCATATCATACTTCTTCCAGACAGATCTTTAAATATCAAACTTGTAAACTCGTTTGTATCAACTATTTGATTTTTATTTTAAATGATCTTTTGAAAAATATATTTATCACGAATCATTGAGATTTTATTTCTTTTGGTTTTAGTTTTTACGCTCTTGCACATGCACCGTGACAAAAATAATTCTCACATTACATTAAATATTTATATTATCAAATACAACTGGAAGGTAAGGTTAATTTTTTACAAATGGTGATAAAAAAGATTCATATATTTTCGTTTTCATTTTAACCTTCGTGTTTCCATTTTATGTACTTCTCATTTCAATTCCTAGTTGTCAAGGAAAAAGAGAGAGAAGATCATTGAAAAAAGAAGATAAAGAAATCTCTCAGGCGGCAGGTGGCAAAATTCTGACCACGTTTGCTCTGATTTTGATGTCTATTATTCATTTTAATATCATTACTTAATAAAAATAGATTAGTGTTCCAAATATTTATTTAACTTAGTTTTGATTATTTTTTTAAATTTTTCTTATGAAAAAACAAATTATTCTCATCTATCTTCCTTGAAGGAAACTGTTGCAGCAAGTGACGTGTCATTAGCCCAGACAAACCACGCATCATCGACTATCTTCAAGATAAGAATCTTCAGGCCTGGGCTCTAAAATTAGCTTGCACCTGGGCCATCTTAACGTACTATGTACACATGGCCATCCAAGCCTATCAGCCCCCCCAATCTAGTAAATAATGCCAAAATATGTAAGAATTATTCTACCATGCTATAAAAAAATTAGTTTTTTTTTTTACTGTGATTTTTTTTTTAAAAATGAGAAAGTATTATTCTCTTTAGATTTTTTTAATGGGTCAAGTTAAATGAATAAAATCCTGATTTTCTGGGTTCTTAGAAGATAAACATGCTTTGATTCGAACCCGATATCTTCAAGACAAATATCATGCTCTTTATTACCATTTCACGTCTCTTGGGAACATATTTATTTTATTATTATTATGTATATGAAACTTATAATTCATTAGCTTTTTAAAAATTACATATGAGTTTCAATGAAACTATTGTGATAAATTATCAATATTTTTTCTCATATAATCTTATAAAAGCAATTAAAATATTTTTAATTGGTTTAGAATCATTGTACAAATCACGATAATTGTCTTTTTATAAAAACATGATATATATATATATATATATATATTGTTTTCATTTATATCCTTTCTCTCTATTTTAATATTTGTTGGATTATTTATATAATTTTATAATAAATTTAAAAGATCCATGAAGTTTGTTTTAAAATTACTTTATCAGAGTTTTAGATAAATCAAATGTATTTGCATGATGTATCTATAAGAACAAAAATCATATATACCTAGCGATCAAATTGAACCTTCAAGATCCACGATTTATATAAGCTTCTATCTTTTAGTTCTTATTATAAATATAAATATTAACTTCACGTTTTAGTTTCTAATCAATATCAATAATCTTTTTAATGATTTATCCTTTTTTTAAATTTTCTATTTCTTGCCTGTAGTTGATAATTGTTTTGTTCCACCTATAGAGATAGTTTGGGTATTGGGCCGGCGGTTTAATAAAAAAAAAACATATAATTGCATTAAAAATTATAAAAAAAATGTTATTTTTAATACATGATGAAATATTTAAAAACAATGATTGAAAACTCGATTAATATATTAAAATAAATGAATCAAATAATGACTATAATTGTTAATAAATGAGAAACAAATTATAGTCAAATAGCGATAAAATCTACAATCCAGGCAATGAATATGGTCACAATAATTTTTCCATCTTTATAGCAAAAAGCTACAGAAATTATAACTGTTCTCGTCATATTTATGATATTTTAAATTAACTAATTTTAAAACAATTTAAATTTAAAATAGGTTAAAAAAGTCTTAAGACTCTTGAATTAAAATGAAGATTTTAAAAACTCTTAGATTAACCATGCATTCAATTGAAAGTTTTATCTCATTGAATTATGTTAAAAAGATCAAATTAAATAAACGAAGTTGAAGGGTTTTTTATTTATTTAAAAAATAAAAAGAAAATAATGTATTTTATATGAACAGTAAAACACCATTAGAGAAACAGACGTTCTCTAATATATTAGATGATGCTTTCCATACACTAAGAAATGTCGACGGCACACACTGAGAAATAGCTGGTTAAGCTTAGCCCACCACATCGTTGATAAACTTAGACCCGCTCACAAGTTTTAAGGAAACCAGAGTGCGTTCATGGCTGATTGGAGAATGTGGAGTAAAGCATGGATCTTGCTCAGAATATGAACGGTACGGCTTCTAGCTTCTAAAATAAAGGTGCCAAGATACCATTCTCCCTCCTGCTCGATTCAACTTTACGCTTCATCAAGAAATTGAGAGCTCTACCGTCTCCCAAAAGCAGAGAGCTTTGCCGGGAGAAAAAGTCCAGAAACTCTGTTCATCCTTCATCGTTGATTAAACAAACAATTTGCTCATTTTAACTGCAAATGATCTTAATATACATACAGACCACCACCTGATTTCTGCCAATCCATCACTGGGCAACCTGCCCGTCTCATAATTTTTGATTTCTTTTCTTCAAGTTCATAATCTTTGTAACCTTTTTTGCATTGGTTTGCCAATTTACTCTGCTGAATCCAAAAGTAAAAACCATCTCGAAAATATGCCAGCACTTGTCAGTGCATGATTTTAAGTAAGGAAGAGGAACAGGAATAGCCAAAAAATAAGAAATTAATTTGAACTAATTGATTGATACATTCTAGTCTGTCTATTATACACACACAAACACACACACACAAAATGATCGCGCAGTACTATGAAGTAATCAATCAGTATAAAGGGGCTGGAAAAGAAGGTGGCTTCTGAACTTGCACTGCTATCATCTCAGTTCGCGGAGGCTCGCATGGACATGCCATTGCTATAAACTTTGGTACTCGATCCCCTGGCATCAAAACTGGAAGGCTCTGGCCGTGGTTTTTCTTCAATTTCTGTTTGAATATTCAAATACATATAGAGCACTTCATTATTTACAAATCAAGCAACGATATGGTCATATTATCATCAAAAGAAACCTGAAATTTCCCTTTCTCCTTGTCAAAAAAATAATATTCCCATCAATCAATCAAAACGAAAAAAAAGAAGATGATGTTATTAGATCCCCTGAAGATGCTATATGTACATGGTAAGATAGGATCATAGACAGAAATTCCCCTTATTTAGTTTTTAATCTTGTTTCTTAGTTTTCTTTTCTATCTCTTTTCCCTCCACTGAGAAATTAAACATCACAAAGTGATTCAAGAAAAAAAATATTGAGATGCGAGAGAGAAAGAGAGGTATACCACATGAGGGGGTGAAGATTTCTGCGGCAAATGTTCTATATCTTCTTCGATGTGGGGATGATTGTCCTCGCTTGAGACTCCAAAGAGGGAAAGTACCTTTTCCCAGTGGAGGCAGCAGCTGAACAGGCCACTCATGATAAACAACATTAACAATAGAAGAACCAAACCTATCGGGAACCCTAGTGATGGTCGATTTGGATCTCCCTCCTCCATTGATGATTTCTGCTAAAAATCTCTCCTTTATCTTCTCATGCAAGAGAACTCGAAGGACACAACAATTGGGGCACTGGGGTTGGTGATGCCAATTTATTGAGGTCTGAGATCATTTTTAGTGGGCTTGGGTACATTTTTGGTACAATCTTCAGTACGGAAGTGGAGGGCCCTACACCGCACTTGGCTATCCAAGTTGTTGGCTATATTTATTGCGTCCTTACTCAGATTTCATGAAAGAAACAGAGGTGTGGGGTGGCGTGCCAGGTGTTAACAGTATAATTAGCAGCAGCGGCAGAGAGGAACGAGGATTGAGATGTCATCGCCATCTATCTGCAGATATCTCATTTATAAGAGTTTTAGCTTCAGGCGACAAAACAAGAGAATACTCTTAATACTTCACTGCTAAAACGAAAAAACAACCTTAAAAAATACTTCAGCCGACGATTTTCAGACAATGGATCAACAATGATCTTACAGAGCTAGATCGCTTGATTGATTGAAAGGGGCCTGGCAAAGCTATGTTATCTCAAGAAACTCAGACCCAAATACCATGTGCTCGGTGCGGTTTGCTTTCTGATCTGAAATCTGAGTTAAGGTAGTAGGCTGCGTGAATGGAAAACATCATCAGGAGGGGGTGAAAATGTACGGGTTCATGTCCACAAATGTATCTGGGTGGAATACACCCAATCAATCAATTCTCCTTTGCCATCCTTTTGCCTACGTGTAAAAACAGTTTATGACCTAACCGCACTGTACTTTATGTGCTCCCATGTCCCACCACCATCTACCAGCTACAAGGTAAGGTGCAGCAAAATTCTTGAAGTACTCCGAATCTGCTGTGACTTTTGTGAACTCGGGGCTGGGTTACTTTCTCTTTTCTGGCCCTTGTTTGTTACGCAATCATAATGTTAAGCACGGATACTTATAAAGCTCTTCCATGGGACTGGGACTGGGACTGGGACTGAATCTTACAGCCATCTTTTGAATCCTGTATTAGTACAATAGCTGTAAAATCGCCTAGCACAGAAGCCTGATCGGCCCCGGAGAAATGCATCGATCCATTTCTGCAAGGCGCAGGCAGCGATGTCGAGTTCTCGTGATCAGGTTTTAGCTTTCTGGCTTGATATATATAGCGACGTGTCCACAGAAACATATAACTAGAAATCTCGCCAACATGGTTTTTTTAATTAGTCTCCGATCATCTTTACGAGCATCAATGTTCTGTCACTGCTAGATATCGGAAACGAGATGGTGCGGTTTGCTTTGTGCTTTTCATCTCAAAAGAAATATTAGATTCATGATGACCTTAATTTCTAATCTTATTTAACCGGCCCTTTGATTTGTTTTTCTATCAAAAATTTAGGTCCTAGTCAATTCCAGCATCGCCTATCCATCACCTAGCGGCTGCTGATTCCACTTTCAACCCAAAGTGGGATGTGCTATGATTAATAACCTAACATCGATTTAAAATATTGCCGGGTGGAAAGGTCCAATAGATATCAGCTGGATTGGATCTTCTACAGTCATAAGGCCATGCACTACAAATGATTTTGGGTTTGGAAACACAAATATTGTTGCTTTATGACAATATCCACAGTGTATAGCATTACTGCTCTCCTATTTTAAACGTATATATAAACTCTCCAACAATTTCCCAATTTAACAATGAGTACATTAAAAAAAGAAATCTAAGCTATTAGAGAATGTTCCTTTACAGGGGTTTTTTGAACGTGGAAAAGATAAGTTTGGGGGCTTGAGAGAGAGAAAATAAAAAAAGATAGAAAAATCCAAGCTCTCCTTGCAAAATACTCATTGATTTGTTGTTAAAAAGAGGTAAGGGAATCTATTATCATGTTTGATTAAGGTTTTATTATGTTTTAGAGCTTGGTTGTGTATTTTGATATTATGGAAAGTTAGAATTTAGGCAAGGTTGTTAGTTTTGTTTCGGTTGTTTTATTTTTTTAATTGAAATGAAATGTTTCAGTTTCAGAGCGTTTCGGCACGTTGTTTTGGGTTGTACTATTTATGTATATATATTTATAATTAGATATATTAATAAGAAAATCCGTAAAAATCCAAAAATATAATTATTTAGAATTGTGCAATTTAATCTAAAAACACACAATAAAATATTTTTTTCTAAATAAAAGTATGAACGTGAATAATATTATGAGAATACCATCATCAGTCTTGCAAGGGATATATCTATTATGAAAGCGTGAAAAATATTATAAGAGAAGAGAAAGTAACTCATGAACTAGTTCGAGAAATAGTAGTTCATTGATTAGATCATTGAATGTGATAGTGTTAGAAAATATACAAGTATTGTAGAAGATGAGATTGCAAAACCTGTCATATATAAGGTAAAAAAACAAATCTTATTCCTAGTAGAAATAAAAAGTGAACAAACGATTAAGAGAGAAAAGACAGCCTGCCATGTTATAAATACATGTTAGGTCAATAGTTCACAAAAGGTTCATTCCCATTGATTACAAAAAAAAATATCTTTTATGAATGTTGACCATAAATAAATAAATCCATCAAGAAATATACACGAGTTTTAAAGGCTATCATGGCATAATTGACTTTAGGAGATGAAGAATTAGGGTTGTTTCATATTGTGAATCAAAAGTGTTTGAAATTTTATTTTATTTTTTTACTTTAGATTAAATTTTTTTGGAGGGTTTTTAGATCATTTTCATTATCTGATGTCAAAAGTAATTTTTTTAAAATAAAAATATCATTTTTATGTATTTCTGAATGAAATATATTTTAAAAAACAACTATAACCAGACTCCCAAATAAACACTTAGTAGGTATTGAGATTGAAGGATGAGAGTAGATACGCTATTTATTCTCACCGAGCCTAACAATATATCATTAAAGATCAAGATACTAATGAAATAGGTTACCAATAATGAAATATTCAGTTCTTTTAGGAGGTTGTACAACGAAGTGAGCAAATTTAATGTTATTGACAAGTAATACACAATTTAAATGTGCATCAACCTCTCACTATATAAGTTGCTCCTGAAGGAACAACTTGAAGTTAGTGAATAGGTTGGAAAAACACAGCAAAATTTAAGGATTAAATTGAAGTTAATGAATAGGTTGAGATTAAATCAATAAATAAAAAGTGTTAATATCGATAAATAAAAAGTGTTAATAAGTTATTGAAATTGCTTAAAAAAACTTAAATTGATATAAAAAATCAAACATATTCATGTTGGATCAATCTCTTATATTTACCATTATAGCTACTAGTCAAGATATTGTTGTTAGGGATGCAATAAACATCAATTAAAGTTGTCATCATCTTAAAAGACATTTTAATATGACCTTAACTTTTTTATTTTTGAGAAATTTTATCTCGATTTAAAAATTATATATAAAACTATACTTGCTGAAATATGATATAAGTTACTGGGAACAAGTTATCAGTGCATAGTTATATTTAAGATATCTATTTTTCAGGATGAAAGAATTCAATTTTTGACAATTAAATCAAGGTTGAATTTCTTGTAAGAAAAAAGGGAGTGACATGAGGACATCATCCTTATTATTTTTGGCATAACTAATTTCACTTTGTTAGTTCTTTAATTGTCAGATTAGGGTTTAAGAAGTTCCAAACGAGTCAAATGTGTAGTATAATAAAAAACAAGTATAGTATTTTTATATGATTGCTGAACCGGATTTAAATTTGACATGATTGCTCCAAAAACCTAATTATAACAATTTTTTCCCCTATTTGGTTTATGAATTTAAATTTAATCATAATTTTATTAATTAAAATGTTTTTTTATTAAAGCAAACTACTTTTTAAGAAAATTGATGAAACAAAGACTTTTAAAAATATATCAAAGTCTTGTTTGTAAATTTCTCTACAATGAAGGGAATTAATTTTAAAGCATGGATGGTCCTGTTTCTCTAATCTCTCCTTGTGATAAACTCTATCAACGCTGCACGTCGGGCCTGAGAGTCACGCAAAACCTCCACGTGGCACTATAAAACAAAGTGTTTTCTTTTTTTGAAGATTCTTACAGGTCCGCAATCACGTCGTTAACCTGTAAAGTTTCAGCCTGGGTTTGGAAAAGGCGCAACTGCAGCATCCAATAGGAACCAGAGAATGGCCGGGGATCTTGACCATTGGGTTCATGGGACTAGAGAGACCCCTTTTCTATGTGTCCTCAGATCTCGATTAACAAGAAGATAGGCTCTATCTTTATGAAACTCACCTAGTTCTTTATAGAAAGCACATGGCTCAACATGGAGTAGTACAAGACAAGCCTGCAGTGTCTAGTTCATGAAATTTATGATATGGATGTCAGGTTGAATCATCCTTTTCAATCCTCAACATGGTCTAATAAAACAAGATTACAGATATGTATTCATTGCTTTTTGTATGGAAATATCTCTGCATCTTCCTTCTTCTGCAGGGAAATGTCCCGGTTCCTTCTTGCTGCAAGGGACTTACGCAGCACAGAGATTCATAATTGGGGCTTCACTGAAAAAGTGAGGCTATTTCCTGGGCCATATCAAGGAACCCTCAACATTTAGTCGGCACAGCTAGTCCATGGCCGAGCCAATCACATATATATATAGCATAAACCAGCTAAAAGTATGGGAGGACAAGACAAACTGATTATACAGGATAGGGGGAAGGCAAGTTTATTATACTGTCAGAATCTATTTTAATAGGGAATGGCACATCAATAAGCTGTATGATGGCCTACTAATTGCATAATTTAGTTCCATTTGTAGATGGTCCTGTTTTCAAGTACCGATTGGAGATAAGGTTTACGCTTCCACAACACACATTTGAATTTAATCAAACTGTCTTTATAAATGAGTTTGATTGCAATGTGTCTTGTCAGCTATTGGTGACGAAAAAGTAGAATCTTACAGGCGGTTGTCTTTGCCTCTACCTCTGCTTCCTCACCGAATTGGTTACATGTACCTGGGAAATCTGATCGGCAATACTTATCAAGATCCCTTTGGATCTCTATTAGCCGAAACGCTAATAATTTGCCTAAAGTTGTTTTTTTCCCCAGGATTATATTCTTTTCTCGTTCTGTCTTTGTAATCTACAGACTACAAGTATAACATGGTGATAAAGTATGGAACGGATTGCTTCAGTGCACATGCTGTTCTATAATTGTGACATCTGAATTCTGCTTTGAATGATAAATTCTGGGAATCCTGGGATAGGGTTACTGACATGTTTAACTGCGTATTGGAAAAAAACAAGGCAAGAAGACTGCAATTATCTAATACTTTAGTGCTGGGAAATTCCATTTCAAAGTGATTACTTCATCCTAAATCTGTTGACAGAAGATTCGGGAGACGACAACTGCATATTCCATTCATTATTTGCAAGCACTAACAATGATATTTTACCCCGCTATAGCTGCCAGGAAATTCAATATCCACAAAAAAGAAATCGGCTAAAAGAGATCCTCACTTCAAGTGAGCTTTTCTAACTCATTCTAGCATCTGATAAGCTCTGAATCCCCCCACCCCCCAACAAACACAAACAATGAATAAATAAATAACATTCTCATGATATTAAAGCAATTGGATTAATAAAGATCTCACATTGAAGTAGATAATGCGTAGCTCTGATGAGCAGACGCAACTTATTTTTAAAAAAAGTGAAGTTAACAACTCCCTCACTTGAAAACCTCCTTGAAATAAAAGAGATTTGAAAATGTCTCTTAAAAGACTTCACTGCAATTTCCTCCTTTTTCTACTGCTTTACTGTTGTTGTTGTTGGTGGTGTTGTTGTCTAGAGGCATCTCCCTCCATATCCTGCATTTCTAAACAATTCCTGTTTTATTTCTTCGGAACTTATTAGTGCTCTCTGCTCCAATTCCTGTTATGATGGCAGGAAAGAATACAAATCAGCTATTTCTTAATCTTACACAAGAAGAATTAACCCATGTAGCAGCGAATTGAATATGTACCTCCGAGCAAGAAGCTTGCATTGTAAAGTCATTGAAACAACTAATCACACACTGCTGAATCTCAAGGCCTAATGTTTCTAATGTGGTTACTGATGATAGCAATAACCCTGGCTTTGTTGCGCAACAAATATCAATCCTTGTATCCTCACTTCTTCTTTCCACTTCAAACTGCAAAGCAAATATTGAAAGAAACGTTTGTTCAGCGATGCTCAGCCTTTTATACATGGATTAGTGCGGGCCGCAGAGTGCATACCTTTGGTGAATTTCTCACAACAATTTCATTAGGTTTTGTGTCCTTGAAAATGCTAATCATCTTCAACTCGTCTGTACCCACTTCAATCTCCTGTTGCAAGTTGTTGATCCTCTCCAATAGTTCCTTCATATAATCTATAGTGTCTCCAAGTATTGATGTTCTGTCCATCTATTGACAAATTGCATCGAAACAACCAGATTAGGCTTTTTTTTTCAATGAAGATGAATTTTTCACAGAATCACTAATTAGGTCGATCTTTACCTTGCTGATTTTAGGAACAATTGATCTTAGCATTGAAAGCCGGTCGTTTAACCTCTTTCTTCGCCTTCTCTCAGCCATTAGGTTCTTTGATGGTTGCCCCTCCATCTTCTTGCCTCTAATCTTTCTTTCTGGACAGGTGCCAGCATTGAAAGCCGACACCTCCGGGGACTGGATGGGCTCAACTTTGCAAGTACCCTGCATCTGCAAATTCTGTTGATCATTAGCAAGCAGGCCCAGCTCGTCATCTTCCATCATGGACATTGGAGTATCGTCTTGGACAGGAAATGGTGGCGTGTCAAGCGTGTTATAGGACGAATCGGTGAATTGTGGGGCTGAAGAGAACTCGTCGGTGAACTGCGGTGCTGAGAACTCATCACCAAATGGGCAGAAGACTTCGTTGAAGTAGTAGTTGCTGAAGTCTTGTTTAAGAGGAGAGGATACTAATCCTTCAGGACAGAACGAAGTTTGAGGGAGTGTAGCTGGAATCTCTTCAAAGCAACCGTGGTTAAAGCTACCAGAGAAAAGCTCATTCATTTCTGCTGGATAATTTGGTGTGGGTTGCCAAGACTCCCTACTTAGAGCTATTAACTCCTCTAAGAAATCATGTCCATTGATCTCCATTGCTCTAACAACAATAATTCTCGCCTCCTCTCTCTCTCTCTCTCTCTCTCACTGTCTATCTTGGGAAATGATAAATACCTTGATAATGTGAAGCTGGATCAAGTTGGAGTGTGTGGATGTATATATACAAGTAAATGTTTAATACAAGATTAAAATATGGATTATGGTATGTACTATGATGTATTTAATAGCACTAAGAGCCTAAGATTAAAATGGAATCTGCTTTTTCCTTCTCTCTCACTCTGTAGGTGTGATTTTATGTCTTTTTCACCGAAATCTCAAATCAAACAAACTAAATATTTAAATTTTGTTGTCCTGAAAGCTTTGACCCGCCATGTCCGTCTGAACAGAAAAGGATGGAGTTAACGTCACAAACCAGCTGACAGGTTCTTTGTATGTTTGAGCTTGTGTAATACTATTATTTGGACATGAATACAGCAGAAACCCTTGTCTCTCTCTCTCTCGCCCCCCCCACTGAAAAAATTGCTAAGCTGGGTCCCATCCCCCCCCTGTGCCTCAGGCTCTAGAATTTTGGGTTAGCTCACAATTTCAATGGGGGTAGGCTGGCTGGCCCCCTTTTCTTTTGCTTCTTTCCTTCTCCACTGTTCCTCGACTTGGAAGTTTGGCGTATAAAAAAATATTCAATCTAAGAATCTGAAGTCGTTTTATATTAGAAAAACGATGGCATGTATATCGAAATCATTCCCATCACACCTCCGAGCTGAATTTACTACGAGGCAGGCCATGGGGAATATGGAAAACATATTCGCGCTACTTGATCAGAATTCATACCCTGAATAAAATAATGCAACTTCGTATTACTTAAAAGGTCCCTTTTTGGCTGATGCATATGACCTTATCGAGCACAAGAATATGCAGACATTATTATCAGTAATAACATTTTTCAAAGGTTGTTTTGGCATTATCGATCTGATCGACAGGCCCTGGCATTCCCCGTCAGGGGCATTTGTTCATGCAGCTGAGCTCTTCGCTCCTGTCCATGATCACTAGAGGTCTCATGCCCCTATCCTAGCTGCTTGGTTTTCCAAGATGACAAAACTATTCTCATCATTTCATTTACTTTTATTCCTCTTGTTTGTATCCCCTCTTTTCAAATGGTTAGCGAGGTAGAAAATGATCGATTAACGAGCTCTACGATTCGATCCTGAAGGCGCCTGGCCACACTTGTATGAGGCTCGAACTAGAATCATCCAAAGTGAAGGTACAGGTTGACTTCTCGGTCATAATAATGATAAAGGATACTTCCATTTTCTCTTTACTTCGTCAGAAAATGAGTCATTTTATGACCCTTTCTTACGGGCACGAATTGATCATCACCTACAGTGGACAGTGATGCAGCCTCTGTTTCGGGCTGCTCGAAAGATTAATTTGTTACCTACAAATTGTCTTGATCAATGGTGTTTTCTCAACTTATCAACACGGTTGAAGAAAGATTCTAGACATTAGTACTGGAAGGAAATATTTAAGGATTTGTTAACTCGCATGTCGCCTGTGCATGTTAATTGTAATTTTTGTGTTTCAGGATAGTAGTATCGATGGCTCCTTTAATGAACTCGACAATCTCTTCTACCATTATCTTAAATAACCAGTTTTCAGACATCAAAGCTCAATTCATATGAGAATCACATGAGATGTTCAGTTACGAGTAACAAATTTACATCGGCGAGTTAGAAAAATATAATATTTTATTTAAATTAAATTAAATTAAATATACATTTAATCATGATTCTTATAACATGTAATAGTATCTAATAAGCATTTATGGACAAGCTTGAAGCACTAATTGGTCTGTGATATCCATGTAGATGTGATGAAAACTGATATTATGTGGATGAACTTAGGTCGCTCGTTGATGGGTATGAATTCCTGACACTCCTACAATAATTAATCTCATATTCTGCTAACACCACTAAAAAATACTCAACCTCCTCTACTCTCTTGAGTCTATCACAATATAAATTGAGCATAGTGTTGGCCATAGGATATCTTATCTCATTGACAACTTCATAAATAGTCTTGTTTTTTTATGAGAGTCTTGTCTCAAGTAATTAGTTTATATATATATTGAAAAACTAATTACAAATCGTCATCTATTATAAAATTAATCTGGTATTTAATAAACATTGTATACAAAATAATATGCATATCGATTGATTTGTCTCAAATACTAGGTGGCATCATGAATCGAATTGCGTGGATATCTTTGAAAAGTAACTAGGTAACTGTAATAAAATATTATGTAATGAAAAATTATCATCTCATGTGGGTGTCCACATCAATAATCAGATGTGACTCCTAAAAAACACGATCTTTCATGGCACTTATAGATCGAAGTGAGATGCACAAATTACCATCAAATTCTCATCGCACCTACCCTGATTACTAAGATTTATAAATATTTTTTCAAGACAATATTTTTAAAATTTGTTTTTTACTTAGTCTAGGACTGTGGTTCAATGTACATTTTAAAATATATTTTCACTTAAAAATAGATTAAAATAATTATTTTTTTACCCTTTACATTAACGCGTCAAATCCATAAGAAATAATATTAAAAAAAACTCAATTTAATCGTTTTTTAAACCAAAAACACGGTAAAAAGCATCTAAAACAAATAAGAAGTCGTGGCAGACACCCCCCAAAAATGGAAAATCAAGATTTAGGGATGGAGGAGCTGGGGTAGAGGTAATGAATAAAACACTTTCTCATGAAGAAACGCAATAATAAATGATGACAAGAGAAGGGGATGACGAGGACTTCGGAGATCCTCGGTCATTCGATGTACC
This sequence comes from Salix exigua, assembly GCA_032356905.1. Classification (NCBI taxonomy): domain Eukaryota; kingdom Viridiplantae; phylum Streptophyta; class Magnoliopsida; order Malpighiales; family Salicaceae; genus Salix; species Salix exigua. Next base: position 6,965,395 of record CM063589.1, read on the forward strand.
AAATGATTAAACGTGGAAGATGATTCTTGGTAGCTTCATTCGTAAAGAAACGTTACATCGAAAACCTAGCCATGCTCACGAAAAGGCAATTCCAGAATAGATTCTGCTTCGGGAGCAGTTTGGAGTCGGAGCCACTCAGTCCGTGTGGGATTTCGACATGGTCAATGACTCGAAGTGGCAAGGAGAAAATCGACCAACAAGGTTCAAACTTCGAGGACAACATTGAATTATTGAGCCTCGAGAATGTGACCGAGAGCTGTGTCATTCACAAGTGGCTTATGCATGGCCCCCCCACACGTCCACTGCACCAGCAGTAGACGTCGGGTCGGTTTGTCAATCAAACCAAAACAAACCGTGTGCGAGCGCAAAACAGGAAAAATGAGAGTTAAAGTTAATAGCACCTGATGAGACATGCTTTGGGTTTAAGCGCTGTTTGAGATTCCGAATAGAAAATATAAATTATGTATATTTTAATTTATAAAATAATTCATTGATTTTTTTTTCAAAAAATAAATCCCAGATCCGTGTCTGGATTCCTTTCACACACGCATGCCGTCGATCTCCACATCACTCCAAGATGAACATCGTACAGCAATTGACACGGAGAGCTCGTGTCTGGTATCAATTAATTCGTCGGGCCTTGGAAATCTCAACATTCTGCATATTTCGACAGTTTTATTGAGAGGCAGATGATGTTCCCTTGTCAATATAGAGAAGAGAAATAACAGGGGCTGTGCTGTCTTTTACCCTTGCATGGCTTACAGAAATCAATACGGTACCGCAGACTTCAAGTACCTCATTGGGACTCTACATGGCGAAACAAGTAATATAAACATTGCCTTGTTGTTGCAGGAGCGTTAAATTTTAGACGGGATTACCCCTTTTATCTTTTTTTTATATACGAGGAAAGTGTACTTTCTAGATAGTAAAATGCATATCCTAATTTAAAGTGTAGATTGTAAATTCTTTATTATTATAATATGTCTCTTAAAAACACACACACATATATAATAATAATAATAATAATAATAATAAGCAACAATTTGGATGTGCTGATGGATTAATTAGAAACAGTGAAATTGTCAATGGATTAATTATGCTAACAAATTGTATAAAAAAGAAATTCAAAGAGAATTCATCAATTAATTCGATCCTCGTTACTCCTCTAGCATTGTGATATGCTGATCGCGCGGAGTCTTCGAGACGACGGTCCAGCGACTTGGAGAGAAATAAAGGTTAAGCAGATGATGTTGTTTTTTCATTTCTTTTCCTATGCAGAATTCGATATTAAAATTAAATAAATGACTGTTGCAGTCGTTTTATAACTCCGTCCAGTGAGTTGACCCGGGACCATATCAACCCAGGACTGGGATCGTATCAGACCAAACGAAAAAAGAAAAAAACAACAACAACCCTGTAATCTAACTAAAATCGGAATTGATTCAATGTATCTAGTATAAACTAGTCAAAATCTAATTTTTATTTATTTTTTTAAATAAATATAATTGATCATGAATAATCTAATGACATAATCAAAACTGTAACCTGATATTAGTCCATGTCAATCAGCGATTTGGGTTTAAAAACTCTCCTTCAAATTGCTTTTAAAAAATAACATTTAATGCTTGTCGAGTAGGGTACCGTCCCCTCCCTGTCCCAGATCCTCACCCACGAACCCCTTCGGAATTTGAAGCTGGGTTCCATTTTAGTTAAATACAGAATATTAGCATGATATTAATTAAAATAGCGAATTTCAGTGATAATCAGGTGTAAGTTTCCTAACTCGCTCTTAGAAAACAATTGCCAATAAGCTTAATAGAAATAAAATGAAATTAACAAAAAAAGAAAAGAGGTGAGACTAAATTATTGCAATCATACGTAACTAAATTATTGCAATCATACTCACAAATATTATATATTGAAATGATTTTTTATATTTTGATTTCTTTCTTTTAATTTCACATTTAAACAATCTATTTTTTAAAAGATTTTCTTCACTATTTCGTCCTTCAAGCTTTGAAGGGACATGATGAAATCACTATGATTAATTCACAAACTTTGTTTATTTACTGGAATAGTATTTTATTTTTTATTTTGCAATTTTGCATCTCACAACCTCGATTTTTTTTTTTATAATTTTATCTTTTGATATAGGAGATGTGGTAGTGACTCTATTTCAGCTACGTGTCGCTGCTCCGAAAAGGTTCGTCCTTCCCAAGGAAAAACAAAAGTGCTGATTAAATTAATTAAGGAGTAAATTCTTGATTTTCAAAATATTATATTTTTTTATTTTAAATTAAAAAATAATGCTTTTATATTATATTTATATACTGATATCAAACATATATTTTTTAAAATCATTATATATATATATATATCTTGGATCAAAGACAGGACCAGAGATCTAAAGAAACCCTCATTTTGTAACTCAAAAATAATATTAAAAAAAGAATTACGCAACAAATCAAAATACATCAAGAATCAAGATGATTTCTTTTTTTTTTCTTTTTTCTCTCTTCAAAGAATCAAAAACTGACGATGGTCGGGTATCCCCTCACCGATATTATTAACGCTGGACCATTTTTTCAGGTATCAGACGACAAATCTACAGATCATCATCGACTTCAGTCTGTTTGGATTTGATTACGATAACTTTTGAAAGTATTTATTGTTTAGAAATATATTAAAATAATATATTTTTTATTTTTTAAAAAATTATTTTTGATATCAGCTTATCAAAATAATCTAAAAATATTATTTTTTAAATTAAAAAAAAACAATTTTTTGATAAATACTTCAACGCAATGACAAACAGCCCATCAATGTGCACCAGAAGCTAAATAGGAAGAAAATTGAAGAGCGGGTTTTTTTTTTTTTTGGGATTTGGCAAATGATTTTTCGATGACATGACTCACAACCACGAGAACCACAAGCACAGTTTTGCAAATGGTGGTAAGAGAAAACTGCGGGCTGTTTCTCCCCACCTCCCCGACACAAAGCGGTTTAGAAACGGCGGTTTTCCTTCTCTCTCCCCCCTCGCAATACAGCTTGACAGCCCACAATATCATCATGAGGGCTCTAGTTTTCTACCTACAACCCACTCTCTCGCTCACCATAAATTTGTCTGCTAGTGTTTTGTTAGCTAGTACAATCAATGGTAGCTAGCTAGAGGGGTCCATCGTAGTCTTGTATCAGAGGGTACGCTGCTACAGCACTGCCGTGTGCTGCGGCTTAAAACAGCCTTTCTTTCTAGTTGTAGATCAGACGTCGTCGTTTTTTGGAATTTGAAGGGCTGGGGGCCTTCACAGGCGGGTGCGTGCGTGGGAGATCGGATCGTAAATTTGATGCAAAGATGATCTTCTTCGGTATTTCGCTTCTCGCATGCTGTGCCGCACACACGTCTTTAATTTGCTGGACGAAATCTAAAATGAGAAAATAAAGAGACAGAACACTCACGGGTCTTCTTTGCGGGAGATCGAGGGAGCACAGAAATAACATTCACCCTCGTTAAAAGGACTGTCTTCTAATTTACATCTCGGCAAATGGTAATACACACCAGTATTTAATTACTCTTTTTTTTTTTCCCTTCAAAAAACAAAATGTTCCATCTCTGACAGCAGAATGTTAGTGCGCGAGCGCGATTGTAAGGTAATTACAGATACATCACCGAATTATATATATATTATAGCGTTTCTTATAGGAGAAAGCAGCCTTGATGATTATAATTGTATACTGATGTGTTTTGCTTTTATTTCTGACGACGATTTTTTCGTGTTTTGTCTTCTTTACCCCCACAAATTCTTAGGAATAATGAGAGCGGTATGATAATTGATCTATTACTTAATGGCCACGGCTCCTTTTTTTTTTCTTTCTTTAATGGATAGTTATAATTATTTGAGAATGAAATTAATTGATGTAGGTTGTTCTTAAGAATATTGTTATTTAAAAATATATTAAAATAATTTTTGATATCAATACATGAAAATCTAAAAATAATGACATAAAAATGAAAAATATTTTATTTTTTCAAAAACATGTTTGAAAGACAATATCAATGGTCGTGATTTTGATGCTTCACAGCTAGTTCTTGCTTCATGTTGCGCCCGAATTAAGTAGTTGACAATGTGGGATTGTGAGAGTTTGTACATTGCACCACCGGTTTCGAACTGTACACTTGCTTGTCTGGTGGGACACTTACCTGGCTTGCTATAAGGTCAGAAAAATTATGTTTTTTTTTTTTTTTGCCCGAGCTGGCTTTCGCAAGGACTAGGCTATTGTTGACCGATCGAGCCAATAGATGAACTGAATTTAAGTCATGAATAGGAGGAGCACACGGAGACGTGCATGGGCGGTAGGGCAAAATAAAAAATCTCATAGCTAGCCTTTCAAGGATCAGGTTTCCTTGTGCTACGGTTGATTATATGACATGGGATTCTTGGCGTTGCAGGAAACATAAATATAATTAATCCCACTTGTTAAAGAAAGTAAATTAAAGCTATTTAAATCCAAAATACACGGCTTGAAGCTCTAGCTAGGATATGGATTATGAGAATCACTGCCAAGTGATTCGGTGGTTGGATTGAGAATTGCAGAGGGTTTTGTTGCAGATCAATCCCCATTTCCCACGATAAAAACTGGCACCTTGAAGGACCGCGGCTATCACAAACTGCGAGCATCGTTTTATTTATTTATTAATTATTTCAATAATTATAATAATAAGAGAATACTCTTGTACCAGTTTGATTATCTATATATCGAAATGCAGCTCATTTATAGTCGGCACAAAATAAATCATCTATAATATTCGAGCTGATAAATATATTCTCGAATTCGATGAGGAAGCAAATGAACACAGAACGAATAAAGTTACAAGCCTTGAGGAATAACACACCCAATCATTTCTGAAATACAAACTCCATGTACTCGAGGGGAGCCCTCGAAAATATTGAATGTTGAATTGGCTCGGAGAGCTAGCCATAGCTAGCTAGTTGTGGTTTGAAAAACTGAGTAGTTGGAACCCTACTGGACGAATTGGTTTAATTAACTCCACTAGTCGACATGATAGCCATTGTTTAGTGCATTAAAATTCTTATAATTATGCCGAGCGGTACCTCCTCACAAACAAAATATATGCAGGATACAATGGTGTCGTTCCATAATCACACTGACTATTGACCTTAAATCTGTTTAAATTCGGCAAAATAAAATAATAATGACGGGGCCCGGAGCACTTCCTTGCTTATCGCGTGGCTGGGAGTGTAGGCAGCAACGTCGATCAGGAATTACGTGTGCGAACCACAACTCCAACTTGGAAATAGTAGCTATGATTTTGATCAAAACAATAAACTTACACAACTCAACTTGTTTATAATTTTATATGTCTTGGCTGGACCACTACATTATGATTACACCTGCCTTTCTACGTACGCTACAAAAATATTAATGCCCGAAACAAATAATGGTAATTGATTATATGGATGCGTAACGTACGAGAATCAAGGTATATACGTTGTCCTTCGAAGTTGACAATATATTTCATTGATTAGATCTGGCGCCGAATCTAATAGTTTCACTTTATTCTTAAGTTTCTCGTAAAGCCCGGCCATGGTCTCCTCGAATCAAGATATATCAGGAACTATATTTCGATCAATCATTTAAAAACGATGTACTCGTAATCTTTTGAAAATTCGTGTCTGCATTATGAAATTTATATGAAATACAGCGGTTGTTTGCTTGGTAGTCAAACTACAACACCATCTAGCATTTGTCTCTTGAAAAGATTTGAGAACTGAAAAAAAAACACGACGTTCAACAGCTACTGGTTTAAACTAGCTTAAGTTCAAACAGCTCGAGATTCTCCAGCTTCCTCTCGATCATCTCTATTTTATATATGGAAGAAGATATGCAGTGTTATTAACAATCCAAATAAAATTAGGATGGCTTGATTTGACCAAGAGATTATCCCTAGAAAAAAACAAGCAGGGAGAGAGAGAGAGAGATTGTCCTCGAGCCAGGAATGCCATAACCAAAACAAGCCAACTCATAGCGAAGAAGCTCCATAATATGCTCATATATATAAAAAGGCACTGGAATAGTATAATTAAGGAAACAACAGGGTTTAACGCATCAATGCGATCGAGCTGGTTTAGATCTTAGATTAAGCGATGATTCGCTATAATTTCCTTTCTCTCGAGTCTTATTTAAAATTTTCAACATGCATCATTGCCTAATTAAGCTAGGGTTAACCTAGCTATAGTGGTTGAAAAGTATATATTGCTAGAGATTTGGTTGCCGTCCATTATATTCAAGAAACTAGCTAGCTACTGACAAGTTATCAAGAGATCATTAGTGGAGATCATTTTTTCCGAGTTAGTGGCTAGTTGGCATTCTTTAATTTTAAGCAATCGCTAGCTGAAGTCCAATGTTATTGGACGTGCAGAGATTCTGCTCTTAATTCCTACCATGAAAATATTCGGTGGCCATTTGCAGTGGACGGCAAGGTGATGAACTGCACTGATCAATTCCCACCAATCCTAATATCAGACAAAGTCTTTTTTGTATGTGTTTGCTGATTGACCAGAGTTGTCTTAAACTTTTGCGAACATTAATCATTGTTTCTTACCAGCGCATGCTGTGTCCTGATCGTAAAAGAAACCAAGGCTAACCGGGCCTTGGATCGCGACTCTCTTGAGCGTACAGTTAGCCTTGCAAGCCACCACTGCTCGCTTCCCTCCTTTGCAGGGAGCCTGGGGACGTTTTGCTTTTACCTACCACGTGCTCTCCCGTGTGAAAATTGACCCTGGGTTGCAGCCCCTGGGCTGGGCTAGAACTCGCTGTCAGGTTCACTCCAGCCTGAAACTTCATAGTTCAAGGCCGTCAGAAAATCATATCAGGGATGAGGCTGAAAAGCCCGACAAAAATCACGGATCATGACTTCAATGGACATTCGGCCTTTGTCTAGGTATAGGCCTTTGCTACTTTAAGTGAAAGCCCATGTAGTTCACTCGAATGGGAGTGGGTAACATACGACATCGGTCCAGTATTGGGCCCCATAATCTGAACAGTCGACCCTCGTTCATCTCACCTAAGTCCACTTAGTAGGATACTATGGTGTCTGGGAAGCCCAGCCTTAATGTACTTTCTGTTTTTCCTCCCGACCCTAGCCTTTGGTTGGGGCTTGGGATGTGATTTGAGTTGCAGGAGTTTGGCCACCTAGTGCCGACTGCTGACCGACTGCATGACCATAATAGACAATTGGAGCGGGGCAAACCACATATCTTCGATTGCAAATCCCCCTTTTAAAATATCTTTTGTTTTTGGACCTTTTCTTGTAATTTATCCATTTACAAAGGTTGTTAGTTTAAGGGGTGGACAAAAAAATTAAATAATCAATTAAACTGAAAAAACAAAAAAAGTTGTGAAAAAAACCCTAGTAAATTGATTATATATATATATATATATATAAGTATAATGGTCAATTTTTTTTGTTGATTCTTCAATTTTCTTCATATTCATCTTCACCTCCTAAATCATTGATAGCAAATACTGTTCAGTTTTTTCTTCTTATTTTCTAATTAAAACATCTTGTTTTGAGTTGCTTTTAATTAATTTCTGATTACTTTATATGTGTCTTCTCTTTTAGTTAAGTAATTATTTACTATCTCAACCCTGGAATCCTTGGGAAAATATAAGACATTGACTAAAAAAATTTAACTAGTATAGAATCTTATATGAAGTGCATTTGGATGGAGGATGATAGTTAGTGCTCTACCATCATCTGATTAAAGGTAACCATTTAGACTATTGATTGATGGAATAATATGTTGTTCATCTTAGATATTTTTTAAGACATTTGTTGATTATTTTCGTCCAACTATTAATCTAGGTGTGATAAGTAGCTGAATAATATAAATCTAGCCCTTGATTAATGAATAGTTCCCTTTATAATTAATTAAAAAACACAAAGTAATAGAGACTTCATATAGTTTATAAATGTTTCTCATACAAATCTCAAATAAACTTAAAATACGCATACTTACTTAATCGATCCACTGCCATTAAGATGACATATTTCCCTTCTAATTTAGATAAATCTTTTTTAAAATCTATATCAATATCAATAAATGGTATATAGGCCATGGGCAAAGGTTGTTATATCTAAGAGAAAGTATATAGTATTGTTTATCTGAAAAAAAAATGATTTGTTTTATAACAAATTATCTTATTTATTTTTGTTGTCTTTTCCACCCGTTGACAAATTATATTTTTTTAGTATTGCTTAGTTGACATTAATGTTATTGATGACACCGAGGCAGATGACAAGTCAAGCATTAGGGTTAAACTTAAAAAATCATTAAAAATAAATAATGTGAAAATTATAAATGAAGTTGAGATGAATTTAATTAATTATACTGAGGCAAATGACAAGTCAATGTGATATTAATGTCATGGATGATTTTTCGGTAGATGACAAGCCAAACATTAGGGTTAAATTAAAAAAATATTAATAAACGAAAAATAACATGAAAATTAGAAACGAGTTTAGACGTGTTTAATAAATGATCAAGGGGATCCTAATGACAATAAGGATCACTAAACACAAAATTAAACATGCTTAACTATATCAAATCAATTCTAATCGATTATATTCATGGTTATTTTATCATTAATCCAATTAAATAAAAAACATAGATTGATATCAATGCAATATGTCTATAAACTTCAAATTTTAAACCAAATCTCTTTCAATTATACACCAATTTATATTCACTAAATTAATTTCTTTCAATTGGTGTCAATTATTCTAACAAGACTTATAAAATACAATGCTAATTCTTTTTAAAAAATCAGACGTGTCTGGGTCAAAACGATGGTGACCTTTCAAGAATCCAATACTTGGGTTTGCGTTAAAGGCTCGTAAACCATGGCCTGTGGTCAGAGTAGGAGAGCAGTAAACGAAGCAGCAGAAACCGGACTATTTCACGCTCTTCCACACACCGAATCAGCATCCAGGACAGGAGACTAGTCAACTGAAGCACTATGTCCATTTTATATAATACCCCTCTTATGCCTTTTTTGCCATCACCGACGCCACTGCCCTCTCCAAACAACAATTTCGCATATCCTATTATCTCATTCTCCCATCCTTCTTCTTCTTCACCACGTTGTTTCTCTTCTCTGCCAGGTACAAGTCAATCTCCATTAGCCTAGCTCTTATCAAGCCCCCTTTCTCCTCTTTTTTTTTATCGTTACCAGTTTTTCTCCTGGATTCCCCAATCTTTTTTTTACATGGATGTTCTGTTTATATAAATGTATACATACATATATGGACACGATTCGATTCGACTCGATCCTTTTTGCATGTTTTGCTTGTTTATTTTGCCTGTATGCTTGCAGAAATGGATGGAACAGTTGGTCAATGTCTTTACCCACTGCACCGCACTAAAACAATTCACCTGGTTTGTTTTTCGTGAATTTTGATGACACGCTTATACATACCTTTTTGTGTTACTGTTATTTTTAATGGGTTAAAAAAATGCATACAGGTTAGGCACGCGCAAGGGATTCACAATGTAGAAGGAGAAAAGGACAATAATGCTTATCTGTCCGAAGAACTCTTTGATGCGCACCTTACCCCTCTAGGCTGGCGGCAGGTAATCGCCGATTCAACGTTCCCTGACTTGCCCCCTTACGTTGCTTTTCATATATGCTCTTGTTTGAAGCATCAATTTTAAACAGAGCAAGGCTTGATTTTGTGTAATTGAAATAGGTTGATAATCTGCGCAAGCACGTTTATGAATGTGGGGTTAATAAGAAGATTGAATTGGTCATTGTTTCCCCTTTGTTAAGGTATTAGATTTCTTCCAAATCCTTTATTGTGGTTAATAGAGCTCTCTTCTTTGTATTTCGTAGCATGCGGCGCCTTGTCATTAGTATTATATGCTGCAACACAAGCTAGAAAGATGAATAAATGAAAACATTTTATATCGCGTGGCAATATTCAATATGATTGATTATGTACAGGTATTTGAGTTAGCTTGGAGTATGGCGTTTTTGGTATCAAGGAATAAGTAATAGATGGATTGAATTTAGCGCATTCCCTTGCACTGACTGGAATGAATTAAAACATAATTCAAGATAATATAGTTATCTGTATTTCTGAATTCGGAATATCATGTTTTCCGAAGAAATATGTCACATTAGATGATGAAAATTAGGAGGTTTTGCATGCTTCAGTTCTCCAAAATCTTTTTCATAGACTATGACGCTGGATACTTTTACTAGGACCATGCAAACAGCAGTCGGAGTATTTGGCGGGGAAAGGTACATGGATGGTATAAATGCCCCCCCATTGATGGTGGAAAATGCGGGGAAAAGTAACCAGCCTGCAATTTCAAGTTTACACTCTCCTCCATTTATTGCAGTTGAGCGTTGTCGAGAACATTTGGTACGTCTCACAACACCTGGCATATCATAACTGTGTGGAATGTGGATATAAGATTTGCTTTTCAAAGCTTGTAGTGTTCATTAGATTAGGTAAAGAATAAGAATCGAAAGATAAAACATGGTATTGATGGGAATTTCATTGTAAAGAGTAATGCTATTCATTTAGTTTTGTAGTTTTTTTGTTGTTTCTTTTAACTTGAATGGTAAGCTGTTTACCTTGAAAATTCTACCGTGTTTCAACCACAGGGAGTTCATCCATGTGACAGAAGAAGAACCATTAGTGAATACCGGTCCATATTTCCAGCAATTGATTTTTCATTGGCAAGTATTTACTCTTATTATCTTCTATGCAGACATGCAATTATGAGTTATGTTTTTAGTTTGACTATTTTCCTTGGTTTTTAGTCCCGTGCTAACTTGGGCTAATAGTGGGCACTTTATTTTGTATAGATTGAAAGTGATGAAGACGTTTTGTGGAGGGCTGATGTCAGAGAGAAGGATGATGAAGTTGCAGCCAGGGGACAGAAGTTCTTGAATTGGTAACCCTGTTTATGCTGTTTTTGTTTTTGTGTTCTCTTACCAACCTAAGAACTGAAAGTTTATATTGCCAAAATGGATTACATGTCAAGATTTGGATTCACTACCTCACCTGTCTTTTGCTATAACTTTTTTTCTCTTTTTGATGGGATTTGAAAGAATCATTCGAGTAAAATCTTTGGCAGCTGCTTTTCTTTTTCCTTTTTCAAAACAGGGGTGATTGCTTAATTTTGTTCTCTAATAATTGCTTATAATTACTACTGCTGTTAAGAAGAACTGGTTAAGAGTTTAATTCCCCTAATTTGTTAAACACAATTTTTTATTTGGTTACTCCTTGCACATTTTGCTCACTGAAAATGCCTAAATCAGATATTAGTCCTAGGACAGGGAGTAGCTGTGGCCAATGTATGTCTACACTGCTGACAATATTCTTTCTCTATCCAGGCTGTGGACTCGAAAAGAGAAGGAGATTGCAGTTGTTTCCCACAGTGGATTCTTATATCATACATTAAGTGCTTTTGGAAATGACTGTTATCCATCCGTGAAGAGTGAAATATGCACGCAGTAAGTGCTTGTTCATTTTGGGAAAACAATCTTAAGAACATGCTAAAGAAGGAATCTGACCACTCACAAGTAATGCTTGTTTGATCCCTTTTTCCAAATGAGTCAAATTGGTTTCGATTATAAAGGTGTAAAAATCAGGTCTCTGCACTGTTTAGCTTCTCCTGCCACCTTTACAACCCTAGTTGTATGTCTCAGAATAATTGCCAGCAGGGTTCGCGGGGTGAGGTTTAATTAGCAACAGCTTTGAAATTTGGGCTGTCAATGTTAAAGTTTTGGTAGATTCATTGAATAGTGATTTCCACATTGCGCGGGTCTTGCTTTGGTTCATCAGATTAAAACTGATATTTGTATTTGCAGCTTTGCGAATTGTGAGCTTCGATCAGTGGTCCTTGTTGATAGAGGGTTAGTATCTTGAGAAAAGCTACACTACTTTTCAGCTGATTCAATGGTGCAAAAAACACTGATTAATTTCTTTCCCCATTGCAGTATGATAGGATCGGATCCAGCAACAACTAATTATCCTGGTAAAAAACCTCAAGGGCTTGACCTTCCAAGTGATGTTGCGGGAGAGATTCAACCACAGAAACGGGAGTCTTAGGTAATAGTCTGTTCTGGAGAGATGGATCAGTATCGAGTTGCTGAGTCCATCAAAAGAAATTTGAGTTACTTCATCCTGCAAAACAAACTAGGGACTGTATTTTTTGAGCTTGCTAGCTCTGATTGAAAAATCCCACATTTTATTGTGTTCAAGTAAGTGTCATCCGCATGCCGTTTAGCATAGATGCACAATGGCATGTGAACGGAATTATTTTAAATGAATGATTGCCAGGCTTCATGTAATATCTATTTAATAGCTATTTTACTTGCGATGCGATTCCGCTACGGCTTGGAATTTTTTTAAGAAAAAACTAAGCATGAACATTAACATTAACAATACACTAAATGGTTCGGGGAAATCAACGTAGTTCCCCCACATATTTCACTGTGGATGGTGGATTGTTGCTGTGCTTTTTTTTTTTCTTTTCTATTTCCCCCTTTTTCCCTGTTTTTTTTCTAATTATATTTTTACATGAAATATTTTTTTTTGTTGGTTATATTTTTTTTCTACTTTTATATATATATATATATATTTTTTTATCTTCAGATTCAATTTATTTTATAGCTTTTTTCTTAGTAATATATATATATATATATATATATATATATATATATATATATATATATATATATATATATATATATATATATATATATATATATTTCAACCAACCTACTGACTTCAATGTATAATGACAGCGGTGATCCAAGAAGTTCAACCATATTTATACATTGAAGTCAGTAGGTTGATTGAAATTATTACAGAGACAATAAAAGGTGCGGTGTTTTCACTGTAGTCCGGATCACGATGCTACTGTGGATTCACACGATGTTTTTTTTCAGATTGTTTTTTTTTCTGATTCTTTTTCGTTTCTTTCTTTCTTTTATTTCTTTTTTATGATTTTTTTTTTGTTTCTTTTTTTTTCTTTTTTCTGATTTGTTTTTTCATGAATTTTTTTTATGATTAAAGTTTTTTTTTGCTTATATATAATTTATTTATATAAAATTGAAATTAAAATAGAAAAAATATTATTATATTAAATATTCAGTCTACAGGAATGACCTGATCTGTTATTATTATATTACATTTTGCATATATAGATATTATATTTCAATTTTACACCAACAAATCCTATTAATTTTTTCAATCCTGACAATTATAAAAATTGCTTGCTCAACCCACAACGTAGTGCGATCCATTTTTTTTAATTTTCAAGTCACGTAATTTTTTTGCCAGTTAGTTTTCATTTGATTTTTTATTTGATCTTTTGTTAAAGTTATTATGATTTTTTTAGTCTTTCATTTTTTTCATTTTTTTATTTGTTCTTTATTTTTTTCTTTTATTGTTTTATTATTATTATTTTCAAATCAAATGAATCTTTTTTTACCTCATAATTTTTATTTTTTATTTTTATCTTCTGTTAAAATTATTATCATTTGTTTAGTTTTTTATTTTTTTTCATTATTAACACAATAATAATAATAATAATAATAATAATAATAATAATAATAATAATTTCAATTATTTTCCTTACTTACTGTTTTATTAATGTTTTTCAGTCTTTTCCTCTCGGGACAATTCGATAATCTTTATTGTTTTAATAGTAATAACAATGATAATTTTATATGTTGAGACTTCGATTTTGCTGTTTTTATATTAAATTTTGCATATATAAATATTATATTATATTTTTGGACCAATATATTCTATTAATTTTTTTCATCTCCACAATTATAAAAAATTCTTACTCAGCCCGCAACGTAGTGCGATAAATTTTTTAAATTTTCAAGTTAAATGTTTTTTTTCCAGTTGATAATTTTTTTCATTTATTTTATTTTTTTATTTGCTCTTTTGTTAATGTTTTTAAGATTTTTTTTTAGCCTTTGATTTAATTTCGTTTTCTTCCCCTTATTAAAGCAATAGTAATATTAAGAATAATAATAATAATTTTATTTTTTGTTTCTATGTGCTTTATTATTAATATTTTTTTTTCTCTCAGATTTGTTGAATAATGTTTATTGTTTTGACAATAATAGTGATGATAATTTTAAAACATAAGATTTCGATATTACTGTTAGTATGATAGAGGATGTTGATCCCTTTTTGTATATCAAATTTTATATGTTAAAATATTATATTTTAATCTCCATAACTGTAAAAAAATTTTGTTCCACCCGCACTATACCCGCAATGTAGTGCGGGCATTTAGCTAGTTTATAATATAAAGGCGAGGCATGGGAAAACATCGTTCCTCACGCCAATATATATATATTAATATTATATATATATATTCTTTTGGTATTTTTTTTGAACAAAAATGATCCATATTTTATGTATTTGTACTTTTAGATTTTATTATTATTATTATTTTTATTTTATTTTTTGTATTTATCGTTCTGAAATTTTAATTTATGTTCGTTACATTCTATTTTATTTTTAAATTTTTTATTATTATTTCTGGTCCCAGAAAACATTGTAGCAATCTACAGTGTTTTTCCTGCGCCATGATAATATATATATATATATATATATATATTCTTTTGGTTTCTTTTTTTTGACAAAAATAAACCATATTTTAAGTATTTGTGTTTTTAGATTTTGTTTTTAATTTATTTATTTATTTTTTGTACTTATCGTTCTGAAATTTTAATTTATGTCGGCTACATTATATTTTATTTTTAAATTTTTTATTGTTATTTTCTGTTGCCACAAAACACTGTAGCAATCTACAATGTTTTTCTTGCGCCATGATACACACACACACAAGAAAACACATTCCAGTTTTACTGTGCTAATCCATAGTAACATCTACTATTAATATATATTTTCATGAAAGACAAAGGTTGTTGAGGTAGCTGAGATGGTCTAAAAAACGTCAGATTAAGGTCCCCTCTGAGGGCATGGGTTTGAATCCCACTCTCAACACATTTCTTTTTAGCGAATCCACATTAAAATTAAAATTAATATATATTTTCGAGAAAGATGAACGAATGTTGAGGTGGCCGAGCGGGTTTATGAGGCGGGAGACAAAAATTCCGTTCGAGAGGTTGGAGGTTCAAGTCCCACTCTTGACAGATTTCTATTTTACTTAAAAATATAATTAATTTTTTTAATGATGATGATAATTTTATGTTGGTTATTTCGTTGAAACCTAATAAACAAATAAATTTATATCAATTTAAAATTCATATATTTTATAGAAAACTTGCACATCACAAGAATTCTGCATAAATTTATCATTTTAATCAAAAATATATTATAAAAAAACAATTAATATTTTTTTGTGTTGAAAAAAATATGATACTGCATGCATTGACAAGTATGCTAGAGATATATATATATATATATATATATATATATATATATATATATATATATATATATTTCAACCAACCTAGTGACTTCAATGTATAAATATGGTGGAACTTCTTGGATCACCGCTGTCATCTGCCATGTTTTCTACCTCTGCTGTATTTCTATTCCTAGCTTTGTTTGAATACAATGAAGAAACTCATCCACCACCATCTTTACAACACGCACGCTGTACGCCCTTGAATGTGTTCATTGAAGTGCAAGCTGCACGCGGTTCTCACAAGCAGATTGAAATTTACATCCCAGATCTTTATTTCACGATGTCTTTATTTTATAAAATTACATAATTATTAAAATTTTATTAAATTTTATTTGTTTAACCCGAATCCATAAAAATTATCTAATAAAATAATTTTTTTTCGAATTAAAAAAAAAGAGCTGCATGTGGCTAGCTGGGGGAGCACATGCACACGGAAATTATCGTCCTGTGTTTTCAATTATGTTAAATTTACCGTTGCAATTATTTGTTTGATAAATAATAAAATAAAATATTTTTTTTCTTGTCTCGGAAACAAACAAAAAACATTAATATAAAACTCTGTCTTGTCTCCTTTTCATCTGATTTATTATATTAAATTATTTTTCACAGAATAATAACCCAATTATTTGGGAGCGTGGTTGTGGTTGCGGTAGCTTTTCAAAATTCTTTTCATATCGAAATATATCAAGATAATATTTTTTATTTTTAAAAATCAACACATTAAAATGATTTAAACATACTATTTTTTTTTTAATTTTAAATGCAAAAAAATAATAATTGAAATTAAGCCATACGGGGGCTTGCTTTTGCGTTTCCGTATGCCTTTTTTCTTTCTTGACAGCCCATTCAGACAATTGGAGGTAGCCTTGCTTTACATGAAACTTGCAGAAAGATATATTATTAGAAATATTTTAAAAAATTGAATGCTAAATATATATAGGAGTGAAAATTTAGATTATAAATATTTTTAGTCATTGTTAGCAAAATTTTTCCCAAATGCAGCAATAACAATATAAAATAATAAAATATTTTATGAAAAGAATATTCTGATCTATGTCTTACCAGTTGTAGATAAAATATATAATAAATAGGTAGATCATAGACCCCACTCATTAATTTATTTTTCAATTTTTTTCTTTGGTCATAATCAATCAATCAATTCATCCTGTTCATCAATCAATTGATCGCATGACTTATATTCATAGTCATAGGTTTATGTTCATAGTCATGGGTTTGCAGTACTAAGAACATGGGTGTGTCGGTGTGTCAAATAGAAATTTCTAACAACCTCGTGATCCGCGTTGGAATAGTTCTGGACGGGGTCTATAACTAGGGTTTCTGGCTCAAGAACTGCACTCCAAAACCAAAAGGAAAAGAAAATTGCACTATCGGGGATAGTATCTGTTTCTGATCCCTCCTGCTGCCATACGAAATCCAAAAACTCTTCTGATCCCTCCTGCTGCTTAATATCAATCTTCTTTTTAATTTCAAGGCCTAACACCAAGTTCCAGGATTGTGTTTCAAGTTCTAACCTGACATGGATGCCAATCCAGCTCCATTTCTATACCCACTAGAGCATTCTAAAATCCTCCATCTGGTAATTTGCACAGGTTTTTTTACCTTTTCTATATTCTTTATTGATGTCTCAGGATCGATTTCCTCAGCTATACGTGTCCATCCAGGTGAGGCATGCACAAGGAACCCACAACGCAGCAGGGGCGAAAGATCATAATGCCCTGTTATCTCCAGAGTATTTTGATGCGCAACTCTCTCCTCAGGGGTGGCAACAGGTATGTAAATTGATGGTCATTTCATTTCATGCTCTAAAATAAATCCGTGATGCTCTTCATATATTTTCGAGAGTTTCTATTCAAAGAAATCAACATCCGATTCGTGATTGGTGAATCCTTTTCGTTTATAGTTTCATTTAATTCATATACTTCTCTAAATCCATATAGTAGAATCGGATTTCTTTTAGAAATAGAGTACTTTTGATGAACCAGTGATTTGTTTTTTTCGATAAATGTAGAAATATTTTTCTTTTTTCTTTTAAAATTGTTAGTTAGAAAACCATTTTTTTTTCAACTTTCTAAATTGTTTTTAGATTTTTAAAAAATGGGTTCAAAAAGTGAAAGTTCTTTTCGGGGAGAAACTTCTCCTGCTTCATCAGACGTGTACATCTGGCTTTCTGGTATTGCAACAGGCTGGCAATCTAAGGAAGCAAGTCCATGCATCTGGACAACTTAGGAGGATCGATTTAGTCATCACTTCTCCTTTGTGCAGGTACTTGAATAATTATACAGCTTGAATATCGTCGGTTCCTTCGCTGCATGTTCAATTCATCGTTTAAATATTATCAATGAGTTTCTTTTTAGGGCCATGCAAACCGCCACACAAGTCTTTGGTTGCGAAGGCCAGACAAATGGATCAAAGGGGGCAAATATAGACAACAGTGGGGTATCAAGTCTCAAATACCCACCAATTGTAGCAGCAGAACTTTGTCGAGAACGTTTGGTATATATGCCTCCATTTGTAGATCAAAGTTGCTGGGTTTTGAAATATTTTTAGCGCATGAAAATTGTGAACTTTTCTGTTTTCACTGCAGGGAGTTCATCCATGTGACAAGAGGAGAACCATTAGCGAGAATCGGTCTCTTTTTCCTACAATTGATTTCTCATTGGTATGTAATTAATAACCTGTTTCTAACATTAACACAAGGATTGTAAGATTAACCGGCACCCTTTTGATTTCTGTTCATTTTTTAGATCGAAAGTGATGAAGACATTCTGTGGAAGACTGATGCTAGGGAGACCGATGAAGAAATTGCAGCCAGGGGCTTGAAGTTTATGAGCTGGTAGGTGTTTGCATCTTTTTTCTTTCGATCCGCAAAGCGATGGCATGTTAGCTTGAACAGAAATAAATACAAATTGAGAGCATTCATGCAATTGGGAAGATAGTATTATAAAAAGAGTATTTCAGATTCTGCGACTAACAGGCAATTTGTTACTTGTTCAGGCTGTGGACACGACCAGAGAAAGAAATTGCAATAGTTACTCACCATAGATTCTTGCAGCATACATTGAATGCTTTGTCAAATGATTTCCATCCATCAGTCAAAAACAAGATGTGCAAAGAGTGATTATCAACTATTTATCAGTGCTTCTCCTTATATTATAGTTTATTTATTTTTTCCTTAAAAACTTTTTTATGACTGATTAATGAAGGGGTTGTTGTGACTTGTTTGTATAGATTCGGGAACTGTGAACTTCGCTCAATGATCATTGTTGATAAAGAAAAGATAAGCATGGTGTGTTTCGAAGATAATTAAAATACCTGTTCTTATTCCATTTGCTCTTTTTTTTCTTCCTGTAGCATTATTTTTAGTGCGTGGAATGGTTACATTCCTGGACAGCTGATAATCCACAAAGAAAAAAATCTCCCTGCAGGCATGAACTCCCAGGTGAACCTGAAAAGGAGAAGCTTCCAGGAGGGGATTGTTCAAAAGTGTCAGATTTCTGTGTGTGAAATGCTTGATTGATGGTACTCGAAGAACATCTGTGTCTGCGCCTGTGCAATATTATTTGCAAAAGTTATCTTTATTGAATTTGGGGTGGATCATCGTTCCCCTGTTATCTTGTTAAATCACTAGTTTGCTTGAATTTTGGATTTGTGTTGGGCTGTAACAGAGAACCCTAGTGGCTGAGTTGAGGTGGAAAAATTGAAGTATTGCGGATGTTTGATAAACCTTTTCAAAATCATGATTTTGAAAGCTCAGGTTTTGATAAAGCTGATGTTTTTTTAGAACCAAACAAAGCCAGGTAATGTTTATGAAAGTTAGAGAGGATTCGTTAGAATTATCTACATCACATCATTTTTTTTTCCTTTCCTGTTAAATAGAATGCCTCCTGTTTTTCCAGTAATCAGAACAAACGAACGAAAATGATTGGATTTGTGACGATATTGAATTCCAGTCGTGGAATTGAAAATTGAAATTGAATTCATAAGTAATTCACAACAACATAGGAATTATGTAAGAAAACTCGATACAATATCCAGAGAGGAAATTGTTTACAAACCTTTGTCGATACAAGCATTGCTTCCAGACCCTCACCTCAAGAAGTAAAATGAGAGAATAAAAACTTACAGTTGTAATAACTAGACTTCCACACTTCACTTTCCGCTCTCTTCTAATAACAAGACAAGATTGCTTAGTAAGGCCCCTGTGAGAGGCCAGATGAAACTTCACTTTTAAAATGCAAAACCAGAACAGATAATGAAACAAGAAATCAAAAAATTGAATTTCTGTTATCCTATTTGTATACGGTGTGATTTATACCAAAAAAAATCAGGCGGACACTATTTTTGCCTTGCTATCACAAGCCCGACCAGGATTGCAAGGACAAGGAAGCAAGCTGCGGCAAAGACAGAGAAATTAAATGGCTGATTAGTTCGCCGGCTACTTTCCACACTCATGTTGACATGTCTGCTCTTGTCTAAAGAAGAACCAGATGCAAAATGGTTAGGAACTGTAGCATCCCAAAAAGATTCAGTGATAAGCGATGGAGCTTCAACTTCTGGTTGGAGATATTTTGAGGGATCAGTTGGAGCTTCCATGGACATCAACTCAACGCAGCGTTCTTTTAAAACCTAATAGAGCAAGAAATAACTCAAAACTACTTCATCGATGAAAGCTTTCAGTATAATAATGTTCAAATGTAGTGTTAGATGTATTTCGCTCAACAAACCACATGAACAGACCTCAACTGTCTCAGATGGTTGCAGGTAGTCACAGATGAATGTACCAGCCAACCAGGGAACAAAGACTCTTCGAGGAAATGTAAGAAAGCATGTTTTCCTGCATTGAATTGTACAATATCAAATGTTATGAGTATAACAAATCAGGTTTCAGAAACTAACTGCATCAAATTTCAAAGAGATGCTTAAGATAGATTCTCTGCCAAGCTGAATATCAAGAGGCAAGAAGAAATAACAAAAAAGGAACCCCCCCGCCCATGAATTTCAGACAGACAACATGTGTAAATAACAATTTAGATAATAAAATATCACCAATCTACTTTAAAACAATAACAAATCCAATAAAAATTTTCAGACAGAGTTACAGTTCACACACCTCAAAGAGTTCAGGACAAGTCTTGAAATAGGTTTCTCAGGCAGTTTTTCTAGCCTTGATTCCTTGCCATCATTGTCAATAGGATCTGGATCTTCATCTGCTTCATCACAGATGATATCAAGTCTGCTTTTAAGACTCCTGATGATATCATCCTGAGAATAATAATAAAAATCCCATAATTACATAGGTCAAAAACAATAACCATTAAAAGGGAAAAGAAACCGAAAGAGAGAAACAAGGGGAGAGAGAAGCAAAAACTTTATTCTAAAATGATAAAGCATCAGAAGAAAAAAACGAGATTCAAGCATTGCCATTCTGCAGGCACCACAACAAACAGATTTTCTAGAACACAATGCCTGTCTGATCTTTATCTTTACCTTGTATTTCAGCATTTATCTTCCATTCTGAATTTCTTTTCTTTCTGTACTTGAAATTCAAATCTAAAATCTTGTCAATTCTGAATAAAGATCACAGGCATTATGTGTGCATTAAATGCACGGATATGTGTGCATTATGTGCCAATTGGTCCTGGGTGAAGCTTACAACTGGAAACAGCATTAAAAGTCCATCAGATCAATGACATGTTTAGTATGAGAATATGGCCCGCCAATAATCATTTTATATCAGCAAATAGGCAGAATTTCGCATAAAAAGTGGAGAGACATACAGAATGCATTGTATACTGTCAAGGAACAAATGCTGGCCAAAAAATCAAATCAGAGGATCCTTGAAATTTCATTGATAATAGATCGACATTCCAAAAGTAGACATTCTTGTTTGGAAGATGGGGCATGTAGCAACCTCTGTGAGGTAGGATGCCAGAAGAGAACGGAGGTGATCACTTAGAATACACCACAAGAAGTGGCAAGAAAAAATGGCCCACCAATATAATCATTTCATTTCAGTAAATAGGCAGGGTTTTGCATGAAAAGTGGAGCAACACACAGAACATCTCATGTACAGTGTTAAGGAACAAATTCCCTCGCACCATTTTGACTGTGTTGAAGTAGTACCGACGGAGTAAATGTAAATTCACATTGAACTATAACAATATATACACTATTAGTAAAAATCCAAAATGCTGTAGACATAATTATCATGAATAATCATCATCAATCTGGTATAGACATTCCCATAAGATACTCAAAACAAAAGTATTTTTTTCTAGAATAGAAATACCTTTATATCAGCAACTGCCAGCATCAATGGTTCTTTAGAGTTTGAGTACGCATAAGAGCACACAGATCCACCAAAGACAAGAACACCAGCAACATCCTTCTGGCTGCTTGCTTTAGCAAATTATAAAAAAAAATCATCAAATGATTGAAACGATATGTTCAAGCTACCATATCGACACTGAGTACAATCATGCCTAATATTTAAAGCTTGCCAACACACCTTCAACCAAAGAATTCTTTGTGAATGGTAGGAGCAATTCAACTTCATGCATACCATCAGTTGTGCACAGCTCTTCGCCAACAACCTAAAACCATAAAATAGAAGGAAACTATGACAAGAAGAATGGACCATTGGAACAAATGTTTAGGAATAATAATGCTCCTAAAGTGAAGCCACAGTCCATACAATTTGCTATTCCAAGCCAACAAAGCAACAGTATGCTTTCACTCAAAATGATGTGCCTAATTGGGATCCATTGATCACTAAATTGTTATGAAGCGTGAGTTTCATGAAATCAGGAGTGTCTCATGGTATCAACATGGGGATGCAGGTGCAGTTGATTATTAACTGATTTCTGGATCTTAATAACCAAACCATCCTGTTAATAGAATCGCTTTCCATCCAAAGTTCTCGAGCATCATCATGTCACTTTTAAAAAAATTTACTGTAGGTTTCATATTAAATGAATAAAGCTATGATAAGAAACTGCATGTCCTTGATTTGCTTCATAAATTAACGGCTTTAAGGTCTGCAGCTTCATTCCAAGAGAGATAAAGTCACAGTGCAGCTTACCAAATTCCCATCAATCATAGCCTTTGCATCCCTTAGCTCTTTAGCATGCACTGAAATTGCATGCCGAAGAATTGAACTCAATGTTTGGGAATTTGATGCACTCTCATGAGTTATAGGCAATCTGGGAAATATAGCTTCATTCATGAGCCACAAAGATCACAGGATTTCCATATTCCAGCACCAAATAAAATTGCTGTTTGGATCCACATGCAGAAAACACATGAAAACCATTGACGGTACCTGAGTTTGAAGTTGTATGTGCACCTAAATGCCTGAAGGTAGCTTAAGACCCTTCCCATTTTAAAATCACATGGCCGTATACTGCTTGAAGTGATATTCGAAGACAGCACACAATTCCGGCACGTCCACCTAATAAATCAACTCATCAGTCCATATGAACAACAAAAACAACACCTGCATCAAAATGACAGATGCCTGGTAATGGAAACGAGAGTTTCTATTAAACGGTGACAGTGACGAGGAAATACCTCCTTGGACTATAACATATATGAATAAGCAATCTCTCATCCCAGTCGGTTTCAGTAATAGGTGCAGCTTCTGCAACACCCTTCACTGTCTGTAAGAGCTGCCATCAACAAGAAAAACCTCAGCTCAATTTTCGCAGAACTAAGTGAAATTAAACAAACTAAGACAGGAAATATAGTCAAAATACAAGGAGCAAGAATTACCTGGCAAAGTGTTATAGTTGAATTCTTGAAAGCAACATCACTAACCCAAACATAAACACCAATAACCTTCATGCCACCCACCAGCATTCTCGAAACCTTTGACATTAACGCCAACATTTTTTTCACCAAATTGAACCCACAATAATAAACCACATAAGATAAATAAAATTTATAAAAGTAGAATGGACCTGACGGGCATGTTCAGCGACCCAATCGGAATCGATGTTCAAGGAAGAAGAATCACAGGCGGGTTGTGATTTAGATTTGGAACCCTTTCTCTTATTGTCATCTTTGGTGGTTTCGAGGAGTGAACAGGCTGGTTCTCCTGCATCATTTGATGGGGTGGGGACCAAATCGAAAATGAAGCCACGATCTAATTTGGAGCTAAGTTTTCCTATCACCAAACCCACCTGACAAGAGAGAAAAAAAGTTCGATGTCAAGAATTGGAGTACGTAGTTGTTGCTTTGCATGTGTGAATATGAAGATTTAGAGAGAGACCTGAGAGGTTAGACCGGATTGGCTGAGGCGATCCTCGGCTGAAGTTAGTTGGGTTTCGTCTCCGATTACTGCTTTCACCATAGCTATGCTCCCACTCAAATCCACAAACCAAAATTTCTTTCTTCCAAAATTGAATTGAATTGAATGCCCTTTGCTCTACTTTTCTTGCTCTCCCTTAATAGGATTCTTGAGTTGTGGACTCCACGACTTCTTAGTTGTGACTGAAATAAATTTTCTTCTTTTGTTTTGGACTCTCACACCTGCTTGTTACAGCATAGCCCAGCCCGACCATGCTTCGCTGATCAAATCATGGATTTTTAACGTGTGTTTTTACACTAAACAAATAGTTATAGATATAAAAAACAACGATACGTATATTTAATTTATCTATTTCATATAATCTAGATGAAGCACCACACACACACACACACACACACACACACAATTGATTAATTTCAAATAAAAATAAAAAGTTTAATTAATTTACATTTAAACCACATAAAACTTAAATGATGTTTTATGAACAAAAAAATACAATATTTTCTTAATTAGTTTCAAATAAAATCGAACATTCACTAGGTCGGACATCCAGCATACATAATTAATTAATTAATTAATTTAAAACGATACAGAAATAATAAAGTAAAAAAAGAGCAAGGTATCTAGGCTGGGTGGGCAGCATGCCTAGCCCATTAAAAAATATTTCACATGGGCCGGGCTTACCTTTAAATTATTATGAAAATAAAATCAAAAGGACATGTCATCTGTAAAGTCGAATTGGTCACCATCAGTGAAACGCAAAATCGCTTTCACCTGGGCCGGGCTTACCTTTAAATTATTACAGAAATAATATGTGGCCCGCGGGGGCGGGGAACATGCACAGTTCACTAAAGATGTTAAGGTTATTTTTTAATAAAAGTTTTTATTTAATTTTTTAAAAAATTATTTTTAATATTCAAATATTATGATTTAATAACATTAAAAATAATTTATTACTAACAAAAAAAATCATTTTCTTTAAAGGGCGAACATACGCCCATGTTCGTAATTTTATCCCCTGACAACTTGTAGCGATGGATTGGTGTCTTCACAGCTATGCGTAATTGGAGTGCTCTCCATGACATGCTATAATGCTTGTTTGAAAGTATTATGTAATTCAAGTTATTATTTGTTTAATTTATTTCTCATTATTATTTGTTTTATTTCATACAAGTTATTTATTTTCTTTTGGGTTTTCCATTGATTTTTAAAAAAGCTCTAGTTTTCTTTTTTTTTAAAAATCTTTTTGTAGGATTTATTTTGACTAATAAATATTAAAATGGTTACAGTTCACCCTCGATTGTTTTGTACCTATCAAATGTGATCCCATATTAAGATCACAGTTAGCCACGATATTCTTACATATTAATATTTAAATGTGTTTAGTTATTATTTAAGATACTAAAAGAATATCTGTAACATGTGAGTAAAATCACTATAGATTATAATAGTATTGCTCAGTTTTCAGTTCAATTCGGTTCGGGCCAGGTCGTTTGGTTTGTAATGTTTTCTGGTTTTTATTTATTGTTGACAGCACTATATCATAAAGCACCTGTAGCTTAGTGTATAAAGTGCATAAGGGCAAGCAAGAGTGTGCCTATTCTTTTTCTTTTTTTGTTTTTATTTTCTTTTTCTATTTTAACTTTTTTGTTTTTTGTTTTTTGTTTTTTCCTTTTAACTTATTTTCTTTTTTTATTTTTTAACTTTTTTTTCTTTTTTTTCTTTCTTTTGGTTGTTTTTTATTAAAAAAATTTATTTTCACATCAAATGATTTTTTTAGCTAATAATTTTATTTTATTTTAATTTTGGGTTTGATGTTTTGCTAAAGTTGTTGACCTTTTTATTTTGGGATTGAATTTTCCTCTTTAATAATAATAATAATATTTTTTTTGCTTTCTTTTTATTAATGTTTTTGATTTTTTCAGGACAATTTAATAATTTTTATTATTTTAACAATAATAATAATGATATTTTTAGATGTTAAAATTCTAATGTTATATTATAGTGATACACTAAGATGATACTTCGCACAGACTTTTTCAAAAAAACAAGAGGAAAAAAACACCTATGATACCTGCGCTTTCTCTGACTGGATGGCCCATGGTTTCCCCTTGCAAAGCGTTTGTGGGTCTCCTGTGAGGCCGTGACCCGTATTTCTTGATTTGTAAGGGACAAGCAAAAATAAAAATAAAAATAAAAAATTGTCCCGGGTATAGAAGTCAACAAATTAATTGGCGTAAAAAGAGATTTTGGAGGCTGGCTATTGTGAACTTGTGATGGACATTTGCAGAGAAGATGGTGACTTTCCTGTCCATTTTTTTTAATATCCGAGTAAAAAATTAAAATTAAACAAATGGAGCTGAGTGGAAGATAGGGTTGCTCCACTTCTCCCATGGAACAATGATTGTTGAGGTTAACAACAATTAATTAAGGATAGACACTGAGACTGAGGATATCTACAACATCTCTCTCTCTCTCTCTCTCTCTCTTTTTAAAAAAAAACACCCAGAATTCCCTGACTCGATAATTATGTAGCCGCGCCATGCTGCGTAATGCTAATCCCTTCCGTGAAAATATATTTAAAGCAACCTATCCTGTCTTCACCGTCTTTTTTTTATTGCAGGTCTATAGTGGATAAAAACTTTTTCTCAAAAAAACCAGGATAGACACTTTTGTGTTGTCTGTCAAGTGTTGGTGCAGATAACTAATTAATTCTTCTTTTTGTTTGTGGATCGACGATGACTAATTCACGACTCGATTCCTTGTTTTGTTAGTGGTGTTCAGACAAGAATCCAATAATCAACCGAACCTGGTCTGATTTTTCAAAGCCAGTCATTCTGCTTAGAGAGGTACAGCTCCACGTACGCACTTATTGCCTGTTTGTCACGATCCCACTAGTTTTTATATTTTTTAAATAAATATATTCTTATATCTTTTAAATTATTTTAATGTGTTAATTTTAAAAATAATTTTTAAAATATAAAAAAAATATTATTTTAATTTATTTCAATAAACAATTTAAAAAATTATAAAAATCTTACCACGTTAAACGGTGGCGTGTGTTTTGAGGAATTTTTATGCTAGCGTCGTCACACATGCCAACCACCTTTTCTAGTCTCTTGTTCACCTGCACTTCTCCCATTCCGTCTTCTTTGTCCGGATAGTCACCGCTCAAATGCCTAGCATGCACCTCGAGACAAAATGGTGAGCTTCAATAAATCGGTGTGACATTTTAGGGACCGATGCTTACATGTGAGTTGTCAGTGCGCATCTCGAAAGAGGTTCCCCTAGCAAGTCCTACGAGCTGAGGCTTATATCCTGTTTTAAGAAGATTGTTTTTTAAATGGGTGCCTGGGTTCATAGCACTTCTTTCTCTGATCCTAACCGTACTATACGTACAACTTTCTTTGACTGGAGGGTGAACAAGTATTGTTATAACCAAAACGTTTTGACTTTGTTTTATATATTTTGTTTTGCGTAAATAATATTTTTTAAAATATTATATAATTTTATAATATCAGTTTTTTTAATCTGATCACTATATTAAGATTAAATTTTATGAAGAGTTTCTTGATAAATTTATATTATTGTGTTAACATTTCAGAGCAATCAAAGAATATAATGATCTTGCGAGATTGATAATGATATTCTCATTATATTAAACATGTTCATGATCTTGTTCAAAAAAATCATTTTATTATATCTTTTTTTAGATTAAATTTTTCACACTTTTACTATTTAGCTACTAGTTTATTATGAGTTAAATTTTATAATTTGAATTGATTTGCTTTATTTAAAGTTATAAATTTCTTATAAAGGAGGTCACATATTTTAAAGGTTAACATAGATTTAACCGAGTTGATTTAATATTTCGTTTTTCAATATTTTTTAAAGATGTCAACTTGATATTCTTAAAACTATTTTTTTTATCATTTTTTCATTTATCTTTGAACTCATTAAGTCGGCCGAGTTATATCATTTTAACTCTCATTTTTTATTTTTGCTTGAAATTTAAATTATATAATTCTAAATAATATTATTTTTGAATTAATATATTTAATTATATATACATAAACAATACAACTCTGAAACGATACGTCAAAACATTTCAAAATCGAAACACTTTATTCCAAGCAAAAAAATAAAATTTTTCTTAGCAAATTACTATTTCTTATCATCATGCATGCTACCTTAAAAATATAGAAATTATAACTGTGCCATAACAAAATAAAAATTACAGATTCGATACCGCTACAGTACAAAATCATAGGTTTTTGCAAAATTGCGTGATTTTCATTACGTTTTAGCAGTATAATTAATAAATAATTAATATAACTCCACAATTAATCGTGACTTAATTGTGCGACGCACATGGGACGAGAGAGGCAGCTTGTATTCAAAGCACTTGATTTCACAACACGCCACGCGGAAATGAAAATAAAATAAAAAAAATAACCATAGGTGATGCGTAATGCCGTAATCCGCAACAAATTAAGAGATTTCGTTGACGACGGCCACGAGAAACCATGGTCCATTTGCGCACACTCATTTCGCAGACTTGAAATTCTGTACCCCTGGGTGCAGTTTTATCATCACTAACAGGGACGATCATGGCGCTTGCTGCCTGTTGATGACCTGTCAAGGGCCTGTTTGGAATGGCAACAAAACAATAGCTTTCGCTGACAGACCACTGCATCATGGAGGCTGCACCCACTTGTCTAGGATCCGACCCGTCACTCTCCCCATAAGTCACCGGAAATCCTGAAGAAAAAACGTAACGTGTCAATTGAGTCATAAACAGACAGAACTATAATTCAACAAGCAATTATAACTAAGGATTGACGATTACTATTTAATTCAGATAATTAGGTCCATATAATAGGGCAGACTTAAATCATGATAGCAGAAAGGCAAAATCCAATAAATAAAGGGAATCATGGAAGAAGATATTAGAAGTCATTCTCCCATGGAGTCAGCATAGTAGTGTAAATTTATGTATCCAAGACGTATGTTTATATATATATATATTAGGAGCCAGCTAATTACAATATATATAATTGTCGTGGACAATCCACTGTGCACTGTGGATTGCCACAGTTAACTCTTTTTTTTTTTCCAGTCCTCTCATTTTTTTCCTAATTATTCTTTTTTTCCTCCGTTTTTGTTTTTGTTTTTATCTTTTTTTCCTTATTATATATATATATATATATATATTTCCTTATTACATATTTTTTTATTTTATACAAAACTTGCACTTCATAAACATTATATACAAATTTAAAATTTATATATTTTATACAAAACTTGCACTTCATAAAAATTATATAAATATTTATTATTTTGTCTAAATTTATGCTATGATAAAAAAATCATACATAATAAAACTTGCACTTCATGATTCCGCTCGCGACGAGGCACGGGTGTTATGGCTAGATGTTTTCTTTTATTTTTATTTGTTCTTTGTATTAGATGATTTTTATAATTTTATTATTTGCACAATAATAATGATAATTTTAGTGATTATTTTTTTATAAAAATATTTTGATTTTTTTTAGATTTTCCTGAAATTTTAATTTATATCGGTGATCATTTTAAAAGTAACATTACTCTATTCTTCCCTTTATTCTTTTTTTTTTCTATTTCTTTATTTGTTCTTTATATTATATGATTTTTATGATTTTAATATTTATGCAATAATAATGATAATTTTAGTTATTATTTTTTATTGTTGTTTTATAAAAAAAAATGCATTTTTTTTAATTTTTCATGGCAATTTAATTATTTTAATTGTCTTGGCTGTAATGTTAGCAATAATTTTAGCTTTTATAGCAATGATAATGACAATAATGTCAGGATGATTCTTCAATCTATGTTTTGTCCTTTTTGTTGATAGAAAATTAACAACTTATTTTTTTTATTTGATTATTGTAAGTATTTTCACAATATATATTTTATTTTTGTTTGATTTAAATTGAATTATATAATGAACTGATCTTAATACAATGAACTTAATAATTTAGACATCTGAGTTTTCTTGATTTTTTAATGATGATGATAAATTTATGCTGGTTATTTCGTTTGAAAGTACTAAACAGGTAAATTTATATAGATTTTAAATTCTTATATTTTATAGAAAACTTGCATTTGACATGAATTCTGCACAGATTTATTATTTTAACTAAATTTATATTATAATAAAAAATAAAAACAATTAATATTTTTTACATTGAAAAAATATTTTACGCTCATGCGTAAGCGAGGCATTGTCTAGTAGCTAAGAATAGAAGTGATTATTTTCGGTTTAGTTAAGTTTTTTTTATAAAAATAATTAAATTAAAAAAAAAAACGAAACTTGTTTAAGCAGTTCAGTTTTTTAACTAAAAAACAAAAAATATTTTGGTTTTTTAGTTCATATTTTTTTTTTACTCTAATTAAGTTTTTCTTTTTTTATTTTACTTTAATCAGAACAAAAAATTTAAACTAAACTGAAAGAATAAAAAAATTATAGTATATATATATTTTTAATTTAAACTAATTTGGTTTTAATTTACCGGTTTTAGCTCTAAAAACCAAAAACTAAACCGAACCATAAAATTTTAATAAATTCAAATCAATTTAATTTTTTTTTAATAATTCGATTTTTCGATTAATTTTTTCCACGCACAAAAAAATCAAGCCAGTAGCAGCTACCGGAAGAGAAGTCTTTTAAGCCTGTTTGGGAGTGCGATTGCAGTAACTTTTGAAAGTGATTTATTTTTTAGAAATGCATCAAAATGATATTTTTTTATTTTTAAAAAATTATTTTTAACATCAACACATCAAAATGATCTAAAAATACTATTTTTTTTAATTTACAGTAAAAATAAAAATAATTTTTTTAAATTTGTTTCAACAAAGAGTTTCCTGATCACAATGACAAAATTTCAAAGTAAAAATAAAAACTCATTCTTTTTTAATATTTTTTCACAAACAATTCCTGATCACTGACAAACAAAGCTCAAGAAAGCCTTTCATCTAGGAAAAGACTCGGCCCCATGGATGTCTGAGTAGCTTACCAAACCCATTCCTTTCCAAATGAAAAGCTTGATATAAAACAGCCCCATCTCCTAATTTCTCACGGTAACGTTAGTTGCCATCATAGACAAGATTTCAGTACCAAACCTTCCAAGACAAGACTTGAGGTCTCCCCACCCCTGTCTCTCTACCTTTCACTCTTATTTTTTAATTTAAAATAAAAATTTTATTTTTTAATTTTAAAATATTAACATATAAAATATTTATTTTTTAATATAAAATAAAAATAATTTTATTTAAAAAAATATTTTTGAAAAAACATTAACAAACAAGATCCTATTCGATGATTGTATTATTACAACGTAGTGTATTTTTTCTTACAACTATAAAAATATTTACAACCATAAAAATAAACAGATATAAAATACCTCTCAATTCCACACTTCATCTCCAGTAAATATTTTTTTACTAAAGATATATATATATATATATATATATATATATTAATTTTAAACATTGCTACTGTATTTTTAAAACGCACTCACGCAATCTAAAATATCACTGCTTGTTCTTAAAATCTATAAAGCGAAAAAACTGCTACTACCCAAAACACTCGATAGCTTTTCCTCGTTGAAAATTAGAACCTCGCTTTTTATAGAGAAAAGAGAAGGACTGCTTTGAAATGCAAGAAGAAGAGATTTTGAACCAAGAAAGAGATTAATTGGTAGCTGAGAGAGAGAGAGATTAACACGATGGTGGCGATTAGGAAAGTAGGGAAGTACGAGGTAGGAAGGACAATAGGAGAAGGAACCTTTGCCAAGGTGAAGTTCGCGCAAAACACGGAGACTGGTGAAAGTGTAGCCATGAAGATTCTCGATCGAAGCACCATCATCAAACATAAGATGGTCGATCAGGTTAGTAAGTTAGCTTCTTTTTGCTTGCCTGGGTTTGGATTAGATTACAAGAAAGCACAGTAGTGTGTCGAAAGAAGAGAAATTTCAGTTTGAATTATTGTGTGTGCTCGATAGACTAGACAGGAAAAGAATCAATGGAAGGGTTTTTAATAGACAGATAAGTTTTACTTAAAAACAACTGAAGGAAGGAAAAATCCTATCTTTGAAATGGCTAAATTGACAAGTCGTTAGCTTTATGTTCTCAATTTTATGATCTCATGTCAGAGGATCCATCACTTCACGGCTTGTAAACAAAGAAACTATCTAGTTAGTTTAGTGGCAAATGTATGGATTGGGTTCTGCTAAAACAATGTCTCTTTTAACAAAATGAATTCCAAACACGTGAACGAGTGTAATTGCTTTCCCGACGTTTTTTTGGATTTGAACTCTCACTCTCACTCACCCAGGTTGATCCAGAGACCTGGAAATGGCTCTGTTTTGATGTATAGTAGTATGCTATGTGATATAATCATAAACCCCTTCAACAGGGAGCATCCCATCTGAATTTTTCTGGTTTGAGGCAAATGCTTGGATTTTGTTGTCTCCCATATTATGCTGTTTTGAATATAGGCAGCTTTCTTTTGGCTAAATTCATCATATCTTATATTCCTATAATTCAAAACAATTTAGTTTGTCACACAACCACCTCTATCTTCCTCACAATATATTTCTTTTTTCCTGCAGATAAAACGGGAGATATCTATAATGAAGCTTGTTCGACATCCTTATGTCGTGCGCCTGCATGAGGCATGGAGTATTAAATTTTTATTTTTTAAGGATATCAATGTCTTGTAGGACTTTGCATGGTTTTAATTTTTTTTCCATTACCAACTGTGCTTCCTCCTAACACCTACCTTTTTATGTTAGGTTTTAGCAAGCCGTACAAAGATTTATATAATATTGGAATTCATTACAGGTGGTGAATTGTTCGATAAAATCGTGAGTAGTCAAAAGTCAAATCCAACACTCAAGATGGATAGGCGTTTTGAAGTCTATAGTATTCCCAGCCCAACACTAATACAGGATTCTTGTTAACCATGATTATGTAGGTGCATCATGGACGACTTAGTGAGGCTGAAGCTAGGAGATACTTTCAACAGCTTATTGATGGTGTGGATTATTGCCACAGTAAGGGAGTCTACCACAGAGATTTAAAGGTGTTATGCTGACATCCAGAAAGCTTTTTTTCATTTTGTTTTTTGCTGTAATCTCATAGTTCATGTTATGTACAGCCTGAAAATCTTTTACTCGATTCACAAGGAAACTTGAAGATTTCAGATTTTGGCCTGAGTGCACTGCCTGAACAAGTAAGATCCTCATTGAGAGTTCTTGTTGTTACTATTTTAGATCATCAAACTTGAGGGGATTAACAAAACAATGGTTGCTACTTTGGCAATCTGTGTGCGTAGGGAGTTAGCTTGTTGCGGACAACGTGTGGAACTCCTAACTATGTAGCACCAGAGGTAACTATGATAGTGTTCAGCTTCTAGATTGAGTGAAAATTTAAATCCAAGCATGCTTCTGTAAGCTTTCATTTTCTGGTCCAGGTACTCAGTCACAAGGGTTATGATGGTGCTATCGCAGATGTGTGGTCCTGTGGGGTCATCCTTTATGTTCTGATGGCAGGATATCTTCCATTTGATGAGCTTGATCTCACGACATTATATAGCAAGGCATGAACTTATATCACGTGCTCTTACTTGGGATTATTGGTAAATTTTATTGTGTTTTCTTCATTATGAGGATTTTTTTGTCTTTGTTGCCATTTTTTTCTTGGACTGGGATTTAATTGTACCTCCAAGTAATTATGTAAGTAATTAATGAAAGAACTATGGAATAAAGTATCTTTGGATGTTTTGCAATCCTTTAATGGCAGGGCACTATTGATTCTTTCTCTGATGTTAGGCTCTTAGAAGGTCGTAGTGAGGCTTAAGTTTTGAACTAGCAAACTAATCAAATCAAGCAGGTGCTTTCAGTTTGCACCATCTAATCTAGAAATGCTGTAAATAGCTGTACTCTTAACAAAAAATAATATATATCTCAGCACAGAAATTTGAAAATCAAAACTTTTAGCTAAATCTCTACCATGTTTATCACCATCCTTCTATCTTGTCAAATTGCACTTCCTAGCATATATTAGTACTGCTCATCATGATATTCTTTTCTTTCAGTCTGTGACAGTTGCTGCTTTTAGCATCAATACAATCATACCTAACAGTTGATTTTATTGATTTTTTCAAGTGCTTTCAATAGATTGACAGAGCAGAATTTTCTTGCCCGTCTTGGTTTCCAGTGGGAGCTAAATCTTTGATTCATAGAATTTTGGACCCGAAGCCTGAAACAGTAAGTATTGGCTATGTTACAAGACATTGCTCTAGGTTGCAGACTGTTGTAATTACAGAAAACTTAAAAGCAGTATAATATGTTGCAAGCCAATTTGACAATTTAATAGAAGTAATGAAATAGATTCCCACTCAAGGAAAAAATGTTTCAACATCAAACTGAACTGGACCTGTCCTTATTTTTCTTTATATTATTCACATCTGAAAACTGAACTCAATTTCTAATTTTGCGGTTGATAGAGGTGAGTTTTGCTTGATTCACTAGTTAAAATTTATTAAACCTTGTGTCATGCACAAATGTTGTTCCGTGTGTATGATAATCTAGTGCTCATAATCTCTTGTAAAGGTAAATAGTTCAGTGCCTCTATTTGGGCATATCATCTCCATCATATTTAGCTGATTATAGTGTCCAAGTGTTTAATTTAATTTAGTGTCTTAAGTTAGTTAATTTGCTTTGGTGTTTCTAATAAGTTTTCCATATCCCTACCCACCCACCCCCTCTCTCCATGCAGCGTATTACAGTTGAACAGATTAGGAATGACGAGTGGTTCAAGAAAGGTTTTGTTCCTGTCAGACTCGTTGAGTATGAAGATGTGAACCTGGATGATGTAAATGCAGTTTTTGATGATCCTGAGGTTGGTCCAGATGCTAAATGTTGTTCCATAATTTAAGAATCTTGAAATTTGAAAGCTTTATCAGTTTGATGCTTTTGGCTTTATTTACTGCTCCTTGTGTTCGATCATTGATTTAATATTTTAACTAGAAGACAGCTGTTTTCCAGCATAACAAATTTTAACAAGGCATTTCACCTTCAACTTGGAGATAGATTCATGCTTACTGACGTCACCTCTAGCCCTCAATTTTGGTTTCACTGCTCATGCATGCTCTAATTTCTGGCTGGTCAAATTCTCTTGAAGTCACTTGAATTAGGAATTCACTTTCTTTTCCAATAGATATGCTGCTCTAACCCCTTGAAACTATGGTTTCCATCCAGAATAAATCAATTTGGGTGTATACTTAAATTGTGTTTCCTTCAATTGAAAGTGGCTTTGTCTTCTCTATCCTATTTTTGTTCTTGATGAGATGGTTTGCTGTAGGAGCAAAAGGCTGATGAACAACATGGGAATGAGGAGATGAGTCCTTTGATTCTTAATGCATTCGACTTAATAACTCTATCTCAAGGCTTGAATCTTTCAACCCTATTTGACCGTGGGCAGGTACAGATCATCAAATGTGCTACTTATATTTTCTTCATTGTCTCTTGAAGAGTGCTATATTTGAACAACATGATTTATCACTTCCAGGCACATTATGAGAGCCAATTATTTTCTCAAAACTATCTTCGCCTCACATCCAGCATATAAGTATCATAGATTATATGTTCTGTATCATCTCACCCTTTCCCACTCTTGTATCCAGTTTAAAGTATGTAGGCTCTAAAGATTTAAGAGGGTCTAATTTCTGTCTCTATTAGGACTCTCTGAAGCATCAGACACGCTTTGTTTCGAAGAAGCCAGCAAATGTTATATTATCAAGCATGGAAGTAGTTGCACAATCGATGGGTTTTAAGACTCATATTCGCAATTTTAAGGTTGACAACGTCGATCTTATAACTGTACTCTTTTCTTTGCTCCCTCTAATGGTTGTAATAAATGAATTAATATGCTGTGTTACTTTTCAGATGAGAGTGGAAGGTCTTTCAGCTGATAAGGCTGGTCATTTCTCAGTTATTATGGAAGTAGGCTCCCAGCCCCAATTCTGCTGTACATTTTTCAGCTGCTTTCATGTTTCATCAGTCTACTGGCTACTGATCACAATTTATTCTTAATTTTTTGGCTGAAGGTATTTGAAGTCGCTCCAACATTTTTAATGGTAGATATCCAGAGAACTGCTGGAGAGGCTGCTGAATACCTCAAGGTCAGTTGTTTAGAGATTATATATCTATCCAGTTTGCATTTATACACGTTTAGTGTCAGGTTGCATTGAGAAAACTTTCTTGAAAACTGCTAGAATAAATGATGTGCTTCTTTCTTTCATGCAGTTCTACAAGAACTTCTGTAGCAATCTTGAGGATATCATCTGGAAACCATCCACTGAGTCGAGCAAATCTAGAATCACCAAGTCAAAGAGCAAAAGGCGCTGATTTCGTTTCCTGGTTCATCATCATCATGTTGCAGTACCAGTGTTTTGATGCATGCTACTGATTATGCATAACTGTACCGACATCTCTCGGTGATGTGGTCTTAGCTTACATAACCCTTCCTTTTATGTCATCTAACACATCCGCCTCTACCACGTTCCAGAAGGGTAGAAAATATATACTTAGTGTTTTTTGTTTTTGTTTTTTCCTTTATGATTTAATGTGTGTATCTTGAGTTACACCGTTGTAATGCTGTTTTGTAGCCATAACATGTAACATATATATATATGTTAAAAAAAAAACCCGAATCAATGAAGTTTTCAATGAGAATGTTTAACTTTTGAATATTAAAGATAGTTTAATCCAACGGGCATAATCTAAGATTTGTATCCGTCTTAGTGACTTAAAAAAACGGCCCTCGTCTCGAATCAACTTTCCCGGCACTTCTGTTTACACGAGCTCTAGAAGCCTGGACACACCGCTAATTACTCGATATAGATATGGATGAAGATGATGCACGTTATTACTCGAGTATATAGATATGGATGAAGATGATGCACGCTTTGATTGGGAGACTAAATTCATTTGGATCCATATTATTATTATTTATTTTATTTATTTCATCGCCAATTACTCAGAGTATATAGATATGGATGAAGACGCACGTTTTGGTTGGGAAACTAAATTCACTTGGGTCCATATTATTATTATTTATTTTATTTATTTGTGTTATGTTGAATATTTGAATTTGATACCCGAGTCAATAATGAATGTTTATTGTTTATTATTTATATGTCCTTTGTTCATTTGAGAAAGGACTTTGATGAATATTAATAAAAAAATACATACTTTGCAAATCCTAATCTCTTCTTTTCTTTCTTTCAAAGCTTCTCTCTTCCCTCTAAACTTCTTTCTTTATATGTTTATTTTATATTGTTATTCGTGTTCCCATCAAGCCTTCCATGTCAGAGCAGCGCAACTTTTTCTCCGCCAACATAAATGAAACGAATTTTCATGAAATCCCAAACAGCTGGGAAAAAACAGAAGAGGAGGTAATCCTACTTATGGTAGACCATTCCAGCATGGCTACGAGCAGCCAGAAGGCCAAAAAAAGGAATCTGGTTTGGTCTGAATCCAGCTTGCCTCGTGCCTTCAAAAGGCTGCACCCAGCTGTGCATGTCATATGTAAAAGGTTCCTGAGTACATATCGCAAGTGCAGTTGATGCTGAGTGTTGTGCTGAAAAATTATCCTTTGCAGGATCAATTGCTCGTGCATGACGTGCAATCATTGCATTCCACATAATCAAGATCTTGTATTCCATTCTATCAAACAAATTCTTCACCTCTTCAATGCATCCACATTTAAGGTACAAATGTATGAGAGAATTTGAGATGCGTGCAGGTTTGATTCATGGCCAAGTATAGTGCTCAATGAACGAACCTGCACCCTCAGATCCGAAGATTGTATTGTGCTACACAAGCTCAACACAGTAGTTACCCTTAACTTATTAGGCTCGTCATTCTCAAGAAGCATTTCAATGAAAATTCTTACTCCCTGCTCTGCCATTATCACCACAAGCAGATATAACCATCGTCCAGAAATTACATCTTTTTCTCTTGTCTCTCGAAAGTCTTTTGGCCGAAGATTCCAAGCTGCCAAATTCCGAGTGGAAGCCACAAAGAGCATTCCCAAAGCTGGAGTCGTGCTGGTCCGGTATTTAATGATGAAGGCATGGAACTGTTTCCCCAATGCAATACACTTCAAAGAAGAACAAGCATTCAAAGCAATTGATAGAGTGAGATTTGAAGGAAAAGAACACATCTCCCAAAACCGCAACAGCCACCTTAGGTTGTGAATTTCGAACATGACCAGTGATCAAAGTTATCCACACGACAGCATTACTTCCAGGCAAATTATCAAACACTTTTCTAGCATTTACTATCACCCCACATTTAGCATAAACATCAACAAGAAACGACATCACAAAAGACTATTGATGGGTTCCAGTCTCTATC
Source organism: Salix exigua (assembly GCA_032356905.1). Classification (NCBI taxonomy): domain Eukaryota; kingdom Viridiplantae; phylum Streptophyta; class Magnoliopsida; order Malpighiales; family Salicaceae; genus Salix; species Salix exigua. The sequence goes on from CM063589.1 coordinate 7,003,686, forward strand.
ATGTGGGCTTGAACAATTTCAGTCTCTGGGACTGAAACCTTGTTCATGCAATAGTAAACAAGAAACAAAATAGGGAATAAATTTGTCTGCACTCTTTTTTATCAACGTGAGCGCTTCGTGAAACTCCCAAGGCTTAATGGTTCAAAGTTTTGCATCCAATCAGATGTTTATAGAACTTCTGTGATACGAAATGATGAGGCAACGAGATTTACAGATGCAGCTCGTGATCAGCAAAGAGTGACAAATAGGAAAGCCAGAGTGATGAAGCGAAAATATATAATTACCCAACATATCCAGCCATGATATAATGAAGAGTCCACATAGCATAGTCTGATTTGCTTCCAAGCTCATCAGAAAATAACATTTTAACTTTTCCATTCAAACAACATCGAAAAATTCAAATGCTATAAATAAATCTACCACTAAGGTAAAAAAATTAATTTAAAACAAAAAATTCTACTATTTTAATTTTTAAAATGATATAACAAGCTTTAAAAAATACATTTCCGGCCGACGGAGCAATAGGGGCTGGGTTTGTTATTCCCAATTTCATGCCCTTATTTGGGCCTGATTTTGTTTATCTATTCTCTGTTTAGGGCTTCCATTTCTCTTTTTCTGCTCCCACTCCTCCAACGATAGGGTTTTTTCCAAACAGTTCATCATAGTCCTTGTTAGTTTTTAGATTTTCAATTCGCACCCTTCATTCCCACACATTTGCCCTCTATATTTTCTGAAACTTGTCCATCACATCAGTCCATGGCATTTACAAATTTTTTTTTTATGTATATATTTTTTTTATCAAATATTTTCATTTAAAGACAAGAATCATTTTAGTAAAATAATTTTATTTAATGAATTAGATTTTTTATAAAATAAAATAAATG